>JACEEZ010025209.1:61047-121047 GCA_016584305.1 Chionoecetes opilio | reverse complement strand
AGACCTCCAGTTTGCCCTGTTCATAAATTTACTGAACCCCTGGATAAGACCAGAGGCCTCCTAAATGATTTACATTCTCCCTTACCCATTATAGTTCTGTCAGGTGATCTCAATTTCCCACTGATGGATTATAATTTGGAAAGAATTTACGCAGGGAATCTACGGGGGAATGAAGGACATGAGGATGCAAGCAGATGCACTGCTTCGCTTTGCCGATTAATTCTGTCTAACACAAATTATTGACATCCCAACAAGAGACAACATGTTGTCTGTCTGTTGTCATGTATGCTGACAACATACTCGACATTGTGATGTTAACGATGACTAACTCATACATAGTTTTGATGTTTTTAAAACCAACATCTCGGATCATAACATTATTACCCTAAAAGCTTAACACACTCCTTGATACGCAGCGTATGACAATGAGCACGGAACAGCCACTGAGTTTTGGACAGCTCAACTTTTTTAGCGAGTCAGTTGCGTGCGAGGAACTCAAAAGGGATCTCTGGACAGTGAATTGGTATCCAATAATGAAGGACATTAGCGTGGAGGAGCAATATAAATAAATACTAACAAGTTGCCTTCAAATATCCATGATATATGCACCCCTGAGAAAAAAGGCGCCTAAAGGACTAAAGGAAACATTCCCCAAAATAGGAATGTTTTGATGCATAAACGAGGAAAGCTTCGTAAGAAACTGAAATAAGCTTCAAATGAGTCAACTAAACAACGACTTGAAAAGATAATTGTCATTAGAGAAAAACTCAAATTATCAGTGGAGGCAGAAAATGATTTGAAAGAAGCACAGGCCATACCCTGCATTAAAACAAATCCCAAGTACTTTTACACGTATGCAGCAAGAATATCAAAAGTCAGAGCTGGTGTCGGTCCTCTAATGAGCTCGAGCGGACTAAGCATCAACGAACCCCAGGAAATCGCCAATATGTTGCAGCAGTATTACGAGGGAGTTTTCAGCGTTCCCATGAATAATAAAGTGGTTTAGTTCCCATCACACTTTTTTTCCAACATGGAAGAGACAGTACCAGTCTTAACCGATTTCACCTTTACTGTCGCTTATGATCCCTGTCTTACTCTAGGGATGTGAGACATGGGACACAAATAACAACTTGAAGAGGCGAATCGATGCTCTTGGTAATAATAAGTGTCTTCGCAGAATCATGGGGTATAACATTCCTAATCTATCAGAAATATCATAAATTGTTGATGAAAATTGAAACCAACCTGATATATGAAAAGATACATTTCTTTCTAATTATTTTCATGTTTGTTATTTCCAGTGACATGATATATTTCTTTTTAGCACTACCTACACTGAGGCCGAGTAGTTAGTGCCTGGAAGTAGTGAGCTTGGCATCACGAGTTCAAGTCCGGCCTGGAAATCTTTCCTGAAAGTGAAGAAGTTTCCTCAGCGTTCCGAGTTCGTGTCCCACTGGGTGCAAACCTTTCATTTATCGTCGAGTGGCCAAAGTCAACCCACATTGTCGCCCATCAACATTACTTTCGACGGCAAGTGCAACGGAGGACAGAGGGGGGCTGCATGAACCTCATATGCACACGTGCAAAATAAGATACTACTGAAAACAGTTGTACTGATTTTCGGCAGGATTATGTGAGTATTATATGTTTACCATAATAAGTCTTTAATACTATAAGCAGATACTGCCTTCAACTTTGTACATATTTACTATTGACTAGGAAATAGACGTCCACACTAAAGATGTGGAACATGTCCAAGCTAGCACATGCTAAAGTCAACTTTTTAAATACCCTCACCTTAAAATACTTCTATTACAACCTGACCTAACCCAACCTAACCTTCACCATCCCCTTTTTTTATTTTCTTTACTTTTTACAAAGAAAAGAACAGGGCTAAATTGTAATTTGTTGTTTTAAAACCGTAAATGCTATTTATTTAATCAGAGAAATTTACTAAACTCCAGCATAAATCTGCTCTTCTTTGTTTGCCTGGTGCCTATATGCACTCTAGACCTTACCCCCATTCGTGGAGTAAAAATTTTACAAGACTATATGCACTCTAGACCTTACCCCCATTCGCAGAGTAAACATTTTAGAAGCCAATATGTACTCTAGACCTTGCCCCCATTCGTGGAGTAAACATTTTACAAGCCTATATGCACTCTAGACCTTGCCCCCATTCGTGGAGTAAACATTTTACAAGCCAATATGCACTCTAGACCTTGCCCCCATTCGTGGAGTATACATTTTACAAGCCTATATGCACTCTAGACATTGCCCCCATTCGTGGAGTAAACATTTTACAAGCCAATATGCACTCTAGACCTTGCCCCCATTCGCAGAGTAAACATTTTACAAACCAATATGCACTCTAGACCTTGCCCCCATTCGTGGAGTAAACATTTTACAAGCCTATATGCACTCTAGACCTTGCCCCCATTCGTGGAGTAAACATTTTACAAGCCAATATGCACTCTAGACCTTGCCCACATTCGTGGAGTAAACATTTCACAAGCATATGTCGCATTATGTCGCTTTACAATCCGGCCATACGGTTGAGTGACAACATTACAAACCACAACACCTCAACCACCACCACCATCGACAAACACACACACACAACACACACAAACCCCACCCACAAACACACACACACACACACACACAACACACACACCACACACCACACACACACACACACACACACACACACACACACACACACACACACACACACACACCACACACACACACACACACACACACACACACACACACACACACACACACACACACACACACACACACACACAACACACACACACACACACACACACACACACACACACACACACACACACACACACACACACACACACACACACACACACACACACACACACACACACACACACACACACACACACACACACACACACACACACACACACACACACACACACACACACACACACACACACACACACAACACACACACACACACACACACACACACACACCACACACACACACACACACACACACACACACACACACACACACACACACACACACACACACACACACACACACACACACACACTCAGTTAGTTAGTTAGTTAATTTTATTGACCACAACAACTATATTTAATACAAACGTTACAAGAAAAGGTCCAATACAAATACATATAATACATTTCATGTCTAAACAATAAACCATTCGTAAACAAAAATCATGAAAACTGTTTTGGCAGCATAAACCAAGTTACAAGTATTAAATGAAGAAACACACATAAGACACACATACACATACACACATTCATATTTCCACGCCATTCCGTTCCATCATCCAACTAATCAACTTATTCCTCCCAGCTATGATAGACGTTACTGATTATAAGTGCTTCATACCGATTAAAAAAGAAAGTCACTGGCGTTCAACCCACCACGTGATTCCTGTAACTTTTAACATGACTCTTATCTCTCGTCATGGTGAGCCACGGACCACTGTATGAAGGAGGGATTTTTGTGGGTTCCTGCAGCGTTAAGGCATCATGCATGCAGTGTTAATGCATCATGTGGCCTCACTCGCTGCATGCACTTATGTTTCTGACAGATTGCATTGCACTTCATCCTCGCTGTGGCTTACAAGCTTTGTGTCTTCGTTAATTTCATAACTTCTTTATTTTTTTGCTCTCTCTCTCTCTCTCTCTCTCTCTCTCTCTCTCTCTCTCTCTCTCTCTCTCTCTCTCTCTCTCTCTCTCTCTCTCTCTCTCTCTCTCTCTACCCGTCAGGGTGGCTCGGTTGGTAGAGCTGCGAGCTCGCGTGTAGCGTGCCTGCATTCGGTCAGCGGTTGGAGACCACCAAGTTCATCCTGGCGTGGTGGCGCTTTGTATAGTCAATAACCTTGTAGTTGGTACTTGCAAAGTGTCTAGATAGGATCAAAATCTCTCTCTCTCTCTCTTTCTCTCTCTCTGTTGTTGTTAATATTTAGTCAACACTGTGGTTGACGCGAGTTTTTGCCTATAGCAGCCCGCCTGTGGAATTGTGGCATTACAATAACAAAAAAGGCAGTGTGTTGGAGCTACCTTGGGGGGGGGGGTACTCCCGAACGGTGGAGGTGAGAGTGGCCAGAGGGACAGATCTGATTACCGCAGCAGCAGCGGCGGCGGCACCTGGATATCCGGGCTGCGGATGAGGTGGGAGGCGTTCCCTGAGGTGGGAGGTTGCCTCGCAATTCAGGAGGTAGTGTTGGAGTGCAAAGGGGGAGGTGACCTGGCAGTGATCACAGGTGATGTCCACAGCGCCCTGGCGGATTTCCTCAAAGCAGGGAAAGCCGAGACGGAGACGGTGTAGTTGGTCCCGTACGTGTGGGTCGATGGATGGGTCTTGGGGAAGGGGGTGGTAGGCTGTTGCAGCAGCGTACCAGGAGGCAGAGAGTGATGACAGAGCGACTGTGGCCTCGTGTTGCTGGCGGGACAAGGCGTGCGAGGCAGACTTTATTTTAAGTAGAGTTTGGGAGAGGCTGGGCAGAACAGCCGTAGTGGGGCTGGGGAGGACAGCGGCTGATTTTGCAGCTCTGTCAGCTGCTTCGTTGCCACTAAGGCCTACATGGCTGGGAACCCAATTGAGGGTGATTTTGCAGCCGCGTGCAGCCAGTCGCTGGGCCAGAAGAAGAGTGGAGGTGAGGAGGTGAATGTTATCCTGTGACTGTGTGTCTCTGAGGGCCTGGATAGAGGATTTTGAGTCTGTGTGTATGATGACATGAGGGGACTGACTCTCCAGGGCGTGGTGAAAAGCGCCACGAATGGCGACTAGTTCAGCCTGGAGGCAGCTGGCGCCATCTGTTAGACACCATTGTTTCGTGGTTTGTCCGTCACAAAAGCCGCTCCCGCTGCTCTTGTGGCAGGATCTACTGACCCGTCTGTGAAGATATTTGAGGAGCAGGGGTCTTTCATCACTCTCTCTCTCTCTTCTCTCTCTCTCTCTCTCCCCTTCTCCCCTTCCTCTCTCTCTCTCTCTCTTCTCTTCTCTCTCTCTCTCTCCCCCGTCAGGGTGGCATTGTTGGTAGAGTCGTGAACTCGGTGTGCAGAGTCCATGCGCATTCGGTCAGGGGTTCGAGTCCCCCAAGTTCGCCCTGGCGTGGTGGCGCTTTGTATAGTCAATAATTTTTGTAGTTGGTACTTGCAAAGTGTCTAGATAGGATCGAAGTATCTTATATATTTATCTCTCCCCTCATTCTAATACTTCATTCCTTTGATTCTCCTCTTTCTCCTCCTACCTTTCTTCTCTTCTCTCTCCTGACCACTCCTCTTCTTATCCTCCTTATTCATATTTTTCTTCCCTTTGATCCTCCTCCTCCTCTCCTCTCTCCTGATCTTTCTTTCCTCTTTTTTTCTTATTCCTACCCATAATTATCATTGCCATTATATCTATCGTTATTGTTGTTATTATAATGTTTCTATTATTATTGTTATTGTTACTAAAATGTTCTGGAATATTATCATTATCATTATTATCATTATTATCATCATCATTATTAGCATCCTTAGTGGTGTCATTGTTATTCTTTTCATTACTATTGTTATTATCATCATTATTTCATTATCATTGTTAATGGTTCAGATTTTATTTGTCTTACATGTAGGGTGGTACAACCATCACTTTTGTTTCTGTTCACTCGCGTATTGTCCGTCTGCACTCCCTATCGCTGCTCAGTTTCCGTCATAACCATTACGATTGGCCAGCATCACTACACAAACAGGCTACAGCTTCCCCCTCTTGGCCCACAGCTGCCCATCAGCCTCCCTCGTCAGCCATTACCAGGCAGTTACAGCCAGCTCCAGACTGCGCTCCAACCGCACACATACCTAGTCGGGCCCTCATTCACTGCATCGTCAAGGCTGTCCCGAGGCGCGTCTTGGTTGGCAAACTTGCAGATAAATGCCCTAATATGTAGTTTTTCAAGTCTCACAATTTATCATCACTGCCTATCCGAATGAGGGTCTGAATTCCCAGTGATTAAAAGGGTCGTGAAACGCGTTATTGGAATGTCAGGTCACGAGGACTGCATGCACGGCGGCATTAACTCCTCGAAAAATAAAAATCGAAAAGAAAGGTCAAGAAATATTCAGGAACCGATTTTGGTGGGAAATAAATTAAATGCGCCAAGCCTGGCATTCTCAATAAGTATTCTCTCACAAAATTAATGCTGGTTTGATATTCAAAATAATAACTTTACCTCCTTAATACGTATATAAATAAAGTAACTGCGACTCCGCCATTGAAAAATATAAAGATTATCAACCCATGATAAGAGTCGATAGAGCAGCTCATCTCATCAGGATATTTGTTGCAAAATATTAAAGACTTCATAAGATGCATTTCTTATATTGAGCAGCTTCTTCGTCCATTGATATTTCTGCAACATGATCGCTTTTCAATTATTTTAATGCTCTCGTCAGTAACGTTCCAATAGATCTTGCGAGGCTTACGTCTCACTAAATGTCTCATTTATGTCCATTGCCGTCACGACCCAAGGACGCGACTCTTCACATCTACCAAAGGTAAAAACAAGAAAGAAACTGTTACCTGTCGTCACAGTTGAGCGCGAAGTTGCGTATCCTTATGAGGCAAATGCCATGGACCTGGACTCAAACTGCTCTCTCTATCTCTCTCTCTCTCTCTCTCTCTCTCTCTCTCCTCTCTCTCTCTCTCTCTCTCTCTCTCTCTCTCTCCTCTCTCTCTCTCTTCTCTCTCTCTCTCTCTCTCTCTCTCATATATATATATATATATATATTTTATATATTATATATATATATATCATGATTATATATATATTTTATATAGATATATATATATATATATATATATATATATTATATATATATATATATATATATATATATATATATAATATATATAAAATATATATATATATATATATATATATATATATATTGTTTTGACAACCAAATAACATATATGAGACGGATGATTTTTTGTTTGGTCGAATTCATGGTTCATTGAGTATTCCCAAGCAGTGGCGTAGCTACGGGGGGGGCAAGTGCAACCCCCATGAAAATAATGTGCCCCCCCCCCCCCCACTGGCCATGGCTGCCGTATTCTGTATAATACTCTAATGCCCACCACTGATCTGATCTTAGAATATACCCTTCTATGTGGCATCAGAGTGGCCCCTGAGCTCTGCTTGCCTATAGTGCCCTCCTATTGATAGATACCTAGCTACGCCACTGCTAACAAAGCAATCCCGTCGTTTAACAACCCACAAACTACGTAGCAAAAAAAAAAAAAAATAATCCTACCCACGGTCCTCTGCGACGTTGTTAATGAGTTCGAAACACTAACAAACCCTATCAATAAAAAGCTTTAAAAAAAATACTATAAAACTATACCAACATAATTACTAACTCACATTTACTAACATTTAAGACTTAGGTAACGTTAAAGGTCTCTTATAACTATTGGTCAAAGGTTAACAGGTAAGGCCATGGGAAGGAAATAAAGAAAAATAAGTATTTCGAAGCAGTGTTGAGTTCCGTGAGTAATCAGGTACGAGCGACAGTCAAGAGGGTGCCGGCGAAAGGGCAGGACGGGTGAGCTGGGAGGAGGAAGGGGTTGTTTTTTGGCCAAACAAAGTTTTATTTTGTTGCTGTTTTTCATATTTCTGCAGCGCAAGTTAAGTAGAGAGAGAAAGAGGATGGAGTGGAAGAGAGAGAGAGTGAGAGGAGTGAGTGGCGGATCTAGGGTGTGGCAACCCTGAAATTTCATCGGCCACCCCAGATCTTAGGCAGAGGTCTAATGCAAATTAAATAATTTCTTTTTAATGGCTATGCCATGGCCACCCCACACTACATCTGTGTATAACCTTGGCCATCCCAGTCAACATTTCTTGGCGGCGCTACTGTGAGATGGAGAGGGAGTGAGTGAGTGAGACCTTATGTGTGATTTGAGGTTGTTTAGTCCTCCCTGCTAAGTAATGGCTGTTGCCTCGTTATCTTTCTACCTTATATGTATAACGTCAGATCAGCTATAGCCAGTGGCGTAGCTACGGAGGGGCACGTGCCCAAATAGAGAATCCGGAGCCCTCCCAGGTGCCCCCCACTGACCATGGCTGCCGTAATCTGCTTGGACCTGTGAATGTGCACTATTACTGTTTTTCTATTACTTCTTCTATGCTTCTATGTGGCATCAGAATGCCCCTGAGCTCCGCTTGCCATAGTGCCCTAACATACACAGCTGTCCCCCCAGGTGCCCCCGCCATTGATAGATTCCTAGCTAATAGCTACGCCACTGTTCCCAAGTATATAATTATGTGGTCTATCATAGCATCTCGCACCCACAAGAGGTTGGTCTCGCACCCCCGGTTAAGATCCAGAGAGTGGAAGGGGATCAACTAAATTTTTTCACACTTTTCGACTATGCGCCTACCGTCTCTCTCTCGCTCTTGCTCTCCTCTCTTTCCACCAGTGTCAGTCTCCATTTGGGGAGACAAGAGTGGTTAGCGTCTCCGAGTGGCGTTCTCGGTGACCCGAATTCGATCCCCGATGAGAAACGAGATCTACTTCAAATCTTTCTGCACCGTCGAGTGGCCTAAGAATAACCACATGCTGCCAATTAACTCTACCTTCGATTGCGAGTGCATCGCAAGACACAGGAACTACCACGTGCAGGTCTCGCGACCTCTTGTAGCTTCCTTATTTTCTTATGTTCTTAGGGGGGCGGCATGAGCCTCTAATCACAGGCGTCACTATAAAGATCCCTGCACCACCACGGGCGAGGGCCAACAATCACATCCATCAAGTGAACCTCCAAGGCCTGCCATCCGAGCCCTGGAGGTCACTGCCTGCACGCGCTATAGGCACAAATGTTTAAAAAAAAAAAAAAAAAAAAAAATTGCAGCTCCGGCAGGTGTCCGTCGAGGTGAGTCATACATCATATTCACAACACGTAAATTTGAATCACGGGTAATATATTGCATTGCAGCTTCATTAAATCATGCACATAACTGACACACTAAGTTCATATTTGATATTGCATCAATAACTTTGTGTGGGGTGTCCATCATTGTGCCTACACTGAATATTAAACGAAACATTAATATTGAGTAGTTTTCACTGTTTTAATTTTCATCCATGATAATACAGAGCACTTTAAAACGCTGAATTTGACTACAAAAAACTCTCCCCTCACCAAACACTCAATAGTAAACTCAGAATTGAATGAACGAGAGATGGCTGCATGAGAAGGCCAGGCAAGCAAAGAGGAAAGAAATATTATATCCAGGGAGGTAATCGTCAGTCAAGCCCGAAGGAGCAGGTAACCCCAGAACAGGCGTGATCCTTGCTCTCCGCTTGTTAGTAAGGCTATGGTGAATACTGGAAAACGTTCGATGTCAAGAAACACTGGAACATGAACATTTTTGAGGAATTAGTCGTCTAGGACTCTCGGTGAAATAGAAATGACATTCGTATGATTTTCTACTAGGAAGCCTTAATGCTAGTAACGTTAGTGGTTATTTTGTAGTAAGTAGTACAGATGGGGGCCACACGCACAGCATCCGCTATGCTGCGTGTGGCCTCGGTGCTCATCTCCGTGGCATTAGCCCTTTGAGCCTGTGGTTGGTGAGGCCCCGTTACCCCGGGACACAGGACTAATGTGACATCCGGATTACCACAGTTACCCTCCCCATTTTTCCCCAGGTACCCATTCATCAACCCCGAAAGGGAGGAATTTAGCTGTTTTGGCTGGTCGCCAACTTGCCCTGGCCCGGATTCGAACCAGGGCCCGCAGATTCGTAGCTAGGCACGCTAGCCACCACACCACGAAGGCGTTATTTTGTAGTGTTGCTACAAAATGTATGAAAGTTATTACATATCAGACATGTGTGAGGATGATCTTGGAGGATCAAGTAAATAGTGTTCGATCGATTAAGTAGTCACGAACATAAATTGATGAGTGTGTTCCTGCGTTTTTAGAAACACTGGAACATGAAACATTTGAAGGAAATATTCAAGACGAGGCTTGCACTGGATAACGATCGTTCATAATCTTGTCGATAAGAACGAAGTCCCCCACATTGTTGATATTGGTCCCCAACTTGATGCTCACTGCTCTCCTGAACATGGCAATAGCGTGTTTTTCCTCCCAAATTTGACCCCATTCCCACAACTTTTCCATAAATCACGCCATTGCATCAGTGACTCATTATCGCGATTCATACATTCCCTCCACCGTTATATTTTGGAACAAAAAGGGTCCCGCTTCCCTTCATCCTTCTCCAAGCGTTTAATATTACAATGCTAAAAGTATTATATCTGATATGTATGTTTACTACATTGTACACATTTATTAATCTATTGATTAATTTATTAATTTATTTCAGCGAAATGTTAACGCTGTTTAGGGCGTGCATTTTTTTATGTTATTCATATTGTTATATCTACAGTATTCTACATTCCAGTTCAAAGATAAATGACACCATGTTTGATACTATAAAACTATTCATGATATTTCAATTATAAAAAATTTCAACTATTGAGCCCAATTAAAAAACATTTCAAGAATTAAATATGATTGATAGTGCAAGCGCCACGTGAACGGCTGAAAGCACATGCCATAGACCACTGTATACCTGGCCCGGTATTTATAATAAGGCTATGGGATTCCCATAAGGTTCGACATAACATAAAGTTGCCCATAAGATTTCCATAGCTATGGAGCAAATTTCCGCCATAGCTATGGGTCTAGCAGTTCCTGCTGACACAACTTCACGCTAAACGTAGCATTTACATTACCCTAAAATGTCTCTTAGATCATGAAATAACGCTTGAAATCAGTAAAATATGAGCAGTAAATTATGTGAGAACCTTACGAACTGAAAATAAAGCTATTTTAAAGGATTAATTCATATATACGTGTAAATATTATCCCGTAGAAAAGTTTTACGCGGGGAACGATGTAAACACTTGGTCTCTCTCCTCCCTATAAATAATATGTTATATCTCTACAAGTAATGGTAGAAGGGTGACGGAAGGAAACACAACAGGTAAACCACGTAGTACAGAAGGGGAAAGGGGCAAAAGCCAGGGAGAGAGTGATGACCAGGCAGATACGGCAGTATACAGCTAGGTAGATATACTGCCGTATCTGTAGCTACGTATACTGCCGTATCTCTGCCTGATCATCACTTCCTCCCTGGCTATTGTTTCTTTCTCCTCCTTTACTACATGGTTTAACATGTGTGTATCCTTCCGTCACCCTTCCGCCATTACATTTGGAAATATGATGTTATTTGGTAAATTTCTAGCGTTTGCCCATACTCTCCCCCTTGCCCCAAACAAGCTTGGGGACCTGTGGGAATGCGGGGTTTGAGGGTGGGACTAAATAATGCGTCGAAAACACGTATTTTTAGAGTTGTGTAGGAGACAAAATTACCTATATCTAGGTAATTTTCCCTAGATATGGGAAATTTACCAAGCTCCGAGATTACAAGGCCCCCCTCGTAATCTAACCAAACCTAAGCAAATTAAACCTAACCTCCTAGCGAGGGGCTCTGCCCCCCTTGACCCCCGATAATCTATCCTAACTTAGCGATAATCACCCGACAATCTATCCTAACTTAGCGATAATCACCCGATAATCTAACCTAACCTAATGGGGCCCCTCGACACCCCCGGTAACCAAATTTTGTTTTATCTTGCTTCTTAATGGGAGGGGTGGGGGAGGGTGGGGTGGACTCGATACTCCGGTCATTCTGTTTGTGAGGATCGTCAGCAGGTCTACACGTTTCTTGACTGAAGAAATTAAGTCAATTTTCCCTAGATCTAGGGAGTTTTTACGCCACTACCTAACTCAATAACTATGTGGTTGCAACGCATATTTTGTACCCCAGCCAAATATCCCGCATATCCCCCAAGGTGCCCAAACTTGTTTTGGGAGAGAGGGGAGAGTATGGGCAAATGTTTACTACAATAATACCTGTTATTTATAGGGAGGAGAAGGACAAGTGTTTACGTGCGTCTCACTCTTCTTCCTCTTGTGACCTGCATCGCCTCTGCTTTTCTTCCCTTGCCGCGGACACTTTCCAATGAGGATTTGGCTTTAGTTAGAAGGTTAAAACAGTGGAGTTAGGTTAGGTTAGTGAATCTAAAGGTGAAGTTAGGTTAGTGAATCTAAAGGTGGGGTTACGTTACATTAGGTTAGGTTAGTGAATCTAAAGGTGGGGTTAGGTTACTTAATTTCATATGTCATATACTACGCTTCTTACTGAAAACATTTGATATCGCCAAAAGTAATGATTTGCGACAGAAACTCATTGAGAGTTTCTTAGAATCCATTAAGGTAACCAAATAGCACACTCCCAATTGTGTAGGTAATTCTGGTCCTAGTGTACAAAATTAACCTTGTTTCCAAGTATTACATTTTTGTTTTTCCGGAAGTAGTATCTCCACTACGTGCTGAAGCTGAAATGATAGCCCTCCAGAAGGTAGATATGACTGGGTAGGTAAAACAAATCTTTACCTTCATGTCTGCCAAAAACAATAGCTAAATTTATTATAAGCATATCAATACTAAATAGAAAATAGTAATGCCTTCGAAAAATGTTGTCAAATAAACAATGAAAACCCTTTATTCATCCTTTTCATGTATTAGTAGAAGTGGAACTGTCGTCGAAAATTTCCGTCGGCGAGAATTCTCGGTTGTTGTCTGGCACAGAATTTGGGTACACGAGAGTATTACCATGGACGGCCTTGAGCAAGCATTTTCCCTGTCCACTCCAGCTGCTCCATGGTCATCACTGCAGCAGCTGCACTGCTCAGTGCCTGCTGCATCTTGCAAGTGGCGAGGAAACAATCATAATGTTATTATAATTTTCATTCCCGCTTTCAGTGTATGGTTCCTTTTTTTATTTACTCTGGAGGAATGCATTCACGAGAGTGACATACATAATTCCCTCATGGTTCAGCCGATACCTCTTGACAAGTTCTTCTTCATTCAATTAGCCGAGAACGTCTCTTCTGGCACGAAAATGCCTGAGTTGGCGCTGGCGGAAGAGTTGTTTTGCTGCCATGTTGACGGCTTATGTCAATCAACATAAGGATCCTTATGGGACCTCCGGACATCTCCTAGCGCTTATGGGCAACTTTATGGGAAAACACGGAGCACTTATGGAATTTTCAGTGACTTATGGCGAACTTCGCCATTTTGTCTGCTTATGGGAATCCCATAAGCTATTATGAATACGGGCCCTGGACTGTTCACGCGACAATGTTTTGAATTGCGGGGCTGCATAGGGGCCTGCGGGGCGCCCGACAAAGAGATATAGTGGTCTATGGACTATCATATAGACTGGTTTATCAGTATATATGATATACTGTAATCTTCGTAAATGTTTGTTCTATAATATTATCAAATAAAAAACACTAAAACACGTAAAGAAATGCCATTACGAGACTATGAAGAAATATGCATGAACTTAATATTCACTCAACTCTTCGCCATTTAAAACGTTGCGAGTCAACTTTTATAATGAAGAGTATCAATAGAAGCGCAATTTTATTAGCTTTCCATTGCTATATTTCGTTATCTGATGAATTAATTAGAACCATGCATAAATTAGCGTTAAATAAATAAATAGAATCATCAATCGGGTAATTTTCCCGATTGATGATGTTATTTATTTACTCTATATTTTGTTTTCTGATAAATGAATTAGTACCGTGTATAAATTAGCGTTGACTAAATAAATAACATCATCAATCGGGAAAACTACCCGATTGATGATTTTATTTATTTGGTTAACGCTAACTTATGCATGGTTTTAATTAATTCATCAGATAACGAAATATAGCAATGGAAAGCTAATAACATTGCGCTTCTATTGATACCCTTCATGATAAAAGTTGACTCGCAAAGTTTTAAATAGCGAAGAGTTGAAGTGAATATTAAGTTCATGCATATTTCTTCAGTCTCGTAATGGCATTTCTTTAGCGTGTTTTACTATTTTTTATTTGATAATATTATAGAACAAACATTTATGAAGATTACAGTATATCATATATACTGATAAACTAGTCTATATGATCCGTATATATATATATATATATATGAATCCGAGCGGCCCTCCGACTTCGGCCCCTTGTGCGACGGCCGATATTCCGTGCGCAGTCCAGGTATACAGTGGTCTATGCACATGCATATTCATTGGGAAATCCATAGTCGGCGTTAGAGAGGCGTCACGTGGTCAAGTCAAGAGTCACGAGACTGGCATGAGCATGTGTACCGTTGCCTTCATACGTCACGGTGGCAGTGCCAGGGCTATCATCCTTGGCCAGGACTAAGGATACTATTTGTATCATCCTTGGGCAGTACCGTAGGTAGCGTCACAGGACAAGTGTTGGGGACGGGGGGATAATTGCAGGCGTTTACATCCACTTATTACTGAGTCACTACACCTCAGCCTGCATCGCTTGTGGGTGAATGAACACTGCATCCAATTGCTTACGTGTGCATTGTATTGTATAATCATCCCTTCATATTATACCAGTGTAATAAACGTAATCTTGTGTAAATACGTAGCCTGTATTCCTTCCGGCCAACAAATATATATCACTGTGGCGGATTAACGAATACTTTAAAACATTGTGACATTTTAAGGTTTTATCAGCAGCGTGAACAGGTCCGTGACAAATTTTATTTTATTTTATTAACTACAACTAGTATAGCGAGGAGCTTCATATCAGTCCTGGAACAAACCTCAACTTTTCCTCTGGTATTTTCGCTATCATTTCCTTATCATTTTGTTATCACTTTGTTGAAATAATACGAATATTGCATTACGATGCCTAGATATAAAAAGACTCAAGAAAAAATCCTTTTATAATTTCCAGTTTTCGCCTTCCTGGGTTGGGTCAGGTAATCGTGATGTCATGGCAGAGTTGACAGAAGGGTCGGCCAAAGGCGTGCCTTAAAGTGTCTGCTGTGCCGAGGCACCCAAATGAGTGGCCTCGTCTCGTCATCAAGGGGGGTTCACGGTGCATAGGAGGTGCATGAATCTCACTTCTCTCAGCCTGCCTGTTATTGTTTATCACACCTTAAATTGAGTTTTTCTTATCTGCAATTATTTTCTTTCTTCATATATTTTGTTTTGCCTTTCTTCAATTATTTGTCTATATGTGTTTGTGTGTGCGCGCGTATGTGTGTTATTTCCCACAGCCTGAATACGCGCTGGACAAGCGATTTGCAGCTGATACCCTACCAGAAAAAAAACTTAAAGCTCAGAGACCGATTTTTGGGTAAAGCTTGGACCTCACACACCACACACATCCCTTTTGTCAAGGGGACAGTAACTCCCGTACTCATTACTGAATAATACACTGCGTGCGTTCGTGCGTGTGTGTATGTGTGTGCGTGTGTGTGTGTGTGGGGAACTCCGTAGTGTAGTGGTTAGCACGCTCGGCTTACAACCGAGAAGTCCCGGGTTCGATCCCCGGGCGGAGCGAAAGATAGATGGGTGGTCTTTCTTAAATCCCTAGCCCCTGTCCACCCAGCAGTGAATGGGTACCGGGTGCCAGCCGGGGGTTTGTAACCCCCCCCCCCCCGGGGTGGTGGCTTCGGCCAACACTAATTTGCAGCAGCGGTAGATCACTATGGCTCTGAGGCATTATCCTCTAAACAAAACAAACAAGAAAAAACAAACAAGTGTGTGTGTGTGTGTGTGTGTGTGTGTGTGTGTGTGTGTATTCATCTTCATCTTCATCTAGTAGTATTTTACAGGGCCTGAGCAACGCTCGTATGGCCCCGTCTCCATATCAACATTTTTATATTTTTATCATTCATCCTTAGTGTTGGCGAAGCCAGCACCCCGGGAGGCAAGTCATAAACCCCCGGCTAACACCCGGTACCCATTCACTGCTGGGTGGACAGGGGCTCGGGTTTTCAAGGAAACAGCCCATCTGTTTCCGCTCCGCCCTGGGATCGAACCCGGGACTTCTCGGTTGTGAACCGAGCGTACTACCCCTACACTACGGAGTACCTTAGTGCGTGCGTGCGTGCGTGCGTGCGTGTGCGTACGTGCGCGTGTGTGCGTGCGTGCGTGCGTGTGCGTATGCGTGCGTGCGTGCGCACGCGCGCTTAAGACTGTACTGATAGGCAAAATGAAAGAGAGAGAAAGTAAAGGGTCATTTTAACCTCTCCCATTCTCTCCATCCTTTCCCCCTCACGTTTATCACAAGTATACTTCCTGCTACTTACTATTCCATTGCACGCTTGGACTACTTACGTGCACCATCCTACGACTTACACACTATTTTGTGCACTAATCTTGACTTATTTCTTGCTCTTATTAATGGGCGGGGGGATGTAGGTCTACTCCATACTTAGTAATAATAGTTTTAAAGGATAATTCATAGTTATGAAGAATAAAATGCGTAGTCAGGGAAATTATGGTTATTCCCATTGGTTCTATAATGATGATACATAGGGTGAAATAACATAATTGTGATAGTAAATGGTGGTAAATAAATCAATTGGTGGTGATAAGTACATATATTATAACCTTACCGTATTTACGTGGAAAATGTCTTGGTGGGATCCAAGTATCTGATTTAATCACCTCCTCCTCGTCCTCCTCTCCTCCTCCGTAGTGCCTGTATCCACCACGTGTCTCCTCCTCCCTTAAGCATATAGAATTATCACTCCTGAGTCATCCTTCTATGAATTATATCACACATCTGCTCCCGTCATTGCCTCGTCCATCTAAGCTCTCTTAACTATAGGTGATTGTCCCCGGGAAGAAGTAGTAGTCTGCATCCACACACTCACTCATTGTCGTCTAAATATTCCTACTACTACTATTGTTTGATAAAGTAAGATGGTTATTTGATATAAGGTAGAGACAGAAGAAAGCTGTACCTCTTTATTTGATTTTGCCTGGTAACAACTCTCTCTCTCTCTCTCTCTCTCTCTCTCTCTCTCTCTCTCTCTCTCTCTCTCTCTCTCTCTCTCTCTCTCTCTCTCTCTCTCTCTCTCTCTCTCTCCATATATGCGTAACTTTGTTAAAAACCATGATCGTGTTACCGCTCAACAATAACACACAATGTCATGTCAAAATGACCACAGATAACTATATAATATCTTTATTATATTACAGAGAGGGCGTTGTTACACCTGCAGTCATGAAGGGTCGCTTGTTTAATGGCTCGTTGAGGTGTGATTGGAACAATGAGTCATCGAGGCCAATCTGAAACGTCTCGACCTACGTGACGCGTCACCTTGAGTGTCTTACCAGGAATCAGTCTGTGTTCAGGTGTCGCCCAGGTAAGGTGTGTCTCTCTATCTTTTGGCATTATTGACTATATTGATATTAATTTATTTTTTTAATATGTTAAAACCCGTGTGTCAAAAATTGGGAAAAAAGGATTTGTGTGGGTTTCCCGTGTTAACTTTTGGCGGTGTTTCTTTCTGTCATGGGGGGCAAGAGGTTTGGATAGTAGTGGGGGGTGGTTAAAGCAGGTGACGCCCAAACCGCCTTGTTTCCCCGCTGGCTTAGTGTAACTAAAAAATTAAAACTACCCAAGGTAATGATGCCATGACTGTTTTAAAAGGGGGGAAGGGTTAAAGGTGTGGAAACCAATTGCCCTCTTGCTGTTTTAGTTAATCAATCTCCTCCCCTTAATTTTTCCCCCCGAAATGGGGAATTTTTTTTTTTTTTAAATATTCGGTGACTTTTTTGGGCCTTAATAAACCTAGTTATCTAAAATTCCCCAAACATT
This sequence comes from Chionoecetes opilio, assembly GCA_016584305.1. Classification (NCBI taxonomy): domain Eukaryota; kingdom Metazoa; phylum Arthropoda; class Malacostraca; order Decapoda; family Majidae; genus Chionoecetes; species Chionoecetes opilio. Next base: position 103,252 of record JACEEZ010025209.1, on the reverse strand, counting down.
GCCTTTCTTAAATCAAATTAAGTCTTTCAACATTTTTTCAATACCTTAAATTTTAAAACTTTTACCGTAATTTTGTCCCAGATTCTCAAACGGTTTAGTAATCACTATGCTGTATAACAAAATTGGGGGGGAGGCCCCGGGCGCCTCCGGGGCCCTCCCTCCCCCCACTTCCCTACCCCTGATCATCATTTTTGGTAACCAAACATAAAACTGGGGATTTTGGGCCCCCCCCCAGACCCTTTTATTTTTTTTTTTTTTTGGGGGGGGGAGGGGTTGAGGTCGGTTAGAAAAAAACTCCCTGCTGGTCAGATCTACATGTTGGGGAATTTTTATACTACGGGGGCCTTGTATACATTAAATTTGCAGAAAGAACCAAAATAGAAATTTTTTTAATCGTATTTTTATTAATCTTTGTTATATTAATTTTTTAAAAATATTTTTTTATTTTATAAATCAACGGGTACTCTGGCATATATTTTACATTGTGGAAAAAACCAAGGGTTTTTATTTTTTCCCCTAGGCCGAAATTTCCCCACAAAAATTAGGAGTGTTTTAAAAATGCCCTTTTTGGAAATTTTAGGAAATTTCTATCAGGGAGCTTCCGTCGTAAATTTACTTTTGGACATTGCCAATTTGTTTATAGGGGCGAGAGAGAAATTTTTTTAAGTGAGCCCCCTCTTCTTTCCCCCTTGTTTACCTGCATCGCCTCGTTCTTCCCCTTTCCGCACACCCCCTTTTTAAAAGGGGGTTGGCTTTTAAATTTTGGAGAGTAAACGTGGGGGAAAGGTTTGATTAGTTTTTTTGGTTTGGGTTTTGCGAGTCAAAGGGGGGTTTGTTTTTTAATTTTTTATAAACTCCTATAACAACTCCTTCCCCACTAAAACATTTTTTTATCTCCGAAAGTATTGATTTGGGTAAAAATTTTACAATAAAGGGCCCAAATTTTTCTACACATTTGGGGGGGTTTGGGTTTTTTTTAATCTTTTTTGGATTTTTTAAAAAACATTCCCCTGAGCTTCCGGGCGCAAAACACTACTTTCGGAGATATAAGATGTTTCTAATAGGAAGATGTGTAAAATATGAGATGAAAATTCAACTAACCTAACTCCACCTTTTGACAAACTAAACTAACCTAACCTAACCTAATCCCACGCTTTAACCTCTTAACTTAAGCCAAATCTGCATTAAAAAAGTGTCCGCGGCAAGGGAAGAACAGAGGCGATGCCGGTCACAAGAGGAAGAAGAGTGAAAGGCACTTAACACTTTTCTCTCTCCTCCCTATGAACAACATGTCATTATCTCCAAAAGTGATTTGCGACGGAAGCTCAAGAGTGAATGTTTCCTAGAATCCAATAAGGTAAACAGAAACCACACTCCCAGTTGTGTAGGGAATTTCGGTCCTAGTGTAAAATAATAGTGATTTGCGACGGAAACTCTTGAAAGAAAATTTCTTAGAATCCACAAAGGTAAAAAGAAGCCATACTCCCAATTGTGTAGAGAATTCTTGTCCTAGTGTAAAAATTTACCAAAGCAAGATTGATTGAACATAGCATAGCAGTAGTGGTGGTGGTGGTACCAACTGCTAGTTAGTTTAGCTAATGAACCCCCCCCCCCCCGTAGTTACTGTTTCGCCTCCATCCTTAATGGTTGTCACAAGTCAGTCAATCCAATGTTGAATATATCTCTTAATAATTAAATTATCAGTTATTTGTTGATCATAGATAACATTTCTTAAATAAATGAAATAAATATATAGATTTTCTGTGATGAGCATGTTTTCCCAAATAACAATTTGATTTCCTGAAGTATAGATTATTTGTTTACTATCACAATGTTTTCTACTATGAATGGTCGGTGACATCGTTAATATCTGTACACCAACACCTTTTCCCCCATAGACAGTGTGGACATGTAACTCAGTACAATAGTAATATACGCCAAAAATCATCTCCTGGATAATTATTTCCATAAAACTTAATCTTCCATAATATCAAAAGTAACTAAGAAATTTCTCTACTATAAGAATTTGAAGTAACTTATTAATATACCTCGCCATATTGCTTGCACATTTTTTCCCATGAAAATTGTCACAAACTTATGATAGTATTCTCCTCTTAGCCAGAAATATTACTAAACTATAGCTTAAAGGTTTTCCAGTATACTCAAATGACCCATAGCAACATTTATTTATTATCTTAAAACTTTATATGAATGGAGGGAACGTCTATCTAATGTATTTGGTGTTGCCGAGCTAATTTACTTTGCAGTGGCAGCGAAAGTGGTGTTGATGCCTCGACATGCAGGGAGGACGCCCCAAGATAAGGGAAGAATGATGTCTGACCAGCACATCAGTTATGATTTTGAGCTAAGATAAGATACTTTGATTCTATCTAGACACTTTGCAAGTACCAACTAAAAGGTTATTGACTATACAACGCGCCACCACGCCAGGACGAACCTGGTGGACTCGAACCGCTGACCGAATGCAGGGACTCTGAACGCGAGCTTACGGCTCTACCAACCATGCCACCCCAACGGGTGATTTTGAGCTAAGTATTATTGACCACACAGTACAGAATTATATGGACAAATGTATATATTTAGTGTAGCAATGCTGTAATGTCAAACTTAATAAGCTTGCATATTTTATTCTGCAATACTTCCATGTTTGCTGTGGTCGCCGAAACTGTTTATAACTTATTGATTGCAAGTTAGTTTCTTTAGTATTATTTCTAATTGTGTGTAATTATAGTGATAAACACTGTTTTACTAATGATTAGTTAAATGCAGACACTTGACTACCTCATTTAATTGTCGATAATTCGGCAAAGAGAAGTTTAATACTTTCCCTACTCGATGGAAGGCAACGATAGTTTTATACCTCGAAATAGTTAAATAAATTGTTTAACTATTTATATAAATAATTGTATCTTTTGTTAAAGGGGATGTGAACCACTTTAAAGTATCATATCAAGTATACGAGTAAGCATTTATTGTAAAGGTAGACATCGAATGCACATTTGACTCTTATTTACTTTTTTTCCCCCACAAGGTTGCAAGGAAGCAGCAGCTCACCGCCCCTAACATCCGGTGACCATCAGTTGGCGGCACACACTGTTGATATACAAACACCCACGCAGAGATTCCCGTGTGGGCAGAGAAGACTTCTGCGCCGGCAGCTGCTGACGACGAATGAAGCTTTCCTGGTGCTCGTTCAACATGTTCCGCATGATACTATTACCCCTGCTGGAAGTGTTTTTAAAATTAATAAAATTTTTGCAAGTACTATTTTTAATCAATCATTAACTCTTTCCTCTTAAGTTTGTGGTTTTTCTACGGAGACTCTTAGAGGTATTTTCGACTTCTCTGAGAAAAACAAACTTAAAATTGATATTGTCAATTTCGATCAAGATTATATTTCTGATAGATTAGGAATGTGATATATAAATCCTACATAATGGAACCATTCATTCCCTAAACATTCCACCAACAAATTCATTAGATATCAAGTATGCTAAGTTTTTTCAATAATGAGTGGTTTTATTATATCAAATTAATTAGATATCAATAGTATGCTAAGTTTCAATAAATAATGAGTGGTTTTATTACATCAAATAGACTCGGAGACCTTGACTAAAAAAGTGGCAATGGGACGTGTGACGGCTTGCAAGGAATCAGAACAAAGCCTGTAATGTACTGCATCAGTCAACGAGAAAATGCATGCAAGTATTGCTTTGATATAGAATATTATGAGATGATTATTGATTTATGAATGATGATTTATTGATATCGTATCTCATCGCAATGAGTGTGTGGTGGACGGTATAATGTGAAGTAACAGTTGAGATAAAAGCAAAGATGAACATGGAAAACAAATGGAGATTGAGAGATGCATACTGGGAAAGATTTCGTGTTCGTCTGAGTATAAGATGATGTGGGACAGAGAAGCTTACATAATGAAGATGAGCTGAATGATTTTGTGAATTAGGATTTGTAAAAGTTAATTGTAGAGTGAATAAACCGTGGTAGAATGAGGATATTATAGGAATGCTAGAAAATAGCAAAGGAGAAAAGGCATGAAAGTCAATAAGTGGAAGGTGAATATCAGGGTGCATGGACAGTATATGTGAACCAGCAGCGGCTACGTGAGCGAAAGATGAGATCCGAAAGTGAAATGTGTGAGAAGTAAGATCCAATCCTTAATTATATAGAAATATAAAGTGGATGTGATTGGTACATACCTCTGTGCTGCATATACGTATATAGTCCCTGCTGCTGTGACCGAGCCAAGATAAGTCCACTTGCTTGGTCTGGTGTGATTCTTCTCATCAAAGCCTCTGAAATAAAGACAATGAAAGCCACAAAAATAAATACAAAAATGATGATGCAAAGTACGATCCACTACTGATAATACATATATAATATGACCTGCGTATTAACACATCCACCCGCTTGTCTTCCCTCAAACATCCATTGCTGTGTGCAAACTACCCAGATACAACAATTAAGTTGTAAATCAGACATAAATTAAATATAAACATGATTTTCAAGTACTGCATTGGTTAATTTTATCCAAATATCCTGCTAGATTATATTTTCTAATAAATCTTTAGCATCAAAGTGGCATGTGCACAATACCAATGCACTCCATAAGCTTCACAGGTTTTCTTCCTCTGGTCAACTTGGGGATACCTACACACAATCACTCATCCAATCTCATCATCCACTCAATCCACACTCGCCTGGCATCCACACATACATAGAGCATAAATATCAATAACTCCTAGTCACCTGGATATCCACAATACACACACACACACCATTAGTAAGTAATTATAGTCTGTTTCCATATGTTAAACATTATTTAGGAAAATCACATGTAAAACACACTAGGATTACGAAGAATTCTAGAATAATTTAGGCGAGATAAACATATCTAAGAAAAATCGGGGGAATATAAATATAATGCGTGTAAATGTTGCATGCTGGGAATAGGGAGGAGTGAAATGACGGCTTTGAAGTATGAAAAGCCTGTTTTTGGGTCCCTGACAGAGCTAGTGCACTAAACTATAGGATAGGAAAGATCGCCACCCAGGGCAAACCCTGGGTATACACGCAACCAATTCCAACATCTGGTTACACATTACCAGGCTACACATAGATAAATCTGAAAAAGAAACATACGTCTGGCAACGCCGTGCCATCTGACCGAGGCCGGCTGTCCGCCAGCCGGCTCGGAGCCATCATAACCATCCCAAAAATCATCCCCGGGGAGAGGGGCTGAAAACTTGGCGGGGAAGGAAGGGTGGGAGGCCGAAGGCCGTGCACTAGCTCTGTCAGGGACCCAAAAACAGGCTTTTCATACTTCAAAAACCGTCATTTTAGGTCCCCTTAGAGCTAGTGCACTAAGCTACCCCGCCACTTGGAGACGGTGGGAAGAAGCCCCCGACCCCCGCGGGGAGGCAAAAAAGCCCAACTGCACAAGAACAACGATACCACTAGTAAAACTCACCCGAATCAAGCGGAGACGTCAATGGGAGGCCCCGGCCGTCCACCCCCCCCAGCCCCCCCGGGAGGGAGGGAAGCCCAGGGAAAACACAGGGGAAGCCCCACGACGGAGGGGAAGGAAACGACCCACAAAAGCACGGGGGCCGTACTCCACTGCCCCTTCCGACCCTCTCCAAGGAATGGGTGCGGGGGGAAGGAGAAAAGCACAACCCCCAGATCAGGGGCGCGGGGGGTGACACGGACCGCCGACTCGATGACCCCCGGGCCCGGCCGGCAATCCCCCCCGGTGGTGGGGGGGGACGACCAGTGACAGGATCGCGGAACAGGAATGCAGGTCGCACCCCCAGGGCTCGGAAGCACCCAGGAAAACCCCGGAGCCCGAAACCGGGCACAAAGGGGGTGTCGGGTCCCCAGCAGACCAAGGGAACGACGCCCGGGTTGGAGCGGGGTCCTGCCGCTCTCTTACCAGCACCTTGGGCAAGAGCGAGGGGGACAGCGGAGCCGTCCCGCGAGAAGGTCCCCCTGGGGGAAAACGGGTCAGCGCCCCAGGAAAAAAGCCCGAAACCCCGTACCGGGGGCCCCCAGGAACAAGCCTTCTGGGGGAGGCGAGGTTTCCGGCCGTCCAACCCCAAAGGGTCGCCCTGGGGAACCGGAAAACCCTTTCTCCAGGGACCAAAGGGACCAGGACCGGGGAGGGGGGTTTTGGGTGGAAAAAAACCCCCTTCAACAGGGCACAGAACGCCGGTCCAGGCCCAAAACCCCAACCGTTTTTGGGGGGGGCACCCGGGGCCGCAAGGTGAGTGGAGAGAGTAGGGAGGACCCCCCCGGGGGTCGTGGGCCAGGAAGGAGAGGAAATCCAGGCGACCGATCAGAGACGTCGCGGGCCCTTGAGTTGGGAACACTAAAAGGCCTTCAGTGAGACTGATACTGTCTCGTAGAGGACGGGCGAAGAGCCGCCAACTGTCCCCCGCTCCCCGCGCCCGAGCCCCGTCGCGGGAGAGGTACGGAGAAACTCCAGGGGGGTTAGTTTCAAGGTGGAAAAGAAGCCGGGCCGGGGGAGCTCCCCCAACAAAGCGAGGGCCCCTGAGGAACCGGGGGGGGGACACCGGGGCCTTCATTTGGGAGAACCACGGTTCCCGGCCAGAGGGGCCCCCATGCTCCCCTTCCCCCTGTAGGAACGCATTTTGTTCATACCTCGGGAGGACACTGGTGCAGGGAGGCGGAAAAAAGGAAACATGGCGCCACCTGTTCCAGTCTTCCGTGAGGGGCCCGGGGGCCTCCCGCAAGCTGCTGGCCCCCCCTCGTCAAAAGGCCTGTATTTGGGGCGAGCGGCGGGACGCAAAGAGGTCCACCCCCCGGAGTGCCCCACCCCCGAAGAGAGCCGCAAAGCGCCCCGGGGTGAAGCGCCACCCCACCGACAAAAGGCCCTGGAAGCGAGACAGTGCGTCGGCCCACACATTCTCCACTCCCGGCGGGAAACCTGGCAGACAGATGAAGGTGGAAAGGGCCGCCAGGCCGAAGATTGCTCCGAAAGGGAAAACAGAAGGGGGGATCTGGAAGTCCCTTGGGGGGCAGACAGTGGACCGCGACCATTTGTCCATTTTGAAGCAGAGAGCCGCCCCCATCTGGGATCGGGTTCGATCGGGGGAAGAAAAAAGAGGGCCCCGAGCTCCTTGACGTTGTGTGGAGTCTGCCCCCCCCGGACCACCCCCCAAAACCCTCCCGGGCCGTCGGAGGTTTGGGTAGCCCCCCCCGACGTCCGACGCATCCGCATCACGAAGACCGTGGGGGGCGGAGGCAGCCACCCCGTCCACGCGGGGGAAACCGCCCCCCAAAACCCCAACCACCGTCCGTAGTGTGAGGGCCAGGGGAGGGACCCCCGGAGCAAGTCGCGGGGCCGCCCCGGAAGGGTGTTTCACCACCCGGAAAAAGGCGCGGAGCAAAAGACACCGGGGGGGAGTGACTTCTGCGGCGAATTTGGGGACCCGAAAAGGGATTCCCAAATGCCTCCTTGAAAAAAACCCGGGGAAACACCGAGGCCGGAAAAGAGGCGTTGGACTTGGCCGCATTTTCCCCCCGAGATGCGGACCGCCGCTGAACGGGGGGAGTCCCATTGCATTGCCCAGCCAAGTATGGGGGGGGGGGGTAAGGACGGACTTCCCCTTGTTGACTAGGAACCCCATCTCCCCCGCCCACCGCCAAAGCTTGGTCCGATGCGAACCGTTCCTCCTGAGCGGGGCGGACACCACCCCAATCGTCCAAAAAGGGGAAATTGACCCCTCAGACACCATCCGCTGAGCCCCACCTTGGTGACCCGCGTAAAAACCCCCCGGAGGTGGGGGGCCCAAAGGGCAGTCGGTGAATGCCACGTGTCCGATCCCACCTGGAAGGCCGGAAGCGCCGGAACCAGGATGAATGGGGACATGCCAGTGGCGTCCTTGAAATCGAGGGACGCCACCCAGCCCCTTGCCCAGCCAAAGGCGGACCTGGGCCAAGGTCAGCATAGGGAAAAACCGGGGGGTTCCACAAATCCGTTTAGGCGGCAGGTCCAAGAAAAAGCCGCCCCTTCAAAGGGGGTCCTTTTGGTACGATGAAAATGGGGGAAAGGAAGCCCTTTTCCCCCGGCCCCTTCCCCCACTACCCCAGGAGGCATGTCCGAACGTGGGGGGCGAGCATGGGGAGACCGGCGCCCAAGAAGGAGGTCCCCAAGGGGGGCGGTAGGCAATCCGGGCCAAGAAAGACCTTTCGAACCCCCCCTGGCGGCCCCAAACCCCCTTCTGGGGCCCCAGGCTCCCCCGAAACCCCGGACGGGAGGCCCGGAAAGGGAGGTCAGAAGCGAGAGCGCCCCTTTGGAGGAAAGGCTTTGGACAGTACGGGCCCCGAGGAAAGGCCCGAGACCCAGAGCCCCTGAACCCCGGAAAGGCCACCCCCCCCCTGGGAGACGAGGATCCTGGGGGCCATCCACACGGGGGTGAGCCCCCTGGATTTCCCCCCCGCGAAAGACCCCGACGAACACTGCTGGACCCCCCCCCCCCCGGGAACCCCCCCCGCCGAGACGGTCTGGGGGCCGGAGTAGCCCCCAGAGTGACGGGGGGGGATTGAGGCGGCCCGCTGCAAGGAGGGCTCCGAAAAGACCTCCGAATCGAAGGGACTAACCCGGGGAGAATTTGTCGGTCAGCTCCGGCAGCCCCGAAAACCCTCGCGCCGAAGACCCAAGCGGGCAGTGACGGCCCCCTGTCAATGACAGGGCGGCCCCGCCCCGGGAGAGGGGGGCGCAAATGCATCACAGGCGGTCGACAAAGCCCACAGACATCCGACCGGGAGGCCCGGGGGGAGAGAAGGGATCCACGGCGAGGGGGGAAAGCCCCTCCGGGGGGGGGAGCTGATGAAGAAGGGAAAAAGAAGAGGTCAAAAGGGAGGCGTGTTGCCGCTCCTGAAAGTCCCGGCGAAAAGCTCCTCCTTCACCCGGTTGCGCCCCCCCGGAGGTCCTTGGCGAAAAACGGGACACCCGGGGGAAAACACCATCACACGTGGGAAAGCCACCAGAGGGGCCCGGGGGAACCGGGGTCGGGGCCCAGGCGGGAAGGACCCCCGGTTCACACTGGTGGTACCCCCCTCTCCACACTTCGGCAGGGGTCCCCGGGGCCCGGCCTACATCCAGGCAACCTTTTTTGGCCCCGAGAAAGCCACTGGGATCCCGGTTCCCTCCCCGCAGGGAAGCCATCCCGACCAAACAGGGCCCGCCAGTAAAGGGGTCCGAGCCATCCAAAGCGGCCCCGAAGAAACCCCAGGGCTTCGAGGGGGGTTCAGGCGAGAGAAAGAATCCGGCGGTAGAGGAAGGGCTCCCTTCCCCCTCCACCCGGGAGCGACGCACCCCCGTCTGGAACGGGCCCCAGGAGCGTCCCCTAGAACCCATGGCAACAAGCCGCCCGTCAAACCCTCTCACAAACAATCGACGGTGGGGATCGGTGCCCCCGGTAAACAGGACGGAGGAAAAAGGGGGGAGTCCAAGGCATCCCCCGCAGCGGGGCGAGGGGAAGTGCACCTAGAAGGCACCCCAGAAGAAAAGGCGGAGGAAGGCCCCGGGGGACAGGGAAACCGGGGGCGGAAGTCCCCGAACCGTCGTGCTTGGGCACGGGTAGGGCAGCACCTCTTCCCCTCGGGGCACACCAGGTAGTCATCCTCACTACCCCAGACCCGAAGGAGCACCCTGAGAGGGAAGCAGGCGATGGGACTTTCGACCCTCGGTTCCGGGGAATGGGACCCCGAAGTTTAAGGGCCCCCCTTTCTTGCCTGAAAGGGGTCACGAAGACATCCAAGCCACAACCCCGGAGGGAAGGGGTGAGGGTGGGGAAAGCCCAGGAGACGCCTGACCAGCCGTAGGAGCCCCCAGACCCAGCCGGGAGTCCTCGACCGGGGGGGCGGGCATGGTGAGGGGCTGAGGAACCGCCAGATCTTGCTCCACCGTCAGCACATCGAGCCGAGCTCATGGAAGCAGAGGGGAGGGGGTCGGGGGGTGCGAGACGGGGGGGAGATGGGCGACTTTGGGGAGGCCAGCAAGAACCCCCGAGACGGTCCGCCCCGGACAGACGGAAGGGCTCGTTGGCAGACTTCAAAACCTTTCGCCACCACTCCTTGAGGTCAGATAGGGCCTCCCATAAAGAGGGGACCCCCCCCCCGGGAGGATGAGCCCCCAGCCCTCCACAGCATACCGGGCAACGGGGGGACAAAAAAGGGCCGACAGAAGGCCAAAGGGGTGCGAGGAGCAGAACTGGTGGCCCCGGGACCAAAAACCGAGACCCTGGGCCCCACAATTTATCCGCTGGGAAAAGAAGGGTAAAAAATGAGGGGGGAAAGGGACTAGACGCAACAAAAAACGCCCCCAAAACCCCCACCTGCTCGCCACACGCACTGCCCCGACCCCAGGGAAAATGGATGGTCGGGGGAGGGGGGGGGTCGACGGGGGCAGCCAGGGACCCCTAACCCCCCCCCCGGCCAGGGAGGGTCCGGGGAGGGGGGGGAAGGTTGGGGACCAGCAAGAGCGACGAACCATCCGCCCATCTCAGCGCACACGTGGAGGCCCGGGGCGTGGCAGACCAGGTACCACCAAACCCCCCCCCGAGCCCATGGGAGGGGCCCGGGGGGGGGGGGGGGGGGGGTGGCTGGGGAACTAGAACCTCCGCCCCCTCTCAGCTTACACGTGGCAGACCAGGTACCACCGAACCCCCCCCACCGGCCTTTGGGGGGGTCCGAGCGGGGGGGGGGGGGCGGGCTGGGGGAACTACGTAACCCTCCGCCCATCTCACTTACACGTGGCAACCGGAAACCGAACCCCCCCCCACCGGCCTAGGGGGAGGGCGGGCGGGGGGGGGGGGCGTGGCTGGGAACTACGTTACCATCCGCCCATCTCACTTACACTGGCAGACCAGGGGTTTAGGCCAAGGGACCCCGGCGGGGGAAAAAATGCCCAGGGGGGAAAGGGTAAAGCCGCGCCCTTGGGGGTAGTTAACACCACAAAAACAGACACCACCGAAAATATTTTTAAAACAAGCTGCCCCGGCCAGGGGTAAAGAATAAACTACACTCATCCCCGAAAACCTTCAGAAGGGGTACGAAGCATAATGGGGAAAAACTTTACCCCCCAGTAAACACGAAAAAAAAAGCAGGTGTTACCATAGGCCCTTGGGCCCAAGAGACACAACAGTGTTACAGGAGAGTAAGGGGTTGACTCGATAAGGCAAAAAGAAGAAAGATGGCTCCGAGCCGGCTGGCGGACGCCCGGCCTCGGTCAGATGGCACTGCGTTGCCAGACGTAGTTTTTTTTTCAGTTTATCTATTGTAGCCTTGGGAATGTGTAACCAGATGTTGGAATTGGTTGCCTGTATACCCAGGGTTTGCCCTGGGTGGCGATCTTTCCTATCCTATAGTTTAGTGCACTAGCTCTAAGGGGACCTAAAATGATATATATTAGGACTCTTGCCTCACTCGTGTATTAACAGGACAGAAGCTGGATACACCTCCCCCACACTTCACAGCACTCTCAGTCCCAGAGTACAGACCAGTCAGCAAACTGATGATTCATTGTGCAATATTCAATCATTGGTGGGGTGCGTCGCCTCGTCCACCCTACGACGCCACTCCCGGGGGTCACCACGCGCGATTCCCCATGCAGGCTCCTTTCCCATACCAAGCAGCTCTCGACAAGAAACATCAACTTGCCCCAGCCACGAGACTTGTGGGCGCCCCCTTGGCTTCCTCCACGCCGGATTGTCTCTTACAGATACAACCCGATGGGAAGGATCGGTTTCAGGGTAGCGTGCCACATGCCCATAGAGCCGAAGTTGGCGCTGACGGACTATGCAGGTAATAGGGCTCGATTCAGTCTCATGGTGCAATCGCTGATTTGACACGTAATTATCCCAGCGATTTCCCATGAATCTGCGAAGACACTTATTTCCAAAGGCATTGATTCGTCTCTTCAAGTCACAATTTAGTGTCCATGTCGCACAACCATAGAGTAAGACAGGGATCACAAGCGACTTGAAGATCCGGATCTTTGTCCTCCTGCACCGGTACCGACAACGCCAAATACTCCCGCTGAGTGAGTTCATAACACCGTGGGCTATACCAATCCGCCGTAAGACTTTTTGACGTGACCCGCCGTCATTATGGACTGCGCTACCAAGGTATGTAAAACTTTCCAAGATCTCAATGTCCTCGCCGCACGGATGAACAGAACTGTACTGCTTCATCTAGTAAGTCTCCAAAAACCTGGACCTTGGTCTTAAGCCAGGATACCTCAAGTCCCCAAAGGCTTTGCCTCTTCGTGCAGCGCCTCGAGAGCCATCACCAGGACCTCCAGCGACTCGGCAAAGATTACTGCATCATCGGCAAAAACAAGATCAGTGATCTTGGTGTTGCCGACGGATGCTCCACAATCACTTTGATCTACAACCTTGTCCAATACCCAGTCCATACGAGTGTTGAAAAGTAATGGGGCAAGGACGCACCCTTGCCTTACTCCTGTATTAACAGGAAAGAAGCTGGATACAGCTGCCCCACACTTCACAGCACTCTCAGTCCCAGAATACAGACCAGTTATCAAACTAATAGTCCTTTCAGGAATCCCGCAAAGTCGCAGAAGAGTGACTCACGATGCACTGAGTCAAACGCCTTCTTGAGATCAATATAGGCTGCAAGCATCCCCTGTCGAAACTCACGTCGGCGTTCCACCAGGACACGAAGCGCTAGGATACGGTCCGTTGTTGACTTACCAGACGTGAACCTAGACTGCTGAGGTCTCTGATGCTTCACCAGATGACTGCGAATCCGTATCAGCAATAGATGGGCAAGCACCTTGCCTGGTACGCTGAGCTGTGTAATACCGCGGTAATTGTTGCAGTCCTGACGGTCCCCTTTCCCTTTCCAGATAGGGACGACCAGCCCCCTTTTCCAGTCAGGAGGAATGGTACCTGATTGCCACACGGCAGTCAGGACAGCATGCAACCCGCGGATCAGACCTCACCCCCAGCTTTGAGGAGCTCCGCACTGAATTACAAAACACCAGCTGCCTTTCAACCCCTCAACTTTGCTACAGCCTCTCTGACTTCGTCAAGAGAGGGTGCGGTTTCGTCAATGGGAGGATCGGCATCCACTGCCTGTAACCCAGTGGTGTGAAGCTGCTCAGTTGGAGGGTCCACCGTGAACAACTGCCCAAATTTCTCAGCCAACGAGCCATCCCGCCCATCCATGTCCGACACAAGGCGCCCATCTGCTGTTCGAATAGCACTCGCCCGAGAAGGAGACTTGGAACGGAGCTTCTTCAGGGCTCGGTAGGCGGGTCAGAGGTCATTAGCGTTCAAATGACCCTCGACATCCTCAGCGAGACTCCTGACATACCTCTCCTTGTCTCTCTCCCCAGGAGGGTTCTAGTCCGGCGTGACAGAGCCCCGTGCTGGTCCCGGTTCCCAGCCAGCCTGGCAGCGCGACTTTTTCCTCGATTTTCTCCAGCGTCTCCGTCGAGACAAAACCACGCCTTGACCTCGGGCGTCCCCAATACACTCCTTGGCAGCCTGTAGAGTTTCACGTTTGAAGGTATCCCACAGCTCTACAGGGTTCCCGAGAGCACCGAGCACATCAAACCGATTTGAGACTGCCACCGCATACTCATGAGCACATGTCAAGTCCTTCAGTTTCTCAAGATGAAACATAGTATGGTTACCTCTTGAGATTCTTCTGGACTGGACATGAAGCTTAAGTGTAGCAACAACAAGTCTGTGATCTGTTCCAAAGAACTCAGCACTCCGGTAAACCCTGCAGTTCTGGAGGATCCTCCAACGAGTACTAACGAGGATGTGGTCGATCTCCTTAGCTACCCCTCCGGCATTACTATACCATGTCCAGCGGTGCAGCTCTGGCCTCTGATACCAAGAACCTGCAATTCTCAACCTTCTGGATCTTGCAAATTTCAGAAGCAGAGAACTGTTGGTGTTTCTGGTACCGGAGCCATGGGGACCAACAATTAACTCGTAGCCATCTCTCACAGTGCCAGTAGTAGCATTGAAGTCGCCCAAGACAATGAGTGTGTCCCGAGGAGGACACTGGTCTAAAACAGAGTCGAGTTTGGCGTAGAACATCTCCTTCTGTTCAGTTTTACGCATCTCGGTAGGAGCGTACACTGCAACAAGAGACATGAAACCCAGAGTGTGTTTCATCCTCACCCGCATTATACGCTCATCAACCGGAGTAACCTCAACAACTGACGGCTGCAGTTTGCTGGAGATGCCTATAGCTACTCCCCGTACACGGTGACCATTGCTCATGCTGGACCAGTAGTAGGTGTAACCCCCACTGCTAGTCTCGCCACTGCCAGGCCTCCTCGTCTCAGAGAGTCCCACTATATCCACCCTCAGCCTACTGAGCTCGCCCGATAGGAGAGGTATTCGATGATCGTCTGAGAGGCTCAGAACGTTCCACGAGCCCACACGAAGAACCCTCCGCAGGTTGTTCCCAGGAGTGATTCGACGGGCAGGCGCCGCCTCTGCACCGCCCCGGCCACCCCCATAAGAAAAAGTTGGGCTAGGGGGCCCTACCACTGTATTCTCACTGTATTTAGGGTGGCCCTACCACACCCTACCACTGTATTCCTAGCTATTCCATTATTCCTTTATATTAGGCCAAGGTCTTCTTCTTCTTCTTGTGACCTCGTTCGCTTAGTATCGCTTCGTAGTTCTAGTGTTGGCCGAAGCCACCACCCTGGGATGCGGGTCACAAACTCCCGTCTAACCACCGGTACCCATTCACTGTTGGATGGACAGGGGCTCGGGTTTTAAGGAAAAGTGCACACCACATACGTGCAGAACTGCAGGTGCTGTCTGCCGGAGCCATGCATGGTGCTGTCTAGCATCACTACCCGGATCATGATACCGCACTCACCACTGGTGAGTGCGGCATGGCACTCACATGTGCCATGCCGCACATACCCATGTATGTGCGGGATGTGCACCATGGCACATCACCGAATAACAAATCACCACAAGCGCATTGGTTTGTTTTATGACCTACTTTCGTTTGTATACTTGCCCTATTCTGTTCTTGAGTCAGAAAATATCATATATACTCAATTTATGAAGATTTTTATGTACGTTGCTTCTTTAAAACCACCGTACAGGCAGTTGCCTTGTGAGCACCAACTCTGACCTCATCAATCTCCTCTTTGGATTCCAAAACAGTTGATGATAGATGTTAAGCTAGCAACCAGTGGCGGCTCGTGATAAAATACAATGGAGGGACTGCAAACTTCACACAATAGTAGCATATACAAATTTTACCTATTACAGGTATGATTTGTAGTTGATGTTCACGGATTTCAGGGCACTGTAGTAGTGGTGGTGGTAGAAGGGATGGTGGGGGAGATAGTGTTGGTAGTAAAGGGGATGGCTGAGGTGGTGATAGTAGAATTACAGTATTCCTTGAAAATAAAGTCGGTACCGCTAATTTCAGTCTTTTCATTTAATGTCAGCTGGAATAAGTTGATGTTTTGCAAATACTTAACTAGATTTTCCATAGTCAGAGGATAATTAAAGAAAGCACGATATAACCACACCGTCTACACGCACTGTAAACACGAGAGGGACGAGACTCAGCTGCCTCGGCTGCAGCTCATGGTGTTCACAAGTGGCGCGGTGGCAGCGCAAACATGAATCGTACAGCAAATATGAAAGTAACTTACATTTAGGTCTGGTTTTAATGAAAATTTACTTATAACGTATTGAAAATAACATAATGACTTTTTATCATGATATATTTGTTGGTAGTGTCTCAATTCTGCTGTGTCTCTAAGGGCATCATACACCTGGCAGTGAGTGTCTGGGGGTGCTGCAGCTCTGCAGCCCTATGCCACGAGCCGCCACTGCTAGCAACCATGGCGTTAAGCGTCTTTGGATATCCCCCTCAGCCCGCTGTGGGGGGATCTGGCGCATGCGCATTACAGTCAGCGGGGAAGACGTCCAGGAGTTTATCGTGCTGCTGATAAGACCTGAATCACAATGATGGCCGACCCCACGACTAAAGTAATTTCACGAAAAATTACAATATTCGCAATTTGCATGAAACAACATCTTGGGAAATGAATGTACCGTCATTAACACTATATTCGCCATGCACTAATGTCACCAGGCGCCATATATTACGAATTTTAGCATCACTACATACTTGTATGTGCCACTGAAGACATGTAGTGTTATGTAGAATGTAAAGTACTGTGCACGTTTCTTCAGTGGCACATACAAGTGCTAATTAGTCATGCTAAAATTCTTAATATATGACGCCTGGCGACATTAGTGCAGTGGCGACTATAGATAGTGTTATTGACGGTAAATGAAATGGGATTTCATCATTCAATTTTTCATAGTCATCTACTACTTCTAACTGCTACTTGACTTTCTAATGGGAAGTCAAGTAACATGGATGACAATGAAAATTTAGGCTGAACAGTACGATATAAAAATTATAGCACAATCAGGCAATACTTTGTGTAGTGATTAAATATATCAGAAAATGTTGCCATTATGTTATTTTCAAGGAAGTATAGAAGCGCCAGTCAGAAGTAACACGAATCATTGAGACCACATTAATTGTACAAGGCAAAACTTGCATGATAATAGGGCTAATAACACGCACTCCACCAGTAAAAGGCCTGCTATATACGGAAATCCCCAGGTAGTGGATGCCAGTACCTATATATATAATACATGGTGGTTATATATGTTATACATAGTAAACGTTTGACATGGCTGCGACAGGTCTTGCAATATTGTGTTGCTGGATCTTTTCTCCGTCCAGAGATTTATAAACCTGACTCTCATCACACACAGAATGATGACCACGGTTCACCTTTCATATGCCAACCTGAGGTCAAATTAATATCCCTTGGGTTTTTTTTTGGGGGGGGGGTAGGTACGGTGGGGCAGGTACAGTGGACGGTAGGACCGCCCACTTGAGTCCCCAGCCAATAGGAACGATGAATGGGACTGGACCAGTCTGGATGCGTTTTCGTGAGCATCAGTGAAGCCTGGACCAGTCTAGCCCGTCCTAGACCGGCCTGGTAAACGTCGCGAAAACGCGCTATAATACGTTCATCTTACTCCTAACACAGCCCGTCTTTCCCTCCTGCCCAGTTGTGACTTGCCATACACAAACCAGCCAGCCATGACTACACTGACCTGTTATGGACTTCAACAGCCGCACCTTCAGTAGGCTACCTGCCGTTGTGAGGCATCGCTGACGCAGGGGAACCATCGACATCTTGGGCCTGGGGGATGTCAGTCCAGATGTGATCCCCGCCGGCCCAGCGCTGTGCAGTCCTGCAAAAAGAAAAAGTGCTGTGATCATACTTTGCTGAGCGAAATCTAAACAAGTGCGGAATATTAAATTAGCATATGCTTATCATAAAGACTTTTCTTGGGAGAAAAATATAACTCCTTAAATCACACGTGGTTAGGTGGATCTAGGAGGTGGATCCAGTGGCGTAGCTAGGTATCTATCAATGGGTGGCACAACTGTGTATGAGAGAGCACTATGGCAAGTGCAGCTCAGTGGCATTCTGATGCCATATAGAAGGGCATTAGGGAATATCTTCAGTCACAGGTCCAAGCAGATTACGGCAGCCATGGCCAGTTGGAGGGCAGCTGGGGCTCCAAATTATCATGGGGGGAACGTGCCCTCCCCGGGTAAAACTTCAGTTTAATAAAATACTCCCTATTGACCAATACTCCCCTGACACAAATTGGGTGTTTCGTCCCCCCCCCACATACCCCACGTGTTATTTTTCATTTCAAACGGGTGTTGTAGGGGTTAGAAATGCTGCAAATTGTCGGATCTACAAGTTGAGGACGGTAATAACTATATACTTGCCCTGTAATGCATTAAACTTCTGTAGAACTCACCCCCTCCCCCCACCCGTAGCTACGCCACTGGTTATTGCTGATTTGACGTTATATAAGGTAGAAAGATAACGCTTAACGAAAGATAACTTTCCAGGGAGAACTAAACAACCTCAAATCACATGTAAGCTCTCACTCCCTCCTTATCCCTCTCCCATCCACAGTAGCGCCGCCGGGAAATTTTGACCGGGATGGCTATGGTTAGACAAAGATTTAGAGTGGAGTGGCCATGGCATAGCCATTAAAAATAAATGGTTGAATTTTCATTAGACCTCTGACTCAAGTCAGATCTGGGGTAGCCAATAAGATATCAACCCTTAAGGCCCAGTCACACATACACGACGCACGGCCCACGCACTGAAAAATTAGCAATTTTGGCCAGTGCGTTGTCGTTCGCTAGGTGTGCGTTAGCATTCGTTACTCGTTCGTCGAGCGTGCTGGACCAACGCTATGCATTCGTTGTCATTCGCTGTGTGCGTCGGGATTTTTGTGCATTAACAAAAATGTGCGCGGAGCTCGACGCATGAATGTACACGCCAGAAGGACGCCAGACACGCGCAGAGCGCGCTAGCAACACGCTGTGCATTCGTTGGATATTTTAACATGTGCGCTCTGTATACCCTATGTATGCGCCCTGTATACGCGCAGCGCGCTAGCAACACACTGTGCATTCGCTAGGATACAACTCGCTAGCTTCTCCCAAATCCTGACAAAAGTTGGGCGCACAGCGACGCACTGATCTTATTTTCCATTTTTTTTTTTACGATGCGTGGGCCGTGCGTTGCGTATATGTGACTGGGCCTTTAGATCCACCACTGCCCACTCATTCCTCTCACTTTCTCTTTCACTGCCTTCCTTTCTTTCTCTACTTACAGTAACTTCCGCTGCAGAAATTTCAAGAAACGCAACAAAATACAGCGTTGTTTGGCCAAAAATTCTCCCCACAGCTGTTGGCACACGCATCCTGCCGTCTCGCCGGCTCGCTCTCGACTGTCGCTCGTACCGAAATTTCCAAAAACTCAAGGATCTCAATAATTTATCAAAACACTATACCTTTTCCTTATTTTCTTCCCACGCCCTTACTTGTTGACCTTTAACCAATAACTATTGACCTGTAACGTTATCCAAGTCTAGAATGTTAGTAAATCTGAGTTAGTAATAGTGTTGGTATAGTTTTTTTTTTTTTTTTTTAAAGCTTATATTGGTAGGGTTCGTTAGTGCTTCAAACTCGTTAACAGAGTCGCAGAGGATTAAAGGTAGGATATAATTTCTAAAAAAAATTTGCTACGTAGTTTGTGGGTTATTAAAAGACTGGATTGTTTTGTTAGCAGTGGTGTAGCTAGATATCTATCAATGGAGGAACGAGGCAAGCGGAGCTCAGGGGCCACATTGATGCCACACAGAAGGGTATATTCTAAGATCAGATCAGTGGTGGGTATTAGAGCATTATACAGAATACGGCATCCATGGCCAGTGGGAGGGGGCACCTAGGGGGCCACACTAATCTTATGTGGGGAGCACGTGCCCCCCGTGCCATGCCTCCCCGTAGCTACGCCACTGGGTGGATCTCATTGGCCACCCCAGATCTGAGTCTATTTAATGAAAACTTAACCATTATTGAAATAGTTATGTCATGGCCGCCAGTACTAGATCTGTGTACAACCTTGGCTACTGATCCAGTCAAATTTCCTGGCGGCGCCACTGGATCTCGCCAACTTATTCTCCAATTATCCATTTACGCCTGAATGTTTTTCTCCATGACAACTGAGTAGCAGTGCACAGTCGTTTCAATTTTGAGTAACGCACTATTTTATTGTTGAGCTATGCTTGAATACTCAATCAAAGCTCCATCCTCCTCCTCAAAATATCCCCTGAACCCTTAGCATTGTACCCTTGTATACAGCACTTGCAAACCTATACGTCCTCCAGTACATCTTAATTAACATTTATGCATAATTAAACAGAGTTCATTAATCTCCACAGCCGATAACATCACCTAGATTTCCTTCACTGTCACACAGCAGCAGGAATACGATCGCAAACTATAGCTATCTTCCCATCATCTTCCGACACTTCAGGTGAGGCTCGGGAAAATAAACTAGCATAACTAGCATAGCTAGAAACTAGCGAAAGATAACTAGATAACAGCACTCCAATCAACTAGAAAACTGAAGAGACCTCTGGGACACATTATTTATTTATTTCTTGTTTTACATTTAAAAAATACTGCCCTTTACAACATTAAACCCTTGTTACCCCCGCCAACAAATTTGGGAGGTTTGTTTTCACCCCGTCTGTCTGTTGTCTGTCTGTCTTTGGTACGGGATTTTTCAAAAATTAAAAATAGTTTGGAAACCAAACTCGGTATACCAAGTCATTTGGTAAAAGGAAAGGATATTTTTTTTTGGTGAAATCTTTTGAAAATTTGCCATGGCAACCAAGGGGAGAATTTCGGCCCGGGGGTTAGCGCTCATCCTGATGCATATATATATATAATTTTATATTATAAAATTATTAATTTTATATATATATATATATATATAAATATAATATATAATAAAATATTTTTATATATAAATAATAATATTAAAAAAAAAAAAAAAAAAAAAAAAAATTTTTTTTTTTAAATTTTTTTTTTTTTTTACTTGTTTTTTTACTTTTTTTATTCGGGGGGAGGTAGCCCCTTTACTGAGGCATCTGTCAAAGGCTTGTAAAATTTTTTACTCCACGAATTGGGGGGAAGGTCTAGAGTGCATTTGGTTGTAAAAAAGTTGATTCCACGAATGGGGCAAGGTTTAGAGTACAAATAACCCCTAATCTAATAAAAAAGGGGTAGCCGTGTGTCTTCTGCCCGTCTGTCTGCCCGTCTGTCTGCTGTCTGTTCTTTTGTGTAGCCAAAAGTGTAAATTCAAATTTTTTAAAGTAGGCTCATAAAAACGCAAATAAATTGTAGGTATTAAAGGCTTGGTCCCCCTATCGATTGAATAGTTTTGAAGTGGAGTTTTTGGGCTAAAATAAATTTTAAGAGGATTCGATTAGGGGACCTGTCGGTAAATCTTGCCAGAATCGGTAATCCGTACTCATGGACTTTCCGTTTGTTTCATTAGTTGTATTTTCTAGTTGTATTTTACAGGGCCCAAACGACGTGTATGGCCCCGTCCCATACAACTTTTTTTTTTTTCATTATCCTTATTCTTAGTTTGGCCCAAAACCACCACCCCGGGAGGCGGGTCACAAACCCCCGGCTAACACCCGGTACCCCTTTACTGCTGGGTGGGCAGGGTCTCGGGTTTTAAGAAGACCGCCCGTCTGTGTTCGCTCCGCCCGGGGATCGAACCCGGGACTTCTCGTTTGTGAGCCGAGCGTGGCTATCCCTTACACTAACAGAGATCACGCACACAATCTCAGAGATTGTGTGCGTGGGGGTGAGTGTTTTTTCACCCGTGTTATTCACCCATGGTGTGTGTGTGTGTGTGTGTGTGCATGTGCTTTGCGTGCGTGCGTGCGTGCGTGCGTGCGTGCGTGCGTGCGTGCGTGCGGTGCGTGCGTGCGTGCGTGCATGCATGCGTGCGTGCGTGCGTTCGTGCGTGCGTGCGTGCGTGCGTCGTGCGTGCGTGCCGTGCTTTGCGTGCGTGCGTGCGTGCGTGCGTGCGTGCGTGCGTGCGTGGTGCGTGCGTGCGTGCGTGCGTGCGTGCGTGCGTGCGTGCGTGGCGTGCGTGCGTGCGTGCGTGCGTGCGTGCGTGCGTGCGTGCGGGGCGTGGTGCGTGCGTGCGTGCGTGCGTGCGTGCGTGCGTTGCGGGGCGTGCGTGCGTGCGTGCGTGCGTGCGTGGTGCGTGCGTGCGTGCGTGCGTGCGTGCGTGCGTGCGTGCGTTGCGTGCGTGCGTGCGTGCTGCGTGCGTGCGTGCGTGCGTGCGTGCGTGCGTGCGTGCGTGCGTGCGTGCGTGCGTGCGTGCGTGCGGGGCGTGCGTGCGTGCGTGTGTGTGTGTGTGTGTGCTTGGGGTCGAGATTATAATATGCTCCACGCACGGCCCAACTCTACGTGAGCCTGTAAAGGGTTTGGCTGGTTATGCCATCAAAGTGTTGGCGCCCCGTGGAATCACACGAACGTGGTCTACCCCGGGCACTTTTGACCAGTGACCGCAACGATAGCACAACACATTTGAGTTTGCACTCACATTGTTGTCTAATATATACTACTGCTACAAACATCAATACATGGGTCCGAAGGACCCACAAGCACTTGTCTAATATACTACAGTATAGGAGTAGCCGTGTGTCTGTGTGTGTGTGTGTCTGTTTTGGGTAGCCGAAACTGTAAATTCAATGTTGATGAGAGTAGGCTAAAAAATCGCAAAAAAATCGTAGGTGGTAAACGGCTTTATCCCATGTCGATTGAATTATTTTAAAGGGGGGGTTTTGGTTAAAAACACTTTTCAGAGATTAGATTACAGGAATGAACTCTGCGGTAACGTCTTGCCGTATTTCACTTATTCCGTAGACTCATGGGCTTACCGTTTGTGTGCGGGGTGTGAGTGTGTGTGTGTATGTGTAGGTGCTTGCAGGACAGGCGTGGGGCTAGGGGAGACGACGTGGGGCTGGGTGAGGCAGGCTAACGGTGGTGGTAGGGGGTCTAACCCGAGGCACTTTAATCGGGTTTTTGCTGTCGTTGGTCATCTTGGTCAAAGTGCCTCGGGTAGACCACCTACCACCACCGTAGCCTGCCTCACCCCAGCCCCACGTCTGTCTATATATATAATATATTATTAATATATTATATATTATATATAATATATATATAATATATATATATATATATATATAATTGGGGAGGCGGTAGCAGAGTGGTTAGCGTCTCCGACTGGCGTTCTCGGTGACCCGAGTTCGATCCCCGATGAAAACCAAAACCTTTCTGTACCGTCGAGTGGCCTAAGAAGACCCACATGCCCTGCCCATTAACTCTACCTTCGATTGTGAGTGCATCGGAGGACACAGGGGGGCGGCATGAGCCTCTAATCACAGGCGTCACTATAAAAATCCTGCCTGCGCCACCACGGGCGAGGGCCAACCATCACAGCTAATATACAGGGGCTCCATACTCCAGGCCCAATAGCTTCATGCTGTACAGGGGCTCCATACTCCAGGCCCAATAGCTTCATGCTGTACAGGGGCTCCATACTCCAGGCCCAATAGCTTCATGCTGTACAGGGGCTCCATACTCCAGGCCCAATAGCTTCATGCTGTACAGGGGCTTCATACTCCAGGCCCAATAGCTTCATGCTGTACAAGGGCTCCATACTCCAGGCCCAATAGCTTCATGTTGTACAGGGGCCCCGTCCTCTGGACCTTGTACTTATTGTACAGGGGCCCCATACTCCAGGCCCAATACTTGTTGTACAGGGGCCCTTATGATTGTGAATATATGATATAATCAAATGCTCACGACTGATGCAGAGCGACTGCGGCAAGCCTTTCGGAAGCGCAATTTTCAATTGCATACAAAAACCGCGCCAACATTCGTAGAATCTACAAACTGTGTCACATATACGCCTTGATGTCAGCCCTCGATAACACACACCACCATCTGCCTAACTACGCTGTACGCAGAGATATACCACTCCTTGGGTTTTTTCCCAAGATCTTGGGAGTTAGGTCCTGGCGTTGGGATATTTTTTGTCTATCTTGGGACTTTTGGAGGGATTATTCAAGTATTTCTCCAGTAATTTATCTCAAGGTACTGTACAGCGGTACCTATGCTTAACTTGAGATAAACTACTGGATAAATACTTGAATAATCCCCTCAAAATCTTGGGAAAAATCCTAAGGAGTGGCACCCCTGAACCCACCTCAGCAGTCTCTCGCCAGCAGATTGGTGCCATTCGCGCCAGATGTTTCAACTTCCGACCACAACCACACCATAGCCCGATACGTTTGGGTTAAAAATAGATATATTTCCGGATGCAGATTCTTACTACCTTGATGTTGATGTGATTTTCATCCAATTCTGTAATGGTCACTGTTTTACTCACATCCCCGCACTGGTGCACTAAAAAAAATCTTTGCTCCCGCAGTTCCCAGGTTAATAGCCGTAAGAATTGTTTCTACCTCTCCTTTATTAAATCCCTTTATCAACTTAAAAACTTCTATCAGATCGCCTCTTACTCTGCGTCGCTCGAGTGAGTGTAACTTTAATAACTTCAATCTCCTCTCATAACTAAAATTACGCATCCCTTGAATAATTTTGGTCACGGTCCAGACATGCATTCTGGAAGCAACATACCCTGACAGGATCTATGGCAATGCCACTCAGCAAATCTGTCACCACACGACAATACTCCTCTCTCTTCCGCCTGTCCCGAAAATCCCACTTAATCCTTGCCGCATTATTCTCCCTGACCTGTGTCAGAGCAGGGAGCTCATATATAAATATATATATATATATAATATATATATATATATTATATATATATATATATATATAAAATAATATAAAACATTGAACACCTGCCGGGGGGCCTGGCTGGTGTGTGTCCTCGGGTGAGTGAGGAGGAGGAGAGAGAAGAGAGGAAGGTGCCCCCCCCCCGCCCCTGGAGGGTCCCACGTGGCGGGCGTCGCTCGGGTTAGTAGAGGTCTGGCCCAAGGTAAAGAGAATAAGAGAGGTAGCTTCACCACCCCCTTGCCGCGCTGGGGGACGTGACGTCAATAATTATTAAGAGGGCGAGGAGGGGGGAAGATAGACAGAGAACGAAAATGAAGAATAATTGTACCGTATCCTAATGTAAATTATTATTCGGCTTTGTACAAACAGTAGTGGTAATTAACTAAGAACTAAAGTTGAACCATTGTTTACCGTAGATAAGCGATATATAGTCTCCAGTCACTCGCCACTGCACTAATGTCGCAAGGCACATTATATTACGAATTTAGCATCACTACAGACTTTTATGTGCCACTGAAGACATGTAGAGTGATGTACATAATATAAACTACTGTGGGGATGCCTCTCAATGGCACATAAAAATCCCGTAGTGATGCTACAATTCACAATATAATGGCGCCTGGGACATTAAACGAGAGAGAGAGAGGGGAGAGAGAGAGAGGAGAGAGAGAGGAGAGAGAGAGAGAGAGAGAGAGATGATGGATAGGGAAACAAAATGAAATGAGAAAGATAAAGCAAGAGGGAAAACGGGAAGGCAGAGAAGGAAGGGAAAAAAATAGGAGACAGGGGAAGGAAAAAAAAAAAGAAGCGATAACTAACAGGGAATGAAACAAAGATTAGGGCCTACCCTTATCCGAGGAAGAGGAGGAGGAGGAGAGGAGGAGGGGAGGAGGGAGTCCCTTCCTCCTCTTCCACCCCCCTTCCTTCCTCCTGAAAATCCATGGCGCCAGTTTGTCCCCTCCTCCTCCTCCTCTTCCCTCGTAGACTTGTTCCTATTTCTTCCTTCTCTTCCTCCTCTTTACAAAAATTCCCTTCTCTAAATCTCCTCCTACACCTATTCTTATTATACTTTTGTTTATCTTTTATTTCTCCCCTCTCTTCTCTCTCTCTCTTTCTCTCTTCCTCTCTCTCTCTTCTTCTCTTCTCTCTCTCTCTCTCTCTCTCTCTCTCTCTCTCTCTCTTCTCTCTCAAAACTTGAAGCAGCAAAAAAGATTGTAGAGTGTAGGACGCGACCCTTCAAAACTCGCCGGCGGGGGGACTGACTGACGCCAAAAAAATTTTAAAACTCTGTTGGCGCGAAAATATTGACGTCACGCGGGGATACGCACAAGGACTACTTTTGCCGACCCCCCCCCAAAACGTAGCTACCCTCTTATTTTTTTTACCTGGTCTGGGGGGAAATGGTGAACACACGTGCCCCCTTGCTCCGCAGCCTCTTCATCCTTTCGTCTTTGATTTGCTGCTTTTTGGTATTTTTTGAGTTTTGTGTAGGAATTTGCCCGCATTCACTTGAGCAGGAAAGCTAAGGGTGCTGAAGTTGTAGTTTTTCTTGCGTAGTTTGAAAAACACGTGGGTTCCACCATTTGGGTGAGGCTTTGGGGGGCTGCCCACGTCTAAGATTAGTATTAAGGGACGGAAGGCGGAAACGAATGGTTACGTTTTTTGGGAGTTTTGGCTACACAGGAGACCTGAACCACACACACACACGCCTGTACACAAATTTAACCTTTGTTCGCGAGCCACCCCATAGACGAATACCTTTTTCCCACCCTTCGGGGCAGGGGGATGAAAAAGGTGGGGGGTGCACCCCAGAAATACGTAACGGGGGGAACTTCCATCACCATTTTTTAAACCGCCCTAGATCAATCGCGGTAGCATTTTGAAGGTTACGTAGCATATTTCTTAAGAACCTTAGATGGAGGTGAAGCAGGGGGTGCTCCACTCTTGTTTGTTTAGTGATACGGGCCTGTCGTACCTGGGCTGAAATCTAGTAGCTTTTGTTTTTTGGGGCGGAGAGAAGAAGGGGGGTTACGGCCCCTCTCTTTTTTTGAAAAACTGAGGGCTTCTACTTTTCACGGTTGTGAACAGTTGTTGCGTTTTGAGGGCCGCACTTTAACAGGGGCGACCTTCCCAGGAAATTGAAGTGGCTCCTACTTTCCACGTCTTGAAGTGTAATACGTTTTGTGTTTTTTTGTGTTGTCTTTTGTACGTCAGTGAGCGCGCCAGTCCACTATGCCGTTCCTTTTGGGTTCCGAGGGGGTTCCCGACCACGTCCCCCGAGCAGTGTCGTTACCGCCCTCCCCCCACGTCCGCCCCCGTCTGGGGGAGGCCGTTTTGACAACCCCGGAATAAGCCTCCACGCCTGAAATACCAGGGGGTTTTGTCGAGGGAGGCCTGTTGCTTTTGGAATTGGGAAGTTGGGGGGCGGGGAGAGAGAAGGGAAAGGCGGGGCGGCGAGGAACGGAGGACAGGGGCAGTATGAGCGGGAAAAAGTCTCGTTTGGGAGTTCACTGTCCCCCCACTCGTATTCGCCTCGGGTGCCGACGCGGGAAGACACTGCCGAATGAGGTTTCGCTAGAATCTCAAGCTATTTCCCACTTTTGACAGGCAAAGGGTGACAGAGTGGTTTTTGGGAGGTTTAAAAGAAGGCTCGAGAGTTTGAGGGGCCTCGTGAATGTGAACCCGTGAACCCGCTTGGACTGGTAGCTAATGTGTTGCGGGGAAAAAGCCCTGGAGGCGTATGATCGCATGGACGTGGATGCCTGGAGGATTAGATAAATTTAAGACACCTCCTAAAGGTTACGAACTTCGGTCAGAAGCTACAGGTTGCAATTCAGAGCTGCCGGAAAAGGCCCGCAGACCCCTCGGGGCCTGTGTTAGGTACGGAGGAATTTTGGCAATGGCTAATGATGGGATTCCCTTCAAAGACTAAAGGATTTAATCCTCATGGCACATTTACAACATAGTGACAAGGACATAGGTGCCAAATTAGGGGAAAAAACTTTAAGTTTTAAAGGGGGGCGGCCGGGGCCGATGACGAGTTTACCCTCCCGGGGTCGGTCCCCCAAGGGGGGTTGTACTATCCGTCTCTGGGAGGGGACTGCGGGAGGAGCACCTCTGAAAATAAGACCGCCGTCGTATAAGGAAGGAAAGGAGGGAGGAATTAGGACCCTTCATCTAGTCCAAAGTTAACCGCTTCTGTGTAACAGACAGGTAACATAAAAATGAACTGTGCAAAAGTGGAAGGAAACCAGTCTCCCAACCCATGGTCATGATTGTTGGTCCAGCCAAGGGGTGGGAGGGGGTTTTGGAGGAGGAAAAGGGGGGCGCGTCCCTCGGGTCACTGGGGAATCAAAAGGCACTCCCCCGGGAAGGGCCATGACGTGTCTTCCTTTTAACGTCCCCCCCAGATAAGCTCTCTCGAAAGTCGCCCCTGGACTTTTTTGACTTTGACACTTGAAGGGCGGGAGTAACCCTTCACGTGTCAAGGCACGGTAATGTTGAGGGTTTTCCTTTTATCCAGTACGGGTTTCGAGACACGGGGCAAACAGTCAGTGTGCAAAAATGTGACAAGAAAACTTAGACAGGGTTTTTAGTGTCTAGGGGGGGGTGTTTCAACGGAGTATATGATTGTTCCGGGGGAGCTGGCTTGTCCATTGTGACTGCTGCAGCTCAGGGCTGTCGTGGATTTTCTCCTGTGGACGGGGATTTCCCTCGGGAAATGACTTGGGGGGAATTTGGGGTTTCCCCTTTTACCTAGCCCCCCGTCGCCTCCCAAGGAGCCCTTTTAAAAGGCTGGGCTGGAGTGAAAAAACGGGTGGGGGGTAGGGGAAAAGTCTCACCCCCCTGGGTGCCGCGAGGCCCAATGCCCGGAAGGCTGTGGATAAGGACGTCCCGGTGCCCCTGGGTTTCCCGGGACCATGTATACATCAGGGTCCCAGAAAAGGAACCGGAGAGAAGGGTTTCACCGAAGGGGGTAAGACTAGAGCCCCGGGTAGGGAGGGGGGGCCCCCGGGGGGTCGCACCGGCGGGGTAACCAGAGGGGGAGCTACATTTGCCCACCGTCCCCCTCAGGTTCTTGGGGCCCCTGTAGTAAGACAGGGCCCCTGGGAGCTTGAGTAAAATGGGGTCTATGCAGAGGGTGGGGAATGAGGGGGTCGGGGTAAGCTGCCCGACCCCCCTGCTGATGCACCGGAGGGGGGGCTGCGCCCGCCCTTCGCCTGGTGATCCTGGGGCCGATTAAAACACAGGGCACCGGGGGAACCGGAGGAAAGATGGGGTGCACTGCAGAGGGGGGGGAGATAGGGCGTCCCGGGGTTAAGTTTGCGCGCCCCACCCTGCTGAGGCACCGGGGGCGAGGTTGAAGCCCGCCTTTCGCCAGGTCAGGATGCTGGGGCCCACTTATCCTACAGGGTACCACTGAAACACCCGACACTCAGGGTTTTGTTCTGGGGGAAGAAGAGTTTGATTCCCCGGCCAAGTGCACCCCAGATAGCCGAGGAAAGGCGGCGTTAGCTCCTGGGGCTCTGCTTAATCCTTTTCCCCCTCCCCGTTTTTCTCCAAGGAGTTGGTGTCCCCTAATCGACTGAGTTAAGACGCAAGCACAGGAGGGCGGACCTGAAGCCTTTTTTTCGAGGGCGGGAGGGGAAGAGTGTAGGATAGGGGAGGGGGAGGAGGAGGGTGTGACGCCTGCCGGTGGTGGGGGTGGAGAAGAAAAGGGATTAGGATGGGGAAAGTGTGAGGCTCCCTTTGGGGGAGGGCCCCCGCCAAAGGGACAAGGTTAAGCCCCGGGGGGGGGGCCCCTTGTCTTTACGCTTGGTGCGGAAGAGGAGCCAGGCTTTTGGGACGTTGCTCCTGTCGGACTGTGGGAGAACAACATCAGGAGGCCCTCAGGAGAAATGCAACTCTGTACTCGGAGAGGAGAGATGTGTCGGCGGGTGTGGCATATCCCCGGGGCTTTGGCAGTGCCCCCGGGGGACACGTGGGCTGTGACGATATTGATGTCGGCGATGCCGCCAGTAAAGCTATCTCCCTATCGGGTTTAAACCCCCCAGGGAGAAGCCCCCGGGGGAGGAGATTACTTTTTAGCTTGATCCACTTGACAAAAGGGGGGCCCGGGAATGGAGTTCCCCCGTACCCCGCGCCCAAGCCGGGTGGCAAGGTCCGTTTTTGTGTCGACTTTAGAAAAGTGAATACACTGTCAAAAATTGACACTACCCTCTGCCCAGGGTAGACGACTCGGTGGACGATAGAGTCTGCCACCCACATTTCCCAAAGGTAGATTTTGGGCAAGGGTACTGGAGGTACCCCCCTCGGAGCGTGCCAAGCAGGTGGCTAGTTTGGGTAAATGGGCGGTGTATTAGTGCTAAGTAAGCCTTGGCCCGAAAAATGAACCAGCTCCTTCCGAGGCTCATGGATCGGGGCGTGGAGGGGGGGCCGAAATGTGTCGTGTTTTTGATGAGTGGTGTTTTTTGACTCCAGCTGGGAGGGTAAACCTTGACCCGTGGAGGACTTTTTCTCGCCTATGTGAGGGTGACTTTGGGGGTCAATTTGGACAAAATGTGAGTTTTTTCCAAAAACCCCTGCAGTACTTGTTTCGTTGTGGGGCTGGCCAGGACCCCAGGTGTCCCCCCCCGAAACTAAATGGAGGCCATTAAAAACTACAAGGGACTTGCTTGCGCGGGCCCTTCGCCTTTTTTTCCTGGGGATGATAGGGGACTACGGCGGTTTTCAAAGGGGTACTCACGGTGCTGGCCCCCCTTACGGATTTCTGCGAAAAGGGGAGGAAGTGGAGGGTCCCGAGTGGAACAGGCTTTTTATTAAGTAAGTTTACTCTGCCCCATCCTTCCTGCTGCCCCTGCTTCACTAAGCCTTTTGTGCTGGCGAGCGGGGGTAGTCGAGTGGGCGTGGGTGCCCTGCTATTGCAAAAAGGGGGGGACAGAAGGAAAAACCCAGTTGCATTTTTTCTCTAAGAAATTCACTGCCCTCACGGTTATTCCCGTTATAGAGCAAGAGTTGTTGGCCCTTTGTTTTGGGCCCTTTCAATTTTGAGGGGTCTTACCTTATGGCCCGGGGTCAAAGTCTAACTGACCCTACCTTTTCTTCTTGCAGAAGTTCAAGTTTAAAAAATCAACGTCTCACCCTGGGGGTTTGTTGTTGCAGAGTACACTTGGCGTGAAACTTTCCGAGGGGTGGATAATGTTATAGGATTGCCTGTCCCCCCTCAGATGGCATGAGGGCGGGGCGAAAGAAATTTTTCCCAGGAACAAAGTTTCCCCCGGGGAAAGGGGTGTAAACCTGCCGGGGGGGGGTGGGTGGGGTGTGTCCCCGGTGAGGGAGGGGAGGGAGAGAAAGGGGGAAGGTGACCCCCCCCCCCCCCTGGTGGGTCCCGCGGTGGGCGTCGCTGGGTTAGTAAGGTCGGCCTTAAAAACGAACACACGTGCCGCTCTGCTCCGAAACCTCTTGCTATCCATCGTCGTTGAGTTTCTGCGTTTTGGTATTATAGAGCTTTTTTGTAGGAAGTTTTGCCCTGCATTTACTTGAGCCAGTGAAAAGCTAGAGGGGTCTGAAGTTGTAGTTTTTCTTTCTATTTGAAAACATTGGTTTTTCCACCATTTGGGTGAGGCTTTTTGGGTGACCACATCTAAGATTAGTATGAAGGACGGAAAAGGGGGGAAAAAGAATGGTTACCCTTTTTGGGGTTTTGCTAGCCAGGGACACTGACACACCACCACACTCGCCTGTACACTAATAACCTTTGTTCTGCGAGGCCAGCTATAACCAATACCCGTTTTTCCCGTCCTTTTGGGGAGTGGGAGAGAAAAGGGGGGAGGTGCATCCGTAATAACTAAAAAGGGGGAATTTCCTCACCACGTTTTAAACCCCCCCTAGAACAATCGCGGGATATTTTTAAGCGTTAAGTAAAAAAAATTTCTTTAAATTCATTAGAGTGGGTGTGAGAGCAGAGGGTGCCTCACCTTTTTTTTTTTGTAACAGCCGGGCCCCGTCGTAGCCTAGGGTGTAAAGGTAGTATACTTTTGTATTTGAGCAGGAGAAGAAGGGAGGGTTTCGGCCCCCTTTTCTCTGTAGAAGCCCGGAGGGCTTTTACGGTTTTACGGTTTTTGGGGCAGTCTGTTTTCGCTTGAGCCCGTCGTAACAAATATATTATATATAATATATATTGTTACGACCACTTCATTTCAACTACCTTTTTTTTTTTTTTCCCTCTTGTCCCCCTCTTTTCACGTCCCCCCCCCCTTTTACTTCCGGTGTTCAGTTGTAGCTTCAGTTTTTTTTTGTTTTTTCGAGTTAGGTCCCGGAGGCTTCTTCTAAGAAGGAATTGTTAAATAGTCAGTGGCTTGACCTTATACCCCTACTAATGGTATTACGAGTGTGCCTTGCCGGGTTTTAGCAGCCCTTTTTCCCCCTATTTCATTATTTTTTGGGGGGGAATTTNACCGGGGTTTTTGTTATGCTCTAGTTGTTTCTCTATTTGTATTTTACAGGGCCAGAGCGACGCTCGTATGGCCCGTCTCCATATCAACTTTTTTTTTTATCATTCATCCTTAGTTCTTAGTGTTGGCCGAACGCCACCACCCGGAGGCGGGTCACAAACCCCCGGACTAACACCGGTACCCATTCACTGCTGGGTGGGCAGGGTCTCGGGTTTTAGAAGACCGCCCGTTCCTGTGTTCGCTTCCGCCCGGGGATCGAACCCGGGACTTCTCGGTGTGAGCCGAGCGTGCTATCCCTTACACTACAGAGATCACGCACACAATCTCAGAGATTGGTGCGTGTGTGAGTGTTATTCACCCGTGTTTATTCACCATGGTGTGTGTTGGTGGTGTGTCGTGTGCATGTGCGTGCGTGCGTGCGTGCGTGCGTGCGTGCGTGCGTGCGATGCGTGCGTGCGTGCGTGCGTGCGTGCGTGCATGCATGCGTGCGTGCGTGCGTGCGTGCGTGCGTGCGTGCGTTGCGTGCGTGCGTGCGTGCGTGCTGTGCGTGCTGTGCGTGCGTGCGTGCGTGCGTGCGTGCGTGCGTGCGTTGCCTGTGCGTGCGTGCGTGCGTGCGTGCGTGCGTGCGTGCGTGCGTGCGTGCGTGCGTGCGTGCGTGCGTGCGTGCGTGCGTGCGTGCGTG
This sequence comes from Chionoecetes opilio, assembly GCA_016584305.1. NCBI lineage: Eukaryota > Metazoa > Arthropoda > Malacostraca > Decapoda > Majidae > Chionoecetes > Chionoecetes opilio. Next base: position 70,729 of record JACEEZ010025209.1, on the reverse strand, counting down.
CTTGCGTGCGTGCGTTGCGTGCGTGCGTGCGTGCGTGCGTGCGGCGTGCGTGCGTGCGTGCGTGCGTGCCGTGCGTGGCGTGCGTGCGTTGCGTGCGTGCGTGCGTGCGTGCGTGCGTGCGTGCGTGCGTGCGTGCGTGCCGTGCGTGCGTGCGTGCGTGCGTGCGTGCGTGCGTGCGTGCGTGCGTGCGTGCGTGCGTGCGTGCGTGCGTGCGTGTGTGTGTGTGTGTGTGCTTGGGGTCGAGATTATAATATGCTCCACGCACGGCCAACTCTACGTGAGCCTGTCAAGGGTTGGCTGTGCTGATGCCATCGAAGTGTTGGCGCCCCGTGGAATCACACGGAACGTGGTCTACCCCGAGGCACTTTGACCAGTGACCGCAACGATAGCAACAACACGATTTGAGTTTGCACTCACATTGTTGTCTAATATATACTACTGCTACAAACATCAATACATGGGTCCGAAGGACCCACAAGCACTTGTCTAATATACTACAGTATAGGAGTAGCCGTGTGTCTGTGTGTGTGTGTGTCTGTTTTGGGTAGCCGAAACTGTAAATTCAATGTTGATGAGAGTAGGCTAAAAAAATCGCAAATAAATCGTAGGTGGTAAACGGCTTGATCCCATGTCGATTGAATTATTTTAAAGGGGGGGTTTTGGTTAAAAACACTTTTCAGAGATTAGATTACAGGAATGAACTCTGCGGTAACGTCTTGCCGTATTTCACTTATTCCGTAGACTCATGGACTTACCGTTTGTGTGCGTGTGTGAGTGTGTGTGTGTATGTGTAGGTGCTTGCAGGACAGGCGTGGGGCTAGGGTGAGACAGACGTGGGGCTGGGGTGAGGCAGGCTACGGTGGTGGTAGGTGGTCTACCCCGAGGCACTTTAATCGGGTTTTTGCTGTCGTTGGTCACTGGTCAAAGTGCCTCGGGGTAGACCACCTACCACCACCGTAGCCTGCCTCACCCCAGCCCCACGTCTGTCTATATATATAAAAATTTTATATATATATATATATATATATATATATATAATATATAATATATATATATATATATATATATATATTGGGGAGGCGGTAGCAGAGTGGTTAGCGTCTCCGACTGGCGTTCTCGGTGACCCGAGTTCGATCCCCGATGAAAACCAAAACCTTTCTGTACCGTCGAGTGGCCTAAGAAGACCCACATGCCCTGCCCATTAACTCTACCTTCGATTGTGAGTGCATCGGAGGACACAGGGGGGCGGCATGAGCCTCTAATCACAGGCGTCACTATAAAAATCCTGCCTGCGCCACCACGGGCGAGGGCCAACCATCACAGCTAATATACAGGGGCTCCATACTCCAGGCCCAATAGCTTCATGCTGTACAGGGGCTCCATACTCCAGGCCCAATAGCTTCATGCTGTACAGGGGCTCCATACTCCAGGCCCACTAGCTTCATGCTGTACAGGGGCTCCATACCTCCAGGCCCAATAGCTTCATGCTGTACAGGGGCTTCATACTCCAGGCCCAATAGCTTCATGCTGTACAAGGGCTCCATACTCCAGGCCCAATAGCTTCATGTTGTACAGGGCCCCGTCCTCTGGACCTTGTACTTATGTACAGGGGCCCCATACTCCAGGCCCAATACTTGTTGTACAGGGGCCCTTATGATTGTGAATATATGATATAATCAAATGCTCACGACTGATGCAGAGCGACTGCGGCAAGCCTTTCGGAAGCGCAATTTTCAATTGCATACAAAAACCGCGCCAACATTCGTAGAAATCTACAAACTGTGTCACATATACGCTTGATGTCAGCCCTCGATAACACACACCACCATCTGCCTAACTACCTGTCGCAGAATTACCACTCCTTGGTTTTTTTTTTTCCCCGATCGGGATTTTTAGTCCGGGCTTTGGGATTTTTTTTTGTCATTTTGGGGATTTTTGGGGGGATTATTCAATTTTCTCCAGAATTTTTTCTCAAGGTACTGTACAGCGGTACCTAGCTTAACTTGAAAAATAAAACTACGGGATAAATCTTGAATAATCCCCTAAAAATTTTGGGGAAAAACCCAAAGGATGGCCCCCTACCCACCTCAGCAGTCTCCCCAGCAGTTGGTGCCATTCGCCCCAGTGTTTAAATTTCCGACCACAACCACACCAAACCCGATACGTTTGGTTTAAAAATAGTATATTTCCGGGATGCAGATCTTACTACCTTGATGTTGATGTTTTTTCTTCCAATTTGTAATGGTCATTTTTACTCACATCCCCGCACGGGGTGCACTAAAAAAATTTTTGCTCCCCCATTCCCAGGTTAATAGCCGAAAATTTTTTTCTACCCTCCTTTATTAAAAACCCTTTTCAACTTAAAAAACTTCTATCAATCGCCTTTACTCTGCGTCGCTCGAGTGAGTGTAACTTTTAATAACTTAAATCTCCTCTCATAACTAAAATTCGCATCCTTGAATAATTTTGGTCACGGTCCGACAGTTCGGGAAGCAACTACCCTGACGGGATTTTGGGGCAATGCCACTCAGCAAATCTGTCCCACCGACAATCTCCTCCTCTTCCGCCTGTCCCAAAATCCCTTAAAATCCTTGCCGCATTATTCCCCCGACCTGTGTCGAGCAGGGAGCTCTTAAAAATATATATATATTATATAATATATATAAAATATTTTATATATATTTTATATTTTATATATATATATTATATATCTTTAACACTGCCGGGGGCCTGGCGGGGTTGTGTGTCCTGGGGTGGTGGGGAGGAGGAGAGAAAAGGGAAGGTGCCCCCCCCCCCCCCCCCTGGGGGGTCCCACGTGGCGGGCGCCCCTGGGTTTTTAGTAAGGTCTCCCCCCCCCCAGGTAAAGAGAATAAGAGAGGTATTTTCACCCCCCCCCTTGCCGCGCTGGGGGACTGACGTCAAAAATTTTATAAAGGGCGGGGGGGGGGAAGATAGACAGAAAACAAAATAAAGAAAAATTGTACCGTATCCAAATTAAAATTATTATTCGGCTTTGTAAAAAAGTAGTGGAAATTAACAAAGAACAAAATTTTAACCCATTGTTTACCGGAAAAACGTATATAGTCTCCATCACTCGCCCTGCACAAATGTCGCAAGGCACATATTTACAAATTTAGCATCACTACAGACTTTATGTGCCACTGAAAAATGTAGATGATGTACAAATAAAAAACTACTGTGCATGCCTCTTCATGGCACATAAAAGTCTTAGTGATCAAAATTCACAATTTTGGCGCCTGGCGACATTAGCGAGAGAAAAGGAAGGAGAGAGGGGAGGGAGGAGAAGAGAGAGAGAGAGAGAGAGAGAATGATGGATGGGAAGAAAGATAAATAAAAGATAAAGCAAGAGAAGAGGGGAAGGCGGGAAAAGGAAGAAAAAAATAGGAGCCCGGGGGAAAGGAAAAAGAAAAAGAAGCGTAACTAACGGGGAAAACATAAGTTTACCCCTCCCTTTATCCGGGGGAAGAGGAGGAGGAGGAGGGGGGAGGAGGAGGAGGGACCCCCTTTCCTCCTCTTCCCACCCCTCTTCCTTCCCCCTGAACCCCTAGGGCGCAGTTCGCCCCCTCCTCCTCCCCTCTTCCCCTCAGACTTTTTTCCCTATTTCTTCTTCTTTCGTTTTCCCTCCCTTTACATAACTTCCTTCTCTAACTCCTCCTACACCTCATTTTTATTACTATTGTTTCATCTTTTATTCTCCCTCTCTCTCTTTTTCCCTCCTCCCCTCTCTCTCTCTCCCTTCTCCCCCCTTCTCTCTCCTCTCTCTCTTCCCCTCCTCCCCCTTTCTCTCTCTCTCTCTCTCTCTCTCTCTCTCTCCCCTCAAAACTTGAAGCAGAAACAAAAGAGGTGAGTGTGGGACGCGATCCTTCTAACCGCCGGGCGGGGCTGACTGAGACAAAAAATTTCAACTCTGTTGGCGCGATAAAATTGACGTCACGCGGGGGTACGCACAAAGGACTATTTTTTGGCCCCGCCCCCCCCAAGGGAAAGCTCCCTCCTTATTCTCTTTACCTTGGTCGGGCCCTTTAAAAGGTGAACACACGGCCCTCTCCGCAGCCTCTTGCTATCCATCGTCGTTGGTTGCTGCTTTTTTGGTATTGTTGAGTCTTTGTGTAGGAATTTTTGCCCTGCTTCACTTGAGTCAGTGAATAGCTAGAGGGTGTCTAAGTTTAGTTTTTCTTGCGTAAAATTGAAAACACGGGGGTTCCACCTTTTGGGTGAGGGCTTTCGGGCTGACCACGTGCTAAGTTAGATTAACGGACGGAAGGCGGGAAAAACGAAGGGTTACGTGTTTTGGGGAGTTTTGGCTAGCACAGGAGAACTGAACACAAAAACCCACACACCGCCTTCACAAATTCCCCTTTTTTCTGCGGGCCAGCCCTAGCACGAATCCCTTTTTCCCATCCTTCTGGGCAGGGGGTGGAAAGGGTGGGAGGTGCACCCCATAATAACGAAACAGGGAGGAACTTTCCCACCACTGTTTCCCGCCCATAGATAAAATCCGGTAGCATTTTAAAGCGTTACGTAAAATTTTTTCTTCAAGAATCACTTAGAGTGGGGTGAAGCAGAGGGTGCTCTCACTCTTGTTTGTTTAGTGATCAGCCGGCCTGTCAGTACCTAGGCTGTAATGGGTAGTATGCTTTTGTATTTGAGCGGGAGAAAGGGGGGGGTTAGGGCCCCCTCCTTTTTTTAATGAAGCGGGGCTTCTATCGGTTCACGGTTATGAACAGTCTTTTGCGCTTGGCCGCAGTCGAACGTGCCCCTTGCCGGAAAATTGAAGTGTGCCCTCTTTTTCCACTGTTTTGAAGTGTAATACGTTTTGTGTTGTTTTGGTTGTCTTTTGTAGTCAGGTGGCGCAGCCTAGTCCATTTGCCTTTTTCCTGTTGGTTCCGGGGGGTTTTCCCACCAAGTCTCCCGAGCACGTGTCGTTACCGCCCCCTCCCACCCCACATCCCTCCCTCGTCGGGCGGCGGCCGTGTTAAAACCCCCGGAATATGCACCCCGCCTGTATCCCAGGGGGGGGTTTGTCGACGGAGGCTCTGTTGCAGTTGGAATTGGGGAAATTTGGGAGGCAGAGGAAAAAACGGAAAGGCAGTGGCGGGCGAGGAAGCGGAGAGACAGAGGCAGTATGACGGGAAAAGTCTCGCTTGGATTCACTGTCGCCACCGTATTCGCCTCAGGTGCCGCGGGGGGAAAAACCTGCCGGATGACTCGCTAAAGTCTCAAGCTAGTTCCAGCTTTTGACGGGCAAAGGTGACAGAGTGGTTTTGGAGGTTTGAAAAAAAGGCTCGAGAGTTGAGTGGCCTCGTGAACTGTAAACCTCGTAACCCGCTTTGGGCTGGTAGCTAATGTGTTCGGGGAAAAAGCCCTGGGGCGTATGATCGCATGGACGTGGATGACCTGGGGGATTTGATGAATTTTAAGACTCCATCCTCAGGTGTACGAACTTGGGGCAAAGCATACAGGTTGCAATTCAGAGCTGCTGGGAAAAAAGGCCCAGACACCTACGGGGCCCCTGTGTTAGGTATCTGGAGGAGACTCTTGGAAAGTGGCTAATGAGTGGGTTCCTTCAAAGCCTCAAGGGTTAATCCTCAGGGCACACTTTACCAACATAGCGACAAGGACATAGGTCCAAAGTTAGGGAAAAAGCTTTAAGTTTTTAAAGGGAGCGGCAACGTGGGCCATGACGAGTCTTAGCCCTACGAGGGTCGGTCCCAAGGTGGGTTGTACTACTCCGTCCCCTGGGGAGAGGACGCTGGGGGCCCTCTGTAAAAAGCCCCGCCTGTCGTAAAAGGAAGGAAAGGACGGAGAGAACTTAGGAGTCCTTCATCTGTCCTAAGTTAACCTGCTTCTGTTGAAAGCAACAGGTCATAAAAATAAAACTGTGCTAAGTGGAAGGCAACTCATCTCCAAGCCAGTGGGCATGATTGTTGGGTCCCCGCCAAGGGGGGGGAGAGGGTTGGAGGAGGGCAAGGGTGGCGCTGTGGGCCCCAGGTACCTGGGGAGTATCAGAAGGGACTCCCCCGGTTTGAGGCCAGTGACGTTCCCTTTCCCGTTAAAGTCGCCCCCAGATAACTCCTCGAAAGTCGCCCCTTACTTTCTTGACTTTTAACTTTAAGGGCTGGAGAAGCCCTTCCGTGTCCCAAAGGGCCGGGAATGTTGAGGGTTCCTGTTACCGTCACGGGGTTTCGAGACACGGTGGGACACTCCGTGGTGAGAAATGTGGACAAAAAGAGACTTTTGCCAGGGGGTTTGTCTCTATCGGGGGGGAATTCAACGGAGTACTTGATTGTGTGCCTGTGACTGGCTTGTCCTATTTTGCTGCTGCACTCACTGGGGGTGTCGTGGATGTTCTGCCCCCTGGGCGGGGTAATTTTTCCCGCTGGGAAAAAGACTTTGGGGGGAACTTGGGGATTCCCTTTTCCTACCCCCCCGTCGCACTCCCCAAGGGGACCTTTTTAAAGGGCCCCGGCTGGGGTGAAAAGGGTGCGGGGTAGTGGAAGTCTCACTCCCCTTGTGCCGTCAAAAGGGCCATCCAGAAAGGGTGTGGATAAGGCGTGCCGGTGCCCCCCCAGGTTCCCGGGACCGACTGTTACTCGGGTCCCCAAAAAAGGGAAATCGGAGAGAAGGGTTTTCACCCAAGGGGGGTAGAGACTGAGACGCCGGTAGGGAGGGGGCGAAAACCCCGGGGCGCACCTTGCGGGGTAAAACCCGAGGGGGAGCTACCTTACCCACCTCCTCTCAGGTTCTTGGGGCCCACTTTAAACGGGCCCCTGGAACTTAGTAAAAATGGGGGGCACTGCGGGGGGGGGGAGAGTAGGGCTCGGTGAATCTGACGCCACCCACCCTGCTGAGGCACCGGGGGGGGGGCTGACGCCAGCCCTTCGCCGGTCAGGTCCTGGGGCCCACTGTAGAAAAAACCCGGGGTACCGGAGGAACCGAGGAAAAATGGGGTGCACTGCGAGGGTGGGGGGAGTGAGGCGTCGGTGTTTTAAGTTACCGCACCACCCCCGTGAGGCACCGGAGGGGGAGGTTTAGCCAGCCTTTCGCCAGGGCAGATGCTGGGGCCGCTGTATCCTACAGGGTACCCCTGAAAAACCCCACACTCAGGGGTTTTTTTCTGGAGGAAGAAAGTTTGATTCCCGGGCCGTGCACCCGAGATAGCCGAGGAATGCGGGGATTAGCTGCCTGGTGCTCTGTTAATCCCCTTTTCCCCCTCCTCGTTGTTTTTCCAAGGAGTTTTTGTCCTTTAACGACGAGTTAAGACCAAGCAGCAGGGGGACGAGACCTTGACCCTTTTTGCTCGAGGGCGGGAGGGGAAAAAGGTGGGGTAGGGAAAGGGGGGGAGGGGGTGTGGATCGCCCGCCGGGGTAGGGGGTGGGGAAGAAAAGGGATTAGTGATGGGGAAAAATGGGGAGGCTCCTTTGGTGCGGCCCCCCGCCAAAGGGACAAGGGGGTAAGCCCGGAGGAGGGGGCCCCTTGGGCTTGACGTTGGTGCGGAAGAGGGGGCCAGGCTTTGGGGAAAGTTGCTCCTGTCGGCGTGGGGGAAAAAACAGTCAGGAGGCCCCCAGGGAGAAATTGCAACATCGTATCGGAGAGAGAGAATGTGTCCGGCGGGTGTGGCAGATCCCCGGGTCTTTGGCGTGCCCCCGGGGGGACTACGTGGGGGTTGCACGATATTTTTGTCGGCGATGCCGCCCAGTAAAGCTACTCCCTATCGGGGTTTAAACCCCCTCAGGCAGAAGTCCCTGGGGGAGGAGATTACTTATATGCTTGTCACAACTTTATCAAACGGGGGTCCCAGTGAAAGAGTTCCCCCGTCCCCGCAGCCCAAACCGGGTGGGAAAGGGCCGTTTTTTTGTCGACTTTTGAAAATGAATACACTGTCAAAAATTACACCTACCCTCTGCCCAGGGTAGACGACTCGGTGGACAATAAGTCTGCCACCTACATTACCAAAGGGAATTTGGTCAAAGGGGACTGGGAGGTACCCCTCTCGGGGCGTGCCAAGCAGGGGGCTATTTTCGTGGGAAATGGGCGGTGTATTTGTGCTAAAATAATGCCTTTTGGCCGAAAAAAACCACTCCTTTCCCAAAGGGTCTGGATCGGGTCGGGAGGGGTGCCGATGTGTCGTGTATATTGTGACGTGGTGTTGTTTGCTCCAGCTGGGAGGTCACCCTTTACCCGTGGAGGCCTTTTTCGTCGCCTATGTGAGGCTGCTTGGTGGGGCAATTTGGAAAGTGTGAGTTTTCCAAACCCGGGTGCAGTCTTGGTTACGTTGTGGGACATGGGCCCGGACGCAGGTGTCCCCCCCCCGAGCTAAGGTGAGGCCATTACAAATACAAGGCACTTGCTTGTCGGCGGGGCCCTTCCCTTTTCCTGGGGTGATGGGATATCGGCGGTTTTTCAAGGGGTACTCTACGTGCTGGCCCCCCCCTTTCGGCTTTTCTGCGAAAGGGAGGGAAATGGGGGTGGGGCCGCAGAGTGGTGAAAAGGCTTTTGATTAATAAGTCGTTCCTCCACCATCCTATCCCGCGTGCCCCTATTCACTAAGCCCCTTTTTTGTGGCGACGATGCTAGTCAGTGGGCTGGGGGCCCTGCTATTGCAACGGGGAGATCAGAAGGAAACCCCGTTGCATTCTTTTCTAAGAAAAACACTGCCGCTCACGGAATTATTCCGTTATGAAGGGTTGTTGCCTTCTGTTGGCCTTGCAGCATTTTGAGGGGTACTACCTTCATATGGGCCCCGGTGATCAAAGTCTACTCTGACCCCTCACCCTTTTCATTTTTTGCAGAAGTTCAAATTTAAAAATAACGTTTCTCACTCCTGGGGTTTTTTGTTGCAGGAGCAAATTGACGTGAAAATTATCCGGGGGTGGATAATTTTTAGGGCCCATTGCCTGTCCCGCTCAGATGTCATGGGGCGGGCTGAAAGAAATTTTGCTCCGGGGAAAAAAGTTTCCCCCGGGGAAGGGGTGTAACACCTGCCGGGGGGCTGGCTGGTTGGTTCCTCGGGTGGTGAGGGGGGGAGGAGGGAGGAAGGTGCCCCCCCGCCCCTGTGGGTCCCGCATGGGGGCGTCGCTCGGGTTAGTAGAGGTCTGGCCTTAAAAGCGAACAACGTGCCGCTCTGCTCCCCAGCCTCTTTATCCATCTCGTTGAGTTGCGCGTTTTTGGGAGTTTAAGTCCTTTGTGTGGGAAGTTTGCCCCGCATTCACTTTAGCCAGTGAATAGCTAAGGGGTTTTGAAGGTTTTTAGTTTTTCTTACGTATAAATTTAAACATTTGGTTCCACCATTTGGGTGAGGCTTTCGGGCTGACCACATGCTAAGATTAGTATGAACGGACGGAAGGCGGGAAACGAATGGTTACCGTGTTTTGGAGTTTTGCTTAGCACAGGAGACACTGACACACACACACACACATCGCCTGTACACTAATTAACCTTTGTTCTGCGAGGCCAGCTCATAACACGAATACCAGTTTCCCGTCCTTCTGGGCAGTGGTATGAGAAAGGTGGGAGGTGCACTCCAGTAATAACGTAACAGGGAGGAACTTTCCATCACCACTGTTTAACCACCCATAGATACAATCGCGGTAGTATTTTGAAGCGTTACGTAACATATTTCTTCAAGTATCACTTAGAGTGGATGTGAGAGCAGAGGGTG
>JACEEZ010025209.1:38547-51047 GCA_016584305.1 Chionoecetes opilio | reverse complement strand
GACAAGTTGATGCATTGTTTGAAAATATCGAGTGATCAAACCAGGCAGCCACAATGGACTTAAACTGCAAACGTGTGTTTGATAGTCTCGATTTCAAAACTAGTAGCTACAGTGTTACCCACATTCGTAATATCGTCAATGCTAACTTGGAGACAGATCAGCAAATAGATAACAGACGGACTAAGGTTCTTTTGATCAAGTCTTCAGGGACACAATCTGCTTCACTTATCCTGATGACAGACGAAAATCACAGATGGTTTATTCTAGCTCTCTCCTGCATGGTAACATCATAGAGACCCTGCGATCATCTGAGAAGTTAGGCCCACAGAAGTGTGCACTGGAGCTACTCCATGACTGCAAGAATTACGAGTTTGGTCTGGATGCAACGTACTGCACAAGTGAGGATGTTAAACTTTCAAAGGACCGCTACAGATTACACCGCCTCCAACAGTGGATGCAGTTCATGAAGTACATGTTCCCAAACACCAGCAACACCAACACAGATTAATGGCTCCTGACACACTGTTTCAGTTTATTTATTATTGGTTAAGTTCTGGGAGAAGTAAAACTCCATTTCACTGTAGCTTGACACAAACTGTCCACAACCTGTCAAGATCAAGACAGCTGATTGACATCATGAATAGGTTGAACTTAGCCATCAGCTATGATTTAATGAAGAGGATCAACACTTCGGTGGCCCAAAAGATGGTGGAGGATACCCTACCCAACAGATGTCCTGTGTCGTCAATGATCTCTGAATGGCATGTTGTCCAAGGCGCCATGGACAATTTTGACCATACAAAGAACACAGTTTCAGGAAAAGATTCCAGTCATGACACTGTTCTAGTCATATTTCAGAACCAACCGAGAGATAGTTATTCTGAGGACATTCAGATGACAAGCTGCTCAACACCACTAGGAAAGAGAAAGTTTGCTGATGTGCTGCCATGCCAGGTCATTGAGAAGTCACACCTTGTCAAAGGCACTGGTGATATACCGGAGACATTTTCAACTACACCATACAACGATAATCGAAAGCACAGTGTTGATGATGATTATTTCCTTTGGTGCATGGCAAGACAGAAGTACACAGATCGTGATGAGGGCTCTTTTCCTAGCTTCACAGCAACAATGAGTGCACTCCAGGATCCACTGAAGTTTGATGTTACAAAGACGTCATTTGTACCAATCCTTCCATATGTCGCAACCGAAATGGACGCAATATTTACATCCATGATTAACTTTCAGGATGTCTTGAAGCAAAAGAATGCCGTGTCAGGGGCATTGTGGTCTGATGAAGGGGTGTATGCAATCGCCAAGGAAATCCAGCTGTTGAAGCCAAATCAGTTTGGTAACATATTCCTTGGAATGGGACCATTTCACACGGAGAAGATTGTCATCGCTTGCCTTGGGAAGTTTTTAGGCTGTATCGGTATTGATCTGGCTTTGATTGAGACTGAAGCCTTTGGCAAGCCTGTTGTAGAGAATAGTGTCATGACTGGAGGTCACTATTGGAAAGGCAAGGAGGCAATGAGTCTTGTATCAGAGGTGATGACAGTTCTTATGTTTGAGAAGTTTCAACCTGACCAGGACAGTACTAGTTGTGAATTAGACCAGCAAATAGAGACCATGGAAACTAAGATGCAGCAGGCTTTAGATGTTGACCGTACAAAGTTCAGAGAGATTTGGGAAGAAAGCAAGATCTTACATGCAGACTTGAAGAAGTCTTTCACAGAATGGAAAGAAACGGCCTGTAATGAGAATGTTAGGTACTGGAGCTTGTTTTTGGATGAGCTGTATCCTATCCTGAGAGATCTTACACACTCTATTCGGCAAGGCGATTGGCATCTTTTCGTTTCAGCTGTGCGGAGGTGCATGCCTTTGTTCTTCGGGTTTGGCCGGACAAACTATAGCAGATGGGGTACGCTGTTCCTTGAAGATTGCCTGGACATACAAAGGAAGTTCCCGGGTATCTACAGATGCTTTACAGATGGTGGATGGGTGATGTACCACACTCTCCGACAAGGCAGTGCAGTAGGATTTGACATGGCACTCGAGAAGTGTTACAATAAACCCGCCAAGGTTGCTGGAGGTATCATTGGGATGACTAGACAGAAAGAAGCAGTAGCCTTATGGAATCTCCTAAAGCATGAGAATGATCTTCATATAGCACAGCTGCTGGAATGGTGTAACTTGGGAGACAAAGATGACAGTGAACTGAGCCTACACCATGAGTTCAATCCAAGTTCTACGAAGATTGGCCATGTTCGTGCAAAGACGTTTCTGGATTACATAAAATCCATCAACAATCCGTTCAGCGCTGTAATCAGACTTCAGAGCATCTCTACTGGAGCTGACATACCCCAGGAGGTTGTTGACGGATTACTTTAATGCCTGGAAATTGGTGAGAAGAGTTATCAAGAGTTTGTTGAGACCAGATTTCAGGATAAGGAGAAGCACCTACATGATACAATCCCTACCAACCGCAAGACTGTTTTCGTGAAACGTACTTCTACTCCGTCCACAGCGAAGAAATCGATGGCGAAAAAGGATGCTGCAGAAACGATTAGGTACATTGACTATGCTAGAGAAAGAGGGTACAGCATGCTAGAACTCCTGAAGTATGAATTGACCAGCACATCCCAGTTCCTCACCACTGAATGTAAAGATGGCAGCAAATTGAAGAAGCCCGATAAAGCCTCCTTAGCCAGGGAGCTTGTCAGTCAACTTCCACAGGTGACGAGGAATGTAAAGAGTGACGGTCAGATGACAATAGTGGACTTCATGGCACTTGTGCGTAAACTACCGATGAAAAAGATGGGCCTTCACACATTCGGGGAATTGGCTGAGAATCTTTCCAACAACTTTCTTGCTACAGGCTCCGAGTCCACAAGAATAGACATTATTTTTTATGTTTATCAAAATTCATCAATCAAGCAAATGGAACGGGCACAGAGAAGTTCTTCAGAACAAATCAATATCACCATTAGGTCTGACAATCAGAAACTCCCTGTCGATCTTGATATGTTCTGGAGCTCAATTTTGAACAAAGTTCGGTTGCAGGAGTATGTCTTCAAGTGGATGCTGCAGAATGTCGAGTCGGACAAGGAGATCTTCTTTGGAGGAGTATATGGGGGTGAATGCAGGAAACTGTTAGCTGGCACTGAAACACAGATCGCAGAGCTTTCAAGCAACCAAGACGAAGCCGACGACAGAATCATGTTCCATATTAATGATGGTGTTGTGAAACACGGGGTTCAATCAGTCTTGGTTGACTCACCTGACACAGATGTCTTTGTCAACCTCATCTTCCACTTCAACAAAGCCTGGCAACTACAAAAGTTGTACGTGAAGCTTGGTAACCGGAAAACAAAGAAAACTGTACCAGTCCACCTGTTGGTTGATCAACTGGACAACGGTTTGGTGTCGTGTCTCCCAGCCATTCATGCTCTCAGCGGTTTCGACAGCACCAGCTAGGTGGGTCCAAAGCTGTCTGGCCTGAAAGCATCCATGGATCTCTCCCTACTGGAAGGGTTTGGTGTAGAAGAACTGTCACCACAGATAACAAGCAATGCTGAAAAGTTCCTTGTGTCTGGATTAAAGAAGACCGACTGTTCCACTTTCGATGAATATAGATGGGAGCAGTACCACAACTCCAAGAAAGAACTGGACTTCAACCAGCTTGTTTGCTGTTCATCAACGCTCCGAGAACACATAAAGCGAGCATATCTGCAGTGTAAGATGTGGTTGCAAGCCCCAACTCCTGCAGTCACCAAACCAGATCCACTCCAGTATGGGATGAAGCAACGGATGTTGGCATAACACCAGTGATACTGCCAGTATCGTGCAGGCCCGATGACCTGCCCCCTCCATGCAAATGTCCAACATCATGTATGAGTACCAAAACGTGCACTTGCAGAGAAAGGAACATAAAATGTGTGACGTTTTGTGGCTGTAGTAAAGGCAAAAAGTGTAGAAATCCAAATAATTAATTTCCAAAATAGGAACAATATGCAAAAGGTACAACAGGTAATGTGATAAAGTGTCATACATATGTTGTGGCCTTGGTGGTATTATACAATTGTAGTGCGTAACATGCAGAACTCGGTTTTTGGCAATTATCTGAAAAAACATTGACTTTTGGATATGAAAATGTATGACTGACCCCCCCCCCCCCCATAATGTGGCCATTGCGCACATTTTGAGTGGTCGGGCAACCTCCTAGGTCCAACGGTTCTGTAGATACAGTCACGACGGATGGTAGTACTTCGCTCAAAAAGGGCGTGGCCCAAAAAAAAGGGGCGTGGCCATTTCGGCTATTTCGCCGTCAGTGGGAAATGTGTTACCAACCAAATATTGTTTCTGGAGCTTCAATTAGTGGATTCTTGAAGAGTTGAGTTCTGGACATATATTTGCATACAACACCACCATGAGCTACTCTAGTAATCATCAAATTATTAGTTTTTTTGTTAGCCCCATATGTGTCACTACATACGAGGTAACATACATTTACTTTTTGGTAAGAGTGGAGAAGTAGCCGAAGTTAATCAGAACACAAGGTGGTTTTATAATTATTACTATTATTATGAACAGAGTGAATCGGCCGAATACAGTACGTGGTAATTAAAGTCCTCTGTTATTATTAATTCACAAAAGGTATTCACCACAACAAAATGTTCAAGTATCACACACACGTCCACACACTACTACCAGTAGCGGCTCGTGGCATAGGGCTGCAGAGCTGCAGCACCCCCAGACATTCACTGCCAGGTGTAAGATGCCTTTAGAGACATAGCAGAATTGATACACTACCAACAAATATATCATGATAAAAAGTCATTATATGTTATTTTCAATACGTTACTAAGTGAATTTTCATTAAAACCAGACCTAAATGTAAGTTACTTTCATATTTTCTGTACGATTCATGTCTGCGCTGCCGCCGCGCTACTTGTGAACACAATGAGCTGCAGCCGAGGCAGCTGAGTCTTGTCCCTCTCGTGTTTACAGTGCGTGTAGACGGTGTGGTTATATCGTGCTTTCTTTAATTACCCTCTGACTATGGAAAATCGAGTGAAGTATTTGCAAAACATCAACTTATCCCAGCTGACATTAAATGAAAAGACTGAAATCAAGCGGTACCGACTTTATTTTCAAGTAACACTGTAATTCCACTATCACCACCTCAGCCATCCCCTCTACTACCAACACTACCACCCCCACCATCCCTTCTACCACCACCACTACTACCATGCCCTGAAATCCGTGACATTAACTACAAATCATACCTGTGATAGGTAAAATTTGTATATCCAACTATTGTGTGAAGTTTGCAGTCCCTCCATTGTATGTTATCACGAGCCGCCACTGACTACTACTGTCTATAGATCTCTGACGCGTCTTCACGTCTCATACCAGCGACCGAGTTAGGGGATGCCCGCTCTCCGTAAACAAAGGTGTGGCCCTCTCCAGTAAGTGGTGTCCTCTGGCGGCATGTGTTGTAGACGACGGGACACGGGCGTCGTCATGGGCGTGACACGTCATATCAATAGCTTTTAAAATAATTACATGATTAGCAGAAAAGGTGCATGCATGAAATATAAATGTAGGAATTACATGTGTACCTATAAGGCCAACATCGCTCGGTCACCTACCTGGCGCGTCCTCGCGCCGTCCTAGAGACATGTACCTAGTCATGTTACAATTATGTATTTACCTGAATTTGTCGAATTTTGCCCTTCAGGAGAACATACAAAGATAGGGCCTTCCTAACAACAAGGCAAAGTGGAATTACTATAATGATGATGATTATGATTGGCATAATCATTGAAGGAAAATGAACAGTTGGGTTAAGGTAGACAGGTAAAGAATCCTGTACGGCTGTTTTTAATGCTGGAGAAATGTATATACTTCAAGCTGTCAATAGGGAAAAGTCGCACAGTGAAATTAGCTACAAATCCTCCGTGCAATTTTTCAGAAAAGGTATTCAAATAGTCAGAGCAAAAATAGCAAGTCATAAGAATTGCGAAATGACCGGAAACTTTCTGATACACTGCACCTTCGGGACATACTACAAACACATATAATGTTTGTGTAAAGAAGAAATAGTGATGTCCGAAGAAACTTTTGTGAAAGAATGGTCGTGAAATCAAGTGGGTGTAAGGACATAACGATAAGGCCTGAGAAGCATTTGCCTGAGTTAGCACCACCTCACAAATACCGTCACCTATAGGTAAGAAGGCAAAGAGACATGCGGGGCAAAAATACAGGTTCAAATATTATGTACGGCATCTATCCAAATCAGACATGCTTCCAGTAGCATACTGGTTATATTTATTATTAATCAACACCACAGTACTTGGTTGATTCAGTATCATAACAGATTCGTTTACTGAAAATAGAAAAGGTTCAATTCTGTGAACATCAAACACATGCTTGGATCGAAAAGGAACATGTATAACAACGGCATCTGACGTTAGCACTGATTCAAGGAGAGGGTAATAGTGTTGAATACCATTTAAATCAAACGAAGGTTTCAACTTGTAATGTGTCTTTCCTAAGTTCAAGGCATGCATAAAATCCTTAACAGGAATGAGTGAAGAAGTGACCCTTCCACGCGCTGCGTCAACCATATTTTTTAGTATTTATTTGTTAGTTCTTACAATAGAATTAACCGAATTAGTCAAAACGGGCAGTGCTTGCTCTAACACATTAAAAGCTTTGTAAAAGGCCAGAGGCCAATACCCACTCTCTCTCTCTCTACCTATAACATTTATGTACCATCTCATTCTGCACTCACCGGATGCTTAACTATGGAAGCTGTTTATTGCCGATCTGTACGTCTTGCTCGCACAATGTTTAGGAAAGAATACACAGGATTATGGCCGTGACCTTTTATGACCTTTACCCCCTCCCTTTTTTTGGATCTTGCAAGAATTTCTTTCTTATTGTCCTTTTTTTTTTTTTCTTATTGCCATTTTTTTCCTCTCTTTCTATCTTAGAAGATCTATTTATTATTTTTTTACTGTATTGTTATATATTTTTTCCTGGCTTGCCATTTTATTTCTGCCTCGCAGTTTGTTCTTTATATACTTCTTTCTTTTCTTTTTTTAAATAATGATAATTTCCTTTTCGTCTGGTTTTCTTTTATCGATTACTTGGCTTTCTCTCTCTCTCTCTCTCTCTTCTCCTCTCCTCTTCTCTCTCTCTCTCTTCGTCTCTCCTTCTCATCCTCTCTCTCTCTCTCTTCTGTCTTCCTCTCTCCTCTCTCTCTCTCTCTCCCTCCTCTCTCCGCTCTCTCTCCTCTCTCTCTCTCCTTTCCCATCTCTCTCTCTCGTCTCCTCTCTCCTCCTCTCTCTCATCTCTTCTCTTCTCTCTCTCTTCTCTCTCCTCCTCTCTTCCTTCTCTCTCTCTCCTCCTTCCTCTCTCTCTTCTCTCTCCTCCTCTCTCTCTCTCTCTCTCTCTCTCTCGCTCTCTCTCTCTCTCTCTCTGTTTTTGTTTTCTCAAGTTTTTCATTATCTTTTTCTCCAACTTTCTTTGCACTTATACTTGCTCCCTAGTTTTACCATTTGTCCCTAATTTAAATGTAAACTTACGATATTCACTCTATTGGTCATCACTTATCAAAAAACACTATATGTACAATAGCGATGTATTATCCTTCCATTTGAAACCAATCTCAGATAATCCTACCGTTTCGTGCAATAATACATGACCAGAACATGAACTGATCCTTTAATTTGATCAGAGTTGAGTTCTTCCCCCCTTTAAAAGCTATTGAGTATTAATAATTATTATGGCTTTAATCTTCGGCTGTGTTGTAATGGTATTAGATCAGCAATGTTTTTGTAGATGATAAAGAGTAATAATCTTCGTTTATTTTTCTGTGAACGTGCATGGAGCCTTTCTCTGATAATTTTCTGATAATTCGGACTGATAATTTTATTATAATTAATCATTATTGTCCTAAGAAGACTTTATTTACTTGCTTTATGGTCGAGTAGAGATACTTTGATTCCTTATAGACAATTGGCACATACCAACATAGATGTTATTGATGTTACAAATTGCAACCACCCCAGAATTAACTCGAGCGTTGAGTAGGTTTCAAACGCAGGGACACTGAACGCTAACTCAAATCGTTACTACTGAGCCATACTCATGAGGGGGCTACTCGCGAGGTTTCTCATACCAAAGTGATGTTGGTATGAAGAAATCATTTTGGTCCAAACTTGGTGTGTCGCGAGTACGGTCGAATACGATCTAAAACTTGAACTTGAGTTGGGAGATTGGGAGGCACCCAGCGGAAGCCTTTTGTCCGGCGCCATATGTAAACAAACCCTTTTGCCTCATCCAGCTGATAATGACTTCGCCATGGCAGCGGTCTCTTTAATACCGAAACATACCGAAATAACCCTGAAAACATACCGAAATATATAAAAAGATACAGAAAGACGCATTTCTATGTATGTATTATGTCTCAATACCAAAATATGGTATAAAGAGTATACTGTACATATATTTCAAAAATGTATTTCGGTATTAACTCTTAATACCGAAATACATCCAAACACATACCCAAATATACCGTATGTGGGAGTATTGTCATGGTGGAATTTCAGGTAGGAGAAAACATTCCATGGCAACACAACGGCTTTGACACTAACAATGGACGAGGACTAGCGCTGCTCATTTTCTGAGATACTGAGGTACTAGGGTTTTTTCACTTGCACATAAAAGTAGTTAACTTTTTTTCTGATAGAGGTATTTAATGGGAAATATTCCGCGAAAGGTACTATAGCGGCGCCAAACCACCCGGCAATCGCGCACCATCCACATTGTTTTTAGTTTTTTATTAACCATACACATAAGGTCAACAAAGCTAACCCCAAAACGTAACCATTTAAAGAGACTCACTGAACATAACCTAACCAAAACCTTAACAAATAACCTAAATTCTAAACACCTAACCAAACTAAAACGTAACTTCACTCAGCAATTATTAGATAAAAATGTAAGTTATATTTTTGGGTTTGCGCTGGAAGGGAATCTCTATTTGCAAACATATACTAAACCGAAATAATATAGAAAAAGTAAGCTGTGAGGGCCATATGTAAAGTCCCTGTGCTGCGGCGGTTAGCGACCGCGCAGGTTCTCGTCCCTTATAAATAACCCATTGGCGATGAGACATGATGAGGCCTTATGAATTGCCACGGGCACAAGTTCAAATAAGTTTTATTTACTTCTGATAGCTATTCCAGGTCATTCCCATGTAAGCAGAGGTGTTCACTTTAAAAGTATAGAGCCATTCCGCAAGATATAAGTTCCATGACGAGAAGTGACATACAATCTTAGGGTGAAAGGACTGCACACAGAAATATATGTGAAATGAAGTTGGGGAAGTCACTTGTGTCGACAGTGGAATCATAGCCAGGAAGGATAAGAAAACATAAGGCCTAAGAAACAAGTACTTATTCCAATTTAGTTTTGGCCCGTGGCAATCTTCAGAGGAATTTTGGTATACACAAGGCAAATCTGCTCTATGGGGGATCCAGGAGAGATCCATTGCCTGTTCACAGATAAAGCTGATTGGTCTGCGATCCTGCCGTCCCATCCGTACATCCCTGATTGGCGAGAAGTAATGTCAAGTAGTTAGGTCTTATAACAAATAGGGAGAACTATTCATGTCATTCACTAACCTAACTTGATATTGATGTCACGCTTACCTTACTAAGCCATTGTGTCAAGCTATTGATGGTACTTAATCTCTAAATGCAGAACCACGGTAAAAAAATGATTACTGTAAGTTATTGGTGAGTCCCATGTAATATCAAGATCAGTAATTTGGAACTGTATCGCCGAAATTAGAACTTGCCAGACGATGAAACATTGTTTAAATTTGTACTTTTCAACCGTTAATTGAGTATGAGTCACAATTACTCTTTTCCCATGTAGTTAATGATGTGTGTGAAGACTGAGTGATACACATTAAGAAACTATCGGAAATGCCTTATTTTAGCAATGTTATCGCTTACCCCATATAGTCATCCAAACCTGGGAACCGTGATACGGGAACGCGGGGTTTTGGGCTGGATGAAATGGGTAACTAGTTTTGTATTGCTGATAGTATCTATATGTGATGACGTAAGATGATATCCGGGTAAACACTACGGAATAACTAAGCCCGGAAATCTATAAAAAATAAATAACTGATAAATGCTACGGGAATTACTTACCTATTCCTGATCCTCTAAAACAGTCATTCAAACAGTTAAACCAGTATTAATCACAGTACACACATGGACATTGGTTATTGTACAACCTAACACAACTGGGTGGAGCGGGCGCCCGGACCCCCCCACCCGCCTGTTCACTAACCTAAACCTGGGCGTGATGTCCGAGAGTCTAAAACCTAAAGCAGAGAATAAGGCGAGATAAACTGCAATATGATGCACATTTTCAAAACGACTTTGAGGTGACGATCATCATTCCTCACGCATCAAAAATACATAGGAAAAGATACTTTCAACCCGATACTTACTTTATTAGGTTGAGCAAATACTGCCAAATTACCAAAAATTGGAACAGTAAAAAAGTCAGCACGCCTACGGTGGAATACACACAAAGTTTCCAGTTATCAGGTATGGTTTCACAATGTCTGGTTTCTCCTTTAGAACCTATCTCACTGAGATCATTCACCTTATTTAAAGCCGTCATCACCCATAAAAAGTCACACTTTCATACGATTTCATTGTATCGCCTGAGAGCCTTACCAAAACAACAAATAACCCATGGAGCTCTAATTTTCGTGTCTTTGTGATATATCACGCCAGTGATTTCCTATGTTGAACTTCATCTGACACCTAACTCACTTAGTGATCAACTTATATTTAAGCAATACTCATCTGTACCATAACAAGTCACATATTGAACAATTAAAATATCGAACACGGACCTCAAGAGCCAGTCAAGATTAATAGCAGATATCCGATATTATACTCATGTTTCACCTAATGTTTACCCAGGGTATCTACCTATGTGCTTCTCCTGCCACAATACCTAACACACTTCCTTCTATTAAATGTTTAATGTCCGAATCTTCCACATGGATACTTGCATTTCGACGGGAGATAAATGTCCGTAGATAGGGAGACTATGTGAACAAGATGTACGGATAGGAAGACGAGCCATTTTACATTCAAGGTGCACTTGAATACATCGAAAACACCTCTGGAGGCAGACACCTTGAATATGGCACCATGTCAAGTCCGCCAAACTCACTGCTACAAAGACACAGCGCGAGGCAGAATAAATGTCAAGATGGACTTGAAAAGTTTAATTCCAAAATGCTTGGATGTACAATACCTCGCGACAGTAGGCCCCTTGTACATTAGGCAGTGGAGTAGAGAGGATGGAGTATACGGTACAGAGTTTTGGTAGTTAAGTTCAGGTAATTTGGGTATTATATCTATAGTAGAATGTAGTGTCTACAACCCAAATTCTTCTATCCTCCCACGCTACTC
Source organism: Chionoecetes opilio (assembly GCA_016584305.1). Lineage (NCBI taxonomy): Eukaryota > Metazoa > Arthropoda > Malacostraca > Decapoda > Majidae > Chionoecetes > Chionoecetes opilio. Next base: position 39,525 of record JACEEZ010025209.1, on the reverse strand, counting down.
ATACTTTGTGTAAAGCCCTCGGAGTGATTATGGGACGTGAAAAGGAAGGAAGGGGTAAAAGCAACCCACATACACACGCTAATCCTAACCCGACCTCCTCCACACCTCTGAATAAACTACAGGAAAGCGTAGACTAGCAATTTGATCGCCAGGGTAAAGAAAAGTACGTCAGTATGTATCCTCAGAGGGTTGGATACTGGCCGTGTACGTTTCAGTCAGCGGGCATTTGGTTGGACAGGTGGGCGGATGCGAGGTGAGGCGGTTCGCAGTTGAACTTCTTTCAGACAATAACCAGTGGTGTCAGTGTTTTTTTTCTTTTTTTCTATCATAATTTTCCTATCAATTCTTTCCTCTCGCTCCATCTCATCCTCCTTTTCTCTCATCATCTCTTTACATTTTCTTTCTTCTACACAAATTTGCGATGACATTATCAGTCCACATACCCTCTTAACCATGATAGATCTTTTTTCTTGCCCTTTCCTCTCATTCGTGCACATCCCACGGTCATTGGCCACAGTTCCTTCCAAAAGCGTTTACTAAATCACACTCTCATGATCCACTCGTATCCAACGATCCTTTCGGTGTGTTTTCGGTCCCTCTATGGAAGTACGACACAGAGAGATGTTTCATCGGATAGAAATAGATAAGAGACACAAAGGACAGAGAGAGAGAGAGGAATATGACAGAGAGAGAGAGCAGAGAGCAGGAGATACGAGAGATAAGATGAGACTAAATAAGGAGAGAGAGAAAGAGATAAGAGAGACAGTGAGAGAAGAGAAAGAGAGAGAGAAGAGAGGAGAGAGAGAGAGAGAGTGAAAGAGAGAAGAGAGAGTAAGATATAGAGAGGAAGAGATAAGAGAGATAATGAGAAAGCTTAGAAAAAAACTATTATGTTTGTGACATATGTATTGATATGATTGGCCGATAAAATAACAACGAATTTGCACATTGACCACTCCAGGAAGATACACTATTCTT
>JACEEZ010025209.1:13547-33547 GCA_016584305.1 Chionoecetes opilio | reverse complement strand
GCGTGGGGGTCCTGGGATCACCCACCACCAGCGTCACCACCACCACAGCCACCACCACCACAGTCACCACAAGTTAGTTACCACCACCGTCACCACCACAGCCTCTGCTATCACCATAACTTACACAAGCCAGTTATCTCCAGCACCACCGTTCAGTATTAGCAAGTTATCACCACCACCACCATCATCACAACCCACAACACTAAAACCATCTAGAATTATCACTATCCCTATCACAATCCTCACTGCCACCGACACCACGACCGCCAGTAAAATCTTCATCATTAGTTAGCGTATCTCCACCATACTCCCAACATCAACACTATACAGACAATATAGTACTAACACACTAAACCAGCGGCTCTTAACCTGAGGGGCGTGGGTAGTGAGTCAAGAGATGAAAAGGAAGAACTGTCAACTATTTAACTTGAAGCTCGGCCTTCGCTTTAACATGAAGCTCGTTTGCGAGGGTGAGCGAAGAAAGTCGGTACAGAGAAAAAAAATATGGGTGAAAAGCTCTGCGGAGACAATGTGCCACGTTTTCACAAACTCTGTAGACTTTCATGCAATATTTTTTTTTTTTATTATCTACTATTATTATAGTTGTTATCAGTATTATTATTCTCATCATTATCATTATCGTTATCATCATTATTATTTTTGATATTATTGTTATCATTATTGTTATTATTACTGTTACTATTGTTATTATTATTACAATATAATTATTATTACTATTAATATTATTTTATCAAAATTACCATTATAACTATTATCATTATAAGTATCATTATTATTATCATTATCAATATTATATTATTATTATTATTATTATTATTATTAATATCATTATTATTATTATTATTACTATTATTAATATAATTAATATAATATTATTATCAGTTATTATTATCAGTAATAATAATATTATTATCATTATCATTATTATCATACGGCCAGGGCTTTATCTATTTTTTAAAAAGCACTGGCTCGCTTTTTCGATCCCAGTGCGGTCGCACCCTAATCATTATTATACTTTCGCTTGAAGCGAAGGTCGCCGCACACCAGAAGTTTCGCGAGCTACGATACGTATGTGTGCTAGCTATGAATACCTAACTGAATAACCACTGCAGCAGTTTAAAGAAACGTAGCATATATACGTAGCGTAGCGCGTGTAGCTTCTGGTGTGTGACGGCCTTCCAGGCCTCCATGATCTAACAGTAACTGAATCTACTGGGTGAATGCAAGATGTTTATGAATAATTATGTGCACAATAAAGGTGTTTAAAAACACGCATCTTTTCAGTTTTTCTTTCTGATTCTGGATTATTTTTTATTAAATAAGTCTTGTGGTTGGAAGACAGTGTGAAGAGAAAGGGGGGGATGTGGTCACGGAGTGTCAAGTTCCAACAGTAAAAGTTAGGCGGCAGTGGTGGTAAAAAAGATTAAGAAACACTGCACATAAAGCATTAATTCAAAAACGATGTCCCCTACAAGACATAGTAGTAAATGCAACATCTTATGTTAATCATAATGTTTCCTCATAATTTCATGTCAGTTTACCGAATGCTACGTGGGTAATTGAGGCCGTTATTTATCCAGTCAGGAATGCGATTGAATGTGGATGGGTGAGAAAGAATTTTTTATTTTCTGTTTTATACTCCGTGTTGTTGTCGCATATTACTAATAGAAGGTCAGGGATCCAGATCACGCATAAGATATTTTATGAGAAGAACCTGACATGGCATGCTATCCTTTGTTCTCCCGTGTGTTTTTTTTACTGCATATTGATTTGGACATTTAGGTCTGTGGAATGAGATGGTCTGCTCTGGCGGAAATGCGTGGTGCAGAAAAAAAATGTGCTGAATTTTTGTATATGGCGCGCTTTGTTTTTTTGTGATCGAATCAAATGTGAAAAGGTTTTTTCCATAAAATCCTTAGTGGATTGTGTAATTCTGTCAATAGATGCAGCCGAGTTTGTCACTGACCAACTTGTGTTCCAATATTAAGTTGTAAATACACTTACTTAACTGTTTACAATGATTTAGAATAATTTTAAAGCATGAGCGTTTTTGAGCGACCCGCTATTTTCGTTTTTTCATACATTATTTGCTATTTATCTTTCATTAAAAGCAACTATTTCCCTGATTATGACATACCCTCCAATGTATCATTGCTTGCACAAATATTATGCTACTCCAATAGAAAATATAATGCAAATAAAACAGACAAGTGTCAATGTGAATCAGTGGTGATGTGTTATTACCTGTAAACTCAAAAATTCCGATAGAGACATCCGCATATCATAATTATACTGTATATATATATATATATATATTATAATGTGTATATAGTAAGAATCTATTATATATGATATATATATAGGTATATATATAATATATAATATATATATATATATATATATATATTATCATAATGAAAGTTTATCTTAATTACTAGAAAAACAAATTTTGCAATATCGCATGAAATCAACATTCACTGAAATCAAATAAGCTTATGGTTTATAATGTGTAATGCTATCACATGTCTTTTCATTGTGAGTTCAATCCCTGAACATTTGTTGGCGTCCGCCGGTGCAGAAGACCCCATGCGATGACACGCTGCACGTTGGCTCACACATAGTGACAGGAGCATCCTCGGCACACACCTGCTTTTTTATGTTTTGCAGAGACATATTTGGTGCGTTTTTAATTCTGCAGTTTTGTCTCACTTCAGATACATCATCAATCAATCAATTTACCATTCACACAAGTCTCTGCCAAACTAAGTCGTGTCAGCAGGGTAGGTTGGCTGAATAGTGTGTGCTCTCTTGCATATAATTAACTGATGCAGGGCCTCCGCTGAAGGTGCAAAGTCTCTGGAAGGGCAATCTTCGGTAGAGTGGAAAGACAACGAATGTCGCCTTTGATATATTTATCAAGAGATGGGCTCGCTCGGCGCATCTAATTCCCACTCAAAGTGCACTCTTTTCATGTGACAGTGACCCATGTATCGAGCTAGCTAGGAAACAACCTAGGAAACCTCAAACCTTTTGACTAACATTGGCGAAGTGCATGGGTATCTCAGAACAATCACTTACCCTGCATGCACACGTTATTCTTTGTGGGCTGATCGTTCGTGATTCCTATCGCGACTGTGTCTGTTGTCACCAATTCTCAATTTGAAGCTTTCCAGACTGTCCGGTGAGAAGAATGAGTAGTTGAGGCAGATACCAGAATGTTTTGCTTACATTGCACTACTCCGTACAAATCTTTGGCACAATAAATCGGTTCTGTATGTGGTGGCTACCGACACAGGCGTGATTATGATGTGCATATGGGCTGGACTCACAGCGCCTTGCGTGTGCCTACGGCGAGAGGGCTGTTGGGGTGAAGAAGATGAATATCTACCTATCTGCTCATCCAGTGCATATTAGGCCGAAGGCCCTGGCTGGTGGAAGTGTATATTAGCGTTGAAGCTCGGATCTTAGCGTCAGATCCATACTCCTCCAGCACTACATACTGACTGGAGAGTGACACAGTGAGCTAATCTCAGAGAAGAGGGAAAAGACGCGTCTACAAAATGCTGTTGATCCGTGGCTGAACAACACCTTCTGCCCCTGTGCTGTGATACAGGGACTCTGAAGAAGTCCTGGATGTTCAGAAAGTGTAAATTTGTGACAGCAGCTAGCGATACATGTGTCACTGTAGTAAGAAAGTGAACTTGGTGGTAAGTTGGATGCCCACTGCGAGCCCTCTCTTTGATAACATCAAGGCGAACATTCGTTTTGTTCCACCTACCGACGATATGGCCTTCCAGTTGCACCTTCGCCGAGCCTGCAGTCAAAAGATTAAAGTCTGATGCCAAGAGGCACACAACTTTCTGTGGGAAAAAGGAAATTCAGCAAACCTATCCTGCTGCCACTGACCTTTAGTGATGTTGGGGGGGCAGAGTACGCGTTGTGGAATGGTAAATTGAATGCAACCATGATACTGAGTTGTAAGCTATGGGTTAAATAGTCCCAGGGCTATGGGTTAAAATAGTGGGCAGCCTGGGTATGTCCCTACAGGGGTTTATGCGTCCCTGGACAATACGGTGAGCAGTAAGGGCCAATCCCTGACATAGATTTGGTTGGGGGGGGGTTTGCAACCACCCTTCCCTGTAAAAACGAAACTAGCCCCAGAACATAGTAAGAGGTAAGAGGCCCGTGGGCCGCGGTAAACGTGGCCCCCGACCCGGTTTTGGCCGGGGGGGGTGCCCGACCATGCATACAACCCAGTGCCTATGCCGACGCAGGGGAAGGGGTCCTGCCCATGACGATTTGCGGGGCAAGCCCTCGGGAAATGCGCACGCACCCGTAAATCAGGTGGGTAGGGCCAGCCCTAGCCCAAACTTTTGTACTTATGGGGTGTGCCGGGCGGGGGGGGGTGCAGAGTAGCGGCGCCTGCGCCTGTCTATCACTCCTGGGATCAACGCTGCGGAGGGTTTTTTTCGTGTGGGCTCGTGGTACGTTCGGAGGAAAAGCACCTCTCGTGGGACAGGATCAATCGAATGTACCATCGTCTCTTCGTGCGAAGGCTCAGTAGGCTGGGGGTGATATAGTGGGACTTGCTTCTGAGAAAAGCGGGAGGCCTGGCAGTGGCGAGACCTAGCAGTGGGGGTGTACACCTAACTACTGTCCCGGGCATGGAGCAAGACACCGTGTACGGGGGGAGTTAGCTTTAGGCATAAACTCCAGCAAACTGCAGCCCGTCAGTTTGTTGAGTTACTGCCCGGTTGATGATCGTATAATCGGGTGAGGATGAAACGACAGCTGTCTGGGTTTCATGTCTCGTGTGTTGCAGTGTACGGGTCCTATATGCCGAGATGCGTTAAAAAACGAGGTAAAACAAAAGAAAAGAAACAAGAAAGAAGTAGAAAAAGAACACCTATGAAGAGAAGGAGATGTATCTACGACCAAAGGCTCGACTCTGTATTAGACCCGTTGTCCTCCTCTGGGACACACTCATGTGTCTTGGTGACTTTCAATGTGCGTGACTACTGGCACTGGACGTGAGAGATGGCTACGAGTTGTGTGTTGGGTGCCCCATGGCTCCGGGGATACCACAGGGAAACGACCAAAGCAGTTTCTACTGCTTCTATGAAACTTTTGACAAGGTCCGAGATAATGTTGAGGAATTTGCAGGTTCTTGGTATCAAAAGCAAAAGTAAGTGTTATAAGAACAGAACCGACTGCTACCGCTGGACGATGGTTAAGAGTAATGGCCGGAGGGGTAGCTGGAAGGAGATCGACCCACATCCTCGTTGTACTCGTTGGAGGATCACCTCCAAAAGAAAAAAAAAAAAACTGCAGGGTTTACCGTAGTGCTGAGTTTCTTTGGACAGATCACAGACTTTTGTTGCTAACACTTAAGCTTCATGTCAAGTCGCAGAAGAACTCAGAGGTACCATACTGTGTTCTCTTGAGAAACTGAAGGACTGCATGTGCTCATGAGTTATGTGGTGGCAGGTCTCAAATCGGTTTTTTGATGTGCTCGGTGCTCTTGGGGACTCCCCTGTATAAACTGTGGGATCCTTCAAACGTGAAACCTACAGGCTGCCAAGGAGTGTATTGGGAGCGCCCGAGGTCAAGGCGTGGTTTTTGTCTCGACGGAGACGGCTGGAGAAAATCGAGGAGAGTCGCGCTGCCAGGCTGGCTGGGAACAGGGACCTAGCACGGGCTTGCACGCCGGTGACTAGAACCCCCTCCGTGAGGAGAGACGAAGGAGAGGTATGTCAGAGTCTCGCTGAGAGATTGTGCGCGGGTCATTGAAACGCTAATGACCTCCCGACCCACCTACCCGAGCCGCTGACAAGATAAGCTCCGTTCCAAGTCTCCTTATCGGGGCGAGTGGCTAAGTTCGACATAAGAAACAGCAGATGGGCGCCTCGATAGGCGGAATGGATGGGCAGAAAATGGCTCGTTGGGCTGAGTCACTTTGGGCAGTTTTCACGGTGGACCCTCCAACTGAGCAGCTTCACACCACTGGGTTACAGGCAGTTGATGCGCGATCGCTCCCATTGACGAAACCGCACCCTCTCTTGAACGAAAGGAGTGTCCAGAGAGGCTGTGAGCAAAGGTTGAAGGGTGGGAAAGGCAGCTGGTGTTTGTAATATCAGTTGCGGAGACTCCTCAAAGCTGTGAGGTGAGGCCAATGATCCTCAGGGTTGCATGCTGTCCTGACTGCCGGTGTGTGGCAATGGGTGTACCATTCCTCCTGACTGGAAAAGGGGGGCTGGTCGTCCCCTATCTGGAAAGGTAAGGGGACGCCGGTCAGTACTGGGCAACATTACCGGGGGGGGGGGGGGGCGGTATTACACAGACTCGAGCTTACCAGGCAAGGTGCTGTGCCCATCTGATTGCTGACACGAATTCGCATCATCTGGTGAAGAAGCAACATGCATGAGACCTCAGCAGTCTGGGTTCACGCCATAGGTAAGACTCAACAACGACACGTAATCCTAATGCGCTTCGCGATGTCCTGGTGGACGCGCCGACGTGAGTTTCGACAGGGGGATGCTGCAGCCTATGTTGGTGTAGATCTAAGAACAGGTGTTGACTCAGTTGCATCGTGAGTCACTCTGGGAGTCTTCAGTGCGACTGTCGTGTGAGGAATTCCTGTGCAAGGACTATTGTTTGATAACTGGTCTGTATTCTGGGTACTGGTGAGAGTGCTGTGAGGTGTGGGGTAGGTGTATCCAGGCTGTTCTTTCCTGTGAATACAGGAGTGGTGGGCAAGGGTGCGTCCATGTGCACCATCACTTTTTCAAGCTTGAGGGGGTATGGACTGGGTATTGGACAAGGTTGTAGTGATCAAAGTGATTGTGGAGCATCGTCGGCACATCAAGATCACTGATTACTTTTTATTGCCGAGATGGATGCAGGTAATCTTTCTGAGGGTCAGCTGTGCGGTCCCTGGTGAATGGCTCTGGAGGCGCTGCAACGAGGAGGCAAGCCTTGGACTATCTGAGGTCGTCCTGGCGTCAAGACTGCCCAAGGTCCCAGTGGTGTGTTTGGAGACTTTAACTAAGATGAAGCAGTACATGTCTGTTCTGCGTGTGGCGAGACATTTAAGTCTTGGAAAGTTTTACATACCTTTGTGCTGTCGGCAGGTTCCATATGACGGCGGTCACGTCAAGAGCCTTACGGCGGATTGGCATGAGTGCCCAACGGGTGTTTATGGACTCGCTCATCGGGAGTATATATGGCGGTTGTCGGTACCTGTCAGGAGGAACAAAGATCCGATCTTCAAGTCGCTTGTGATGCCTGTTCTTACTCTAGTGGTTGTTGAAACATGGACACTAAATAGTGACGTTGAAAGACGAACTCATGCCTATTTTGGTATAAGTGTCCTTCGTCGAAATCATGGGTAATCGCTGGGATATTAGTGTCAAATCACGATTGGCAGATAAGGCACATGAGACTGACTGGAGGCCTATTATACACTGCATAGTCCGTCCAGCGCCAACTTCGGCTATATGGGCATGTGGCAACGCTACCTGAAACCGATCCTTCCCATCGGGTTGTAATCTTCATATATCGGTCGTGTAAGAGACAATCCCGGCGTGGAGGAGGACAAGGGGGCGCCCACAAGGCTCGTGGCTAGGGCCAGTTTGATGTTTCTTTCTCTTGTCGGAAGCTTGCTTGGTATGGGAAAGGAGCCTGCATGGGAACTCGCGCGTGGTGACCCCCCCTGAGTGGCTCGTAGGGTGGGCGAGGCGACGCGCCCCCCGGCGTAGGCCCCCCATGATTGATTGATTGATTGATGTACGGAAGAAGAAAAAATCTGCAGAATTTAAACCGCACCAATATTGTCTCTGCAAAAAAAGCATGTGTGCCCGAGGATGCTCCTTCGTGCTAAGAGCCAACGTGAAGTGTGTCAATCGCATTGTCTCTGCACCGGCGACAGAAGGCCAACGAATGTTCAAGGATGAACTCACAATAAAAGACAGTGATATGCTTACAACATTATAAACCATAAGTTTATTTGTTCAATTGAAATGTTGTTTCATGTGTTTGCAAAATTTTGTTTTTTCTAGTAATTAACATAAACTTTCCCTTATGCGATCGATAGTATATATATATTATATAGTATATATATATATATATATAGTATATATATATATAGATATATAATAGTATTATATATATATAATATATATATATATAATATATGATATATAACAGTATAATATTTATGGATATGCGGGTATGTCTCCGGAATTTTGAGTTTATGGTAAACAGGTCACCACTGATCCATTGATTTCTGTTTTATTTCACTATATTTTCTATTGGAGTAGCTTATTATTTGCTGCAAGCAATGATACCATTTGGATGATGTCATACTCAGGAATACTTTGCTTAATTAGTGAAAGATAAATGAAAATAATGAAAAGAAAAAAAATATGGGCAGCCGCTCTTGCATTAAAATATTCAAAAAAATCATTGTAAACGTTAGTAGTGTATTTCTCAACTTAATCTTGTGACACAAGTGGTCAGTGAAACTTGGCTGCATTTATTGACACCATACACAATCCACTAGGATTTTCTGGAAACAAACTTTTTCACATTTTTCGATAAAAAAAAAACCAAAGCTCGCATATACAAAAATAGGCACATTTTTTTTTTCTGCAACAGTTTCCGCCAGAGCAGACCTCTCATTTCCACAACCTTCATTTCCAAATCAATAGTAAAAACACAAAAGAAAAAATATAGCATGCCATGTCCAGGTTCAACCCATTTTATTGAGCTTTTGAGCCTGTGGATCCACGATATAAGTTTAGAATTGCGGTATATAGGGAGATTTCCTATAAAATAACAGATGCCTGGTACCAGTGCGTCCCATCCTATGCTCATTAACTATCACCATCATCCATCAACACTATCTAAATGCTATAACAACCACCACCAACGCCACCACCTTAACTATCATCAGAACCATACAAATATTTTACCCCTTCTACCTCCAGCATCACCATTTTCTAACACCACTATTTCATTATTGTCAGCGTTTTCTGTCACTATTTATTAGTATCATTCAGCGCTAAACAACGGTGTTAACTGTCATATCTACTCAACTACGACTACCACAACACCACTATTACTGCCACTAGCAATTGCAATAAAAGATCACCGACATTTCTCAGACTCCCTTGTACCATAGCAATACTGTCACCGTCACCCCGATTACCTCACCCACGACACCACCACTCCACTCGCTGCGTTGCTCGTACCGACCCTTCAAATTTTTGCAGAACATACACACAGCAAGACAGCCAAATAAGCACTAACAGCCACCGCGTCGGTTGACAGTCCTCACCGCATGATTTGGTATCGTATTTTGTGCCCTCGTGCCGCTGCCAGGGCTTCTTTCAGACTGTCGTGTGTTGTGCTTCCTTCTTTTGGAGTGCACCATCCACGGATGAATAGTTGGCCATACTGCCATAGAGACGACCCAAACGCTGCCAGGGACATTTGCAAAAAAGCGCTCGGTGTGTGTATGCGCTACTGGTGTGATGGGGTGTGTGGTGGTGTGGTTTCGTAGGACGAGTAGGAATAGGATAGGGCGGAATCGATCGGAGGGTCAGAGGTAGGTAGGATGTCATTGGTGGGTGAGCTAGTGTACTTTGCTCTGTGTATGAAAATGTTGGGAAAAGACTGGATGTTAGAGGAAAGATAAGTTCTGGGGAAATTGACAAATGGGGTTACAGCGGCGGTTAGCAGAGTCATTTTAAGGAGGTTGGTTAGGATGTGGTTGGGGAAAGAAAGCATTAGTAGGTGTGGTCAGGAACTAGGGTGTAGTGAGGCTGGGCGGGGCGAGGCGGAGCTTGATCTCGATAATGGAGCTACGTAGATAGGGATATTTTAGGTAAGGGAGGGACGGGGCAAGATGGGGTGTAGCTTCGTTGTGCTGGGAAAGAAGTGGAAAGTTGACGTTAGATAACTGTCTGTCAGGTATTTTCTGTCGCTCTTTATTCATTGTCTTATCTTGCATCTTTTCTCCTTGAATATTATTCTTTTTCTTTTTCCAATTGTACTTGCCTGATTTATTTTCTTATATTATTTTTATACATTTGCTTTCCGTTGGGCTTCTAGATACATTACTTTATTTCATTTAAACATATTTTTCACTGTATTTTTACGGATAAGAAAGATATATGGATTCCAGATTTAACTTTCTACTTATCTATACTCAGTCCCAAACTTTTATTCACCCAAACAATTTTTCTTCTTTACTTCGCGTCTTTCCGTCAGAGGGAAACTTATTAAGGCGCGTTTTTGCGATACTTCTAGACCGGTCTAGACTGGCTTAGGCCGGGCCGGACGCTGTTTTCGCGAGGTTGGCTAGATCGGGCTGGAACGAGTCGGGATGGTCCAGACTCGGGAGCAGGACCGCCTTGGCCCGCTCTAGGGAAAATTGGCGCCAGCGCAATACAGTCATCGGGGAAGACGACCAGGAGCTTCCCGTGCCGCTGATAAGACCTGATGAAACTGGTAAACACCATGATCGACCGCAAGACAAAGTAATTTCACGAAAAATTGTAATAAGTGCAATTTGCTGGAAACAACTTCTTGGGAAATGAGTGTCCTGTCAATTACACTAAAGTCGCCACTGCACTAATGTCGCCAGGCGTCATGTATTACGAATTTTAGCATCACTTCAGACTTGTATGTGCCACTGAAGACATGTTGTGCGATGTACATAATGTAAACTATTGTGTACGTCGCTTCAGTGGCACATACAAGTCTATAGTGATGCTTAAAATTCGTAATATATGACGCCTGGCGACATTAGTACAGTGGCTGCTATGAAACTGTTATTGACGGTAGATGATATGGGAATTCAAGTAGCAGATGATAACTATGACAAATTAGGCTGCACAGTACGATATATAGCAAAAGCAGGCAACATTTTGTATAGTGATCAAATTTATCAGAATATTTTGCCATTATGCTATTTTCAACGATATAGAAGCGCCAGTCAGTAGTAACACAAATCATTGAGACCACATTAATTGCACAAGACAAAACTTGCATGATAATAGGGCTAATAACACTACACCATTAAAATGCCTGCTAAACACAGAAATCCCCAGTAGTGGAAGCCAGTACTTAAATATGATACATTAGATGGTTATATAGGTTATATATACGTAGTGATGTAGTAAACGTTTGACATGGCTGCGACAGGTCTTGCAATATTGTGTTGCTGGATTTTTTCTCCGTCAAGAGATTTGTAAGCTTGACTCTCATCACACACAGAATGATGACCACGGTTCACCTTTCATAAGCTAGCTAGGAGGTTATTACCTGAGGTCCAATTAATAACCCTTCGTTATTTCTTGGGGGGGGGGGGGGGTGTCAAGCTTGCAGGACAGTAAGACCGCCCACTCGATCCTCCACCCAATAGGAACCACGAATGGAATGGGGCCAGTCTGGATGTGTTTTCGCGAGCATCAGTGCAGCCTGGGCCAGCCCAGAGTACCAATAGACAGTTCTTAGTTACTTTGGGCCAGCCTAGACCCTCCAAGACCGGCCTAGCGAACCTCGCGAAAACGCGCTATAGCGTTAGATCCCTCGAAGTAACTGCTCCAAAACTGGTCTAGGTTCGAATCCTCACGAGGGTTGACCACCACATGTATCCATCCATCCAATGATAAGCGACCCGCATATGAGTGCATAGGAAGGGAAGGTAGGTGCGGCAAAGTGGACAATGTATCGCTGTTGTGTCCAGGAATGTGAATCATGAGCCACCTACGTATACTGCTAGAGATACCTGGCCAGCGGATATTTGCAAAGCGGCTTATTTTAAAGTGCTTTATGGCTCCTAGCATTATTTACGTACATGTGCGCCCAACTGAATATCTCTCTCTCTCTCTCTCTCTCTCTCTCTCTCTCTCTCTCTCTCTCTCTCTCTCTCTCTCTCTCTCTCTCTCTCTCTCTCTCTCTCTCTCTCTCTCTCTCTCTCTCTCTCTCTCTCCTCTCTCTCTCTCTCTCTCTCTCTCTCTCTCTCTCCTCTCTCCTCTCTCTCCTCTCTCTCTCTCTCTCTCTCTCTCTCTCTCTCTCTCTCTCCTCTCTCTCTCTCCTTCTCTCTCTCTCTCTCTCTCTCTCTCTCTCTCTCTCTCTCTCTCTCTCTCTCTCTCTCTCTCTCTCTCTCTCTCTCTCTCTCTCTCTCTCTCTCTCTCTCTCTCTCTCTCGTGGTGGTTAGAGGTGCTCGCCGTCGTATCAGGCCCATTAATAGTCGTTAGCTGCCATCCAGTGATTTGTACGCTGGTTTATCTCACATCACACAACACAGAAATATAATTAATAGGGCGATTTGTTTGCATCCTGAGAGAGTACACATGTTACTCATATTTCCACCCTTCTTCATTCCTCCAACTCCTCCTCGTCCTTTTCTTGTCCCGCTTTTTTTGTGTAGAATTTTGTTTTTGGAGAGATTTTCCCTTACCACTCCCTTATAATTCCTCCTCCTTTTCTTCTTTCTCTCCTGTTAGCCTCGGCTGGAGAAATTAGACGGTGGAGAGAAGCCTTTAGCTCTACTACTTTAAGTATTTCAATTCAGACTAGATAGTTTAATTTCTCACAAACATCTTCGTAAGGACCAACAGGTCTGTTTCTGTTTGTTCTTCCCTTGTAACCCTCCTCTTTTTTTCTAAATCTCAAAGGACTGGCCAAGGGCAAAACAATAAGTAATACAAATCCCGTTAGCTGCCAATCGCTATAAAGAAGATAGTAAGAGATTGCAGAAAGAAGGATAGGGCAATATAGTTCGGGACGTGTCTTAACACTCCTTTCTTGAAAATTCTAAGTCGTAGGAAGAAGGAAAATACAAAAAGGAAGAGAGTTATAGAGTTTACTAGTGAAAGGGATGAGAGGGTGAAGATACTGGTTAACTCTTGCATTAGTGAGATGGACATAATAGGGATGAGAATGAGTAGAAAGCCTTGTGCAGCGATGCCGCAGGAGGATGGGGGAAAATATGCAGTTAGTAAGTTCGGAAGAGCAGTGAGCATGAAAATAACGGTAGAAGATAGCAAGAGAAGCAAGTTCAAACTACTTTTCGGCGGTGATTTAAAGATTGAAGACAGTCAGTCAGAAGATGAGATGAAAAGTTTTTGACTCTACCCTGTTTTAGAGAGCTGCATGAGTGGAGGCTCTCCCCCCTTCAAACATGGAAAACATTCTCCATACATGGGAGGATAGGGCTGTACCTGTAGGGCCCTGTACAGAGCAAGCAACTGAGAGGGAGAAAATAAAAAAATTCCTTCTCCTACTATATTGTCCTTTACCACATACTAGTAAACTAGATTAGTGTGGTGTAATTAAACATCCTAGTAATGACCAAGGGGATATACTGTTTTTGTGGAACCCTTAATTAATTGCAATCCTCCTCCTCTTCTCCTCCTTACTGTTTTCCGGCCGCCCATGGCCGGTGAGAGTGGTGGGTGGAAGGAGCCTCCGCCTTTATATCTTTTTGACCCTAGCTCGTAGAAACTAAAGTGGTATATAATTATATACCACTATAGTGATCGAATGTTATAAGAAGTTATAGTGACACAGGTAAACTGGTCGAAAATAGTCACACAGGCAGCCCCCAATAGGGTTGTTGCGTTATGTTCTTCCTTTGTACTCATATGTATTCCTCATTCTCTTCCTCCTTCCTTTCCCCGCCCGTCAGGGTGGCAAGGCTGGTAGAGACGTGAGCTTGCAATGTGCAGAGTCCCTGCGCATTCGGTCAGCGGTTCGAGCCGCCTAGTTCGTGCTGACGTGGCGGCGCTTTGTATAGTCAATAACCTTTGTAGTTGGTACTTGCAAAGTGTCTAGATAGGATGAAAATCTTATCTCCTTCCTTTCCTACTATTTGGATTGGCACCGCCAGTTTTGCCTTGGTAGTCTCTCACTTTAGATGAGAGTTCAGAGATATCAGAAGCATCCTCATTAGGATCAAAATATATGTTGATGTTTATTATTCCTTTGCGTTTATTTCCATTCCTTTGCATGCATTTCATGTCTGTCAGTGTTTCAAGATTGTTACCCCTCTCTCTCTCTCTCTCTCTCTCTCTCTCGGTCTGCATATTTTTTGTCTAGTTAGAAAGGAGAAGGAATGTGTTTAATGTCGTTTAGTTGTAATTTTCAAGTTTCTGTTACTTTTATAGTGGTCATGGATAGGAGGTAACAAGGTCAACACTCTTCCTCTGTAGTGCCTTATTCATCAGGTGGTCAGTATATGGGAGTATGAGGGTAGGAGGACGTGTACTGCTCCATTCCTCCCTTCTTACCTCCCTCCTTATATACCTGCCTCCCTCCCTCCCTTTCTCCCTTCGTCCCTCCTTAGGCAGTAAGTCAGGGACTGGTAAGGGATAATATGAATGGGAAGGGGTCGAAGAGAAAGGAGGGCCGGCTGTAGCTGTCGCTGCACGAATATCTGCTTCCACGAGCGAGTCATGGAGGTGGTGGTGGTGGTAGTGGTGGCGGTGGTCGCTATCGTTTTCTCACATAGGTGCAGGCACACACACACACACACACACACACATACACACAGAGCAGGAAGTTAGCAGGCTCGGGTGTATACATATAATATTTATGGACGTTTTGAAGTGTTATCCCGCCATCCCTTACAACCAACACCCAGCGCCGCCCTTCCTCCTTACTTTACTTTACAGGCAAGTCGGTTACTTCGTTCTCGCCGTGCTATCCCTTTAACCTGGGTACCTTTATGTACTGAAAGGATCTCACTCGTCATTATCTTACTCGCTTGTTGAGTTTTATTGTCGGCGAGTGGCAGATGACCATAGCTTTTGCCGCCTGAATGCCATTAACCGCGGCGGGAGGCAAGGTTTCAGGCTTGTTAATGAATGGTAAATAAAAACTAACCTCAGGTACAGTGGCTTTTCTCCGCACCAGGACTGGCCCATGGGCTAACAAGGACCATGTTGGGCCAATGGTGGGCAGCCAAACGGCTGTCTTTTACCCAGCTCCATCGTCCTCTCCAACACCAACCCATGAGAGGAGGGAGGGAGAAGGTGATCATTAGAATGCATGAATAAATCAATTAAGCGTTACTCCTTGGCTTCGGTGGAACATTAACTGAATATATCTGGTAATAAAGCTCGTGGTAATGAATAATTCAGGTGACCTGCAGCACGGGGCCTCGGCGGGGCTTGTACTACAACACGGCCCGGTTGGTGCGCATGTACGTTATCTCCTGAGTGTCTATTTCCAACGCCAGCGCCGCCAGGGGAAGGAACCGTAGAGACCACCAACAGGTTGTATACGGTGCAGCGGTTTAGCATGGTGGCTGTGGTGACTGGTGTATGAGAAACATGAAAGTGGCACTGAGAGGACACTGTGGCAGCTTTATTGTAATACGAGTATCGGTAGGAGAGGTTAACGAGAGGATGGCTGTGGGAAATGCGAGTACAAGCTGTGGGGATAAGACGGAAATCTTTGTAGTGAGTCAAAAATCAACTATCGAGTAGGAGCTCTACATCTATATGGGAGGGACGAGATCCTGGCGGAAGGGACTCCGTGAATGAGCAGCAGCGGGAGGAACCGGCCTTTGGGGTAGCGATTGGGGAGGAGGGAAATGACTTGAATTTGTCACACACACAGTCACACACACACACACACACACACACACACACACACACACACACACATACACACACAACAACACACACACACAACACACACACACACAAAAAAGAAACTTCATACACTCGGTGGTCAAAGTCGTCAGCCCTTTACTCTTTACCACTCGCTGAACCATAACTGAAAGGTGTGTCACTCCCCTAGAACCTTGATCACATCCTGTTATCACACTCTGCACATTGGTCATCGCTGTAATACATAAGTCAAAATTTTTAACACGGTCACTCCCTATCTTAACATTACTGACTTAGCAATGCAGGTAAGAAAAGGCATCACGGATCAGGTGACTCTGTGGACTCTTCTTTCTTCTTCCCTGCCTCTTCTCTCTCCCTCTCTCTCTCTTTCACACACACACAAACTGTTCCTGTGGTAAAGTCCTGTGTGCGTCACTTGATGTGCGCTGGTCCGAGACCCGTTCAGGGCTTAAAATATTTCAAAGGAAATTTGGGCAGATACCGTCCTCCTTAATGGACTATGTGGTGAGGGAGCACCTAGCGTCACTCAAGAGCGATTTCTATGAGCTCCATGCTCTTTCCATGAGAGTAACAGCTGGCGGTCACGTGTCAAGGGCGTTGATCAAGGCGATGGGTGAATTACAGCTCATGCTTCTACCGTCCCCTTGCCTACTCATTCCCCCGGGGTCAACAATTAGTAGGAATTATCATCATTGCTATTATTTGTCTCAATTATGGTTCTCCCTCAAACCATGTAGCGTTGGCCAAACGTGGAATTATTATTCTCGCAATAAATTTCCATTATGGATCTTTTCTTTTCCTTTATTTTGCCTTCAGGCTACACATTATCTTAAGAGACTAATTTCTCCCTCCAGTAGTACTCTCGCCCATTCTTTGTCCTCTTTCCTACTTTTTTTTCATCTGTTAGGTTTTTCCTTTCTTCTATGTTCCCCATTCATTAAGATAGGATTCTTAAGATAAAATAGGGAGGTAAGAAGGTGAGGAAAGAAGAGAGGAAGGTACTACCATCCGACCTACCTACTAATATTACTGAAAGAAGGACATAACTTAGGGCAAAAGGGCGTTGAGACAGGGAAGGTTGGGGTTCATGATGGAGCCTCTTCATTCCTGACGACCTGTGGGTGCTTAGGTGGGCATGATCAGTGGGCCTCCTTCGTTCCTTCCTCGCTAATTAATCCTCAACGTCATCACTGCTCTCCGCCTCGCAATTTTCTGTTTATCTTTTGAATTATATTGCCGTGTGCTCCTATTACGGCAAAGGGATGAGGCTGGCTTGGGTCTGTTCTTCTTTGTCAAAGTTTTTTTTCTTCTCTCTCTCTCTCTCTCTTTCATTTTTATCTCTCTCTGTGTGTGTGTGTGTGTGTGTGTGTGTGTGTGTGTGTGTGTGTGTGTGTGTGTGTGTGTGTGTGTGTGTGTGTGTGTGTGTGTGTGTGTGTGTGTGTGTGTGTGTGTGTGTGTGTGTGTGTGTGTGTGTGTTATTCACTCACCCATGGTCTTGTCCACGCGAGTCAGACTCGCGATCGTCAGTTTCACCCTCCCGGTGCGAGCTTGGAGCTCATTATTACCGATCTTTGGGTAATGCTGGGACCTCACACACCACACACCCCCATCCCCTTGCACAAGGGGGACAGAAACCGCCCGAATTTCTAATTGGAAAAATCCCCGGGAATGAGCGGGGTCGGGGATCGAACGCCGGACCACAGAATGGTGCCGGACGCCCTAACCGACTGAGCCATTCAGGCGGTAGAGCGTGTGTGTGTGTGTGTGTGTGTGTGTGTGTGTCTACATCTTCACGATATCCCTCTTTCTCCCCTTCTCGCTATCTACTTCTTTTGTTTTCTAATTGCCCAACATTCTTCAAATTTGTCTCCCTCCATCTCTCCTTTTCACTCCCCTTCCCTCCGTCCCTCCCTTCATCCATCCGTCCATCCATCCATGGTTATCAGTTTACCTTTCCCTCTTTCCTTCCCTTCCCTGTCTTCCCTCCCACCCAACTTACCTGCTTGTCTCATAAGCTAACTGACCCTGTTTTTCCTTCTCCATCAGCCTATCGGTCGACTTTACTCATTTCCTCCACCACCTACGTTCTCTCTTAATCCACATCTGCTACAGTGGATTTGTTGGTGATGCATTATGTCTTATCCTGAAACCCTTTGTGTATATATATATATATATATATTATATATATATATATATATATATATATATATATATATATATTAAATATACATATATATATATATATCACATATATATATATATATATATATTAAATATACATATATATATATATACACATATATATATATATATATATATATATAATAGAGGCAATACTTTCTCCATGAGGGAAGCGAGATCTTATAATGAAGATATAAACCAGCGCGGGTAGAAACATCTTGATTGTTTATTTGGTACGTTTCGGCTATACATAAACCATCATCAGCCTAAAATCGGATAAAAAATTTTTTTGTTAAAAATGAAAATATACAAAATTAAAAATGATTTACGCATTTAAAATGTCTAACCTAAAATAAAAATAAAAATTATAAAACAGTAATAAAAATACTACACCTACCAATCAACATTGCAGTGGAGTGTGGGATTCCCACATGGTTTAAAAGCACACAAGTTGGGTTGAAGTGCCCTGTGCGCAAAGGGATGGTTTGTGGTGGTGGGTGAGGAGGCTCTCACATATCCATCGGGTGGAGTCGTGGGAGCTTGTGTGTAAAATGTTGAAGTCTTTGTTGTTATTGGGTGGGCCTGAGGCTTCGGAATGACCCGAATGGCTGAAAATGGTGCTTTTGGACACTGGTTTGCCAGTCCTGTGAGACAATCCCCGATGCTCCGCGATCCTAGTGGTGAGGTGGCGTTTGGTCTGCCCAATATAAGCAGCGTTACAGCTACTGCACTTAAATTGGTACACCACTGAGGAACGCAGGGCATCAGGGATTCTCTCCTTGAGTTTAAAACTGTGTGGTAACGTGAAAGGGGGCTTGAACACTACTCTAAGCGAGACTTGTGGATAACATTGCCGAAGCAGGAGTTGAGCTTTGTTTCGGATGGAAAAAGATTTGTTACCTATGAAGGGAATTATAAAATACACAACGGCTTTATGAGCGGTATGAATTAGGGGAGGGGGTGAGTGTAGTTTATTTAACTGTTTACCAATGTACGTGTTAATGAACTGCAGGGGATAACCATTTAGTTTAAGAGTGTGTCTCAAGTACTCTAATTCTAAGTGAAAATTGGTGTATGAAGAGCAAATATTGTACGCCCTAGTAACCAGCGTGAGGATCAGGTTTTTCTTAAATTGGGCGGGAATGTTGGAATTAAATTTTGTTGTTAGTCCTGTGAATGTGGGTTTTCTGTAAATGGTAGTGCTGAATGAATTACCCGATTTTGTAATGTCAATATCTAAAAATGGTAATTTATTATTATGTTCAGTCCCAAAAGTTAATTGAATATTGGGGTGTTTGGAATTCAGGTAGTCGTGAAACAAGGGTACATGGTTTGGTGATTTGAAAATTGCAAAGGTATCATCGACATAGCGTCTGTACATGAGGGGTTTGAATTCAGCTGGGCATTCACTTAGCCAGGTGCTCTCGTGGAATGAAAGAAATGCATTAGCAAGGGTTGGACCTAATGGGTTTCCCATGGCAACGCCGTCTACTTGTTTAAAACACATGTCATTGAAAATAAAAAGAGAATCTTTAACAGCTAAGGTAAGTAATTTATAGAATGACTTTTTATTGAAACCATGTGTGTGTTCATTGTTTTGGAAGATTTGTTTTGTGCAACTATCTATAGTCTCGCTCAGAGGTATGTTTGTAAAAAGGGATTTCACATCGAATGATGCAAGGGTACAATTATCAAAATTTTTTGTTACATATTTCTTTAGCAAATGAGAAAGAATCCTTAACTGTATATATATTAGATGTAACTGGTGCTAGTATTGGTACCAGAAATTTGGCTAGCTTGTAATTGAAGGTGCCCAGTGCCGACAAGATAGGGCGAAGTGGAATGTTGGGTTTATGTACTTTACGGAGGCCGTATAATACACCAGGTTGAGAATCGGAGACATATAGATTAGAATATAAGGTTTCATCTATGATTTTATCAGACTTGAGTTTCCTGAGGAAATTATTTAATCTTCTTCATGTTTAAGGAGTGTTGGGAATACATCATCGGAAACTTTAGTAAATTTGGAGGCGTCGTCTAGTATGTTGTTCATTTTCTTTACATATTCAGTCTTATCAAGGAGGACTATACCATTTCCCTTATCGGGTTAGCTATGACAATGGAGTCGTCTGCTCTGAGTGATTTTAAAGC
>JACEEZ010025209.1:8547-11047 GCA_016584305.1 Chionoecetes opilio | reverse complement strand
CTAGTTTTGTGGGTGACATTTCAGCTTGTGTGGGCGATCGAACCGAGAGTCGGGCAATCGAAACAGTGGTAGTCATTTGAGTATATGTAGTTGGTGTGAAATGACTTGGTTATTAAGATCAGGGGACAAATGCTTGATGTGTATAGCTTCTAATAATTTAGTGTCACTAGGGTAGTGTGCCTTGGATAGGATACTAAAATCATTCATAAAAAAGGGTGATCTAAATCATGTGAGTGTGAGCGGAAATTTCAGATTGCGAAGGTGAAGAAATGGTCGACCAGTACGTGCAGAAACACCTTTAAAGCTCAGAAAGCCTAAGGGTTAGATTCCTTGTCCCTCTCGCCGACGTATCTAGCGTTACAACTAGAACATTTGAATTCGTAAATTATGTTAGAAATAAAGGGCTTTAGGTATAGAGTCTTTATATTTGAAATGAGTTCTTAGGGTAAAAGAATTAGTAAAAAAAAAATTTAAATTTTGAGTTAGGAAGATGTGACTTAAGTAGATCATTGAGTTTTTTCCGAATGGTGTAACTGAGATGGCCATAAAATGGGAGTTTAACATAGTGTGTGTCTAATATGGGTCGAACGAACCCGAACCCATATTAGACACACACTATGTTAAACTCCCATTTTATGGCCATCTCAGTTACACCATTCGGAAAAAAACTCAATGATCTACTTAAGTCACATCTTCCTAACTCAAAATTTAAATTTTTTTTACTAATTCTTTTACCCTAAGAACTCATTTCAAATATAAGACTCTATACCTAAAGCCCTATTTTCAACATAATTTAGAATTAAATGTTCTAGTTGTAACGCTAGATACGTCGGCGAGACGACAAGGAATCTAACCCTTAGGCTTTCTGAGCATAAAGGTGTTTCTGCACGTACTGGTCGACCCCTTTCTTCACCTTCGCAATCTGCAATCCGCTCCCTCACAGATTTAGATCCCCCCTTTTTCTATGAATGACTTTAGTATCCTATCCCCAAAGGGACACTACCCTAGTGACACTAAATTATTAGAACTATACACATCAAGCATTTGTCCCCCGATCTTAATAACCAAGTCATTTCACACCAACTACATATACTCAAATGACTACCACTGTTTCGATTGCCCGACTCTCGGTTCGATCGCCCCACACAAGCTGAAATGTCACCCACAAACTAGTGTTCATTCAGTCCTCTACCAACTCAGACAGCATACACACCAAGGTCCGTTAAGGGACAAATTTATTTTTTTATTTGTTAGTAATTTTCGATAATATAGGAATATTTTATTGTTTCTTGAATTAATTTTTTTGATGTTCGCTTTTAGCATTACAATATATTAAATTTTTAACTATTTTTAGCTGATGTGCCAAGTGCCTTGGCGAAACGTTGCGCATAAACAACCCCAAGTATGACGAGTGTCTCTGTCACCCTGAAACATCATGATGGATCAAATAAGAAAATCAACTATATGATATAAAATATATATATATATATATATGTATATATATATATATATATATGTATATGTGTATATATATATATATGTATATGTGGTATATATTATATGTATATATTATATATATATATATGTATATAATATATATATATAGGTATATATATATAATAATATATATGTATATATATATATATATATATATATAATATATATATATATATATATAATATATATATTTTTATATATAAGATATATAATAATAGATATATATAAATAATATATATATATATATATATATTAATTATATATTATAGATATTTTATATATATATATATATATATATATATTATATATTTAATATATTATATTATATAATATATATATATATATATATATAAAATATATGTATATATGTATATAAAATATATATATATATATAATATATAATTATATATATATATATATATGTAATATGATATATATATATATATATATTAAAATATATATGTATATATATCTTTTATATTATATTTTATAATATATATATATATTAATATGTATATATGTATATATATATTTATATTATATATTATAAGATATTATAATATAATATATATATATATAGATATATGTATATATATATATATATTTAAATTTTTATGTATATATATATATATATATTTTAATAATATATATGTAATATATATAAGTATTTATATATATATATATATAATGTATATTAAGTTCATTTGAATTTGTTTTTATTGTTGTTTGGGGAATCTTGATATAATGATATAGGTGTGTCAAATTTTTTTTCGGATCGTTGGGCCCGGGGGGAATTTCATAAAATTACGAGTGTCAAATTTACGAAAGGGTAAAAAAACCCTCCCGGGCGGCCAATTTTCCAATAAACCTTCGGAGGGTTTCACGGGTGACGATGCAAAAAAAAGTCTGCGCGCTTCCTCCTTTTGCCCCCGTAATGGCGCCCAGAAACCGCGAAGGGCGCGCCCTCTCCGCGTGATCCCCCCGAAGGTGAGGGGCGACGGGC
>JACEEZ010025206.1:0-45212 GCA_016584305.1 Chionoecetes opilio | reverse complement strand
ATGGGTGGGGTAAGGGTTTAAGGGTGTGGGGTGATGTGTGAGTGAATGGGTGGGGGGTGGGGTTGGGGGTGTGGGTGATGGGGAGGGAATAGGTGGGGGTGATGGGTAATGGTAAATAAAGCAAAAGTGTGTCTGTCGCCCTTCTGTCTCTGTGGTTGTGTGTGTGTGTGTGTGTGGTGTCTGGATAGGTTCCGCCCCCCGTGGCGCAATCCCCTATATGGAAACTTTTTGGCCCCGGGTTTGACCGGGGGAAGGGTTTTAAGCCCAATTATGACATGGCCCGATCACTTTTTTTTTTTTTTTAGCAGCCTATTAGCGATAATTGGAAAAAAAGTGGGTTGCGAAAATTTGAGAGAACTGAAACTCGAAAAATGCCATGGCGCTGGCAGTTTTAACTGAAAGGTTGGTCTCGGTTTTTTGGCTCCGCGACTAATATTTTTCAAAAATTAATTTCGCGAATAAAATTATGCACCGCTTGAATCCAAAAAATATAGTTCTTCTTTTGTTCTACTAATTAGGATGACATTCATTACGATGGAACGTTCTATAATAGCTTTTAAATGAAAATTTACTCCCCTCGAGTAGCAAAGCTTAAATATTTTTTAATGTAATTTGGCATGAAAAATTTGGGTGATGTTCACACTTTTTTCAAGCAGTACGCTGCGTCGGAAACGCTTGTCAAAATACAAAAAGCAACCCTTGGAAAAACAAAGAATAAAGAATGCCGAAATCGGCTTTTTTGCGCGAAATGTAGGTTATAATGGGAGCGACCGCCGCGGGGGGGATGGTGGCGGAGAGTTGGGGGGGGAGATAATCAAAACATTGCCACTTCACGCGTCATCTTCATTTCCAGGCTTTCTATCTGATTGATACACAAAAAAACAGGAAAATATGACTGCCTGGGTAAAATAACTTTAAACATACGTTATTGACTATAAAATCATGGTAACATTTTTGCCCCAATAAAAACCTATTTTGGTTTTTTGGTTAAACATTTTTTACAGACTCAGGCTTCTATACAATATAAATAGAAAAAAAATCGTTTTAAAAATTATACTTTTGTGTTTTTAAGTGCAGTGGAAAAAGCCCCAATTTTTTTTTCAAGTTTACCAAATTTTAAAAATTGTGGTTAAACTGCCCGACCATGGCATTTTCCCAGTTGCGTTCTCTCTAATTTAGGAAACCTTTTTATTTTAGGGTGATGGGAATGGGTGAGGAATGGGTGGGGTAGGGGGTGGGGTGATGGGGGGGGTGAAGGGTGGGGGGTGATGGGTTGGGGGGATGGGTGATGGGTGATGGGGAGGGGAAAAGGTGGGGGTGATGGGGTAAAGCCATATTCGGGAAATGTAGGGAAAAATTTTTATTTGAAATTCCCCACTATGTCTTTTCAGTAGTTATTTTTTTTTTCTTTTAAGGATACTCATGTATTTTTTGCTTTCCCCCTTTTTTTTAACTTTTTCCATCCCAGACGCCATTTTTTTCATTTCTTCGTGTTTTCACCCGTCACTTTTTTCTTCCTTCCTTTCCTTCCCCCCCATATCCGTATCGGACCAAAACCGTAGGATAATATTCGCATCAGTCAAATAACGTATTCCATTCTTTCTTTCTTTCCAAACCATCTTCTCAGATTTAGGAGCCCTCCTAAAATCCTCATGGCTTTCAAAATAATCCCTATCGTTATCGGTTATGGTCAATATGGGCGGTGTAATAATGATACACGCTAAAATGAAAGCCTACCAAAGTTCTAAACACAATTTCAATACCACCTCGCTCTGAAATAGGTGTTCGGATTGTCGATATTACATATAAAACCAACCTTCGTGAATTTTAGATTAAAGACATTAAATTCTCTTATATCAAAGTAGCCAGTTTGTATTAGGGACGGCCTCTTCGGGGGATACGCGAGTTTTCATTACTTAAATAGTTGGTTCGGGATTATAAGTTGTTCATTTAAGGTCACGGTGAGACTTTCCAAACAAGTTCCTTTTTTTTTCTTGGTGCGGAAAGCCCGCAGGGCACGAGTTAGGTTTCTCCGCGCTCCTCAAGGTAAGACATCTGCCCCGGGCTCCGGTGGTTTTTCTCCCTTAGTATATTCCATCTATATATTTCTATATAAATATATAGGTACAGTTCAGTGTCACTAAGGCATAGATATTCCGCCCATCCTTATAAGTGATATTAACAGAGTGTTCTCTCCGCGCTCCTCAAGGTTGGCGCGAAACCTCCTGGAATGGCCACATGGTCTTACTGAAAACACATACCACACTGTCTCGCCATTTTCTTCTCTACTAGATACCTATCTTCCATGTGTGCTTTATAAATATTAAGTGGTATGTTACCTAGTGTAGGGCAATTCCCTGAAGGGTAATTCTAGGGAAGGAGATTTATGCTCATTAGAGCTTTATCTCATAACTTAGGAAAATTCCTACGTCAGGGTGTGAAGTCAAGTTTCTTATTTCCGAGTAGATTTTTCTCGGTATAGTGTTAACCCTTATATGCTGAAGATGATCTCAAGTGAGAGACTTACCATGTTTCCAACATAAATAGGATATCATTTACAAATATAGTTCTTGTGTTATTATGAAAACCCAGGTGATTATTCTGAGTTAGGACAATAATTCCCCACACTTCCCAAGAGAGTCCAAGCCTTGTTTCGGTATAACCCTCGTACCAACCACGACTACCAAGATCAATCTAATATTAATATTAATCTAACGTGCCCCGGGAGTAATCATAGTGAAATACTCATCAGGGCTGGTGGCAGCAAATCCCCATAACCTAAACCTTATTATCTTTTCCCCTTAAGTATACCCCCTTGTTCAGTACCCTCCGTAGTGAGAAGTGGTCAAACTATAATCATATAGTGAAGTCAGAAGACTAAGTTAAATCCTCCATTCAAGTTGTAATCTTTTATCAAATCATCCCCAAATAATATCCTTCAAGTAACGTTGACCAGTTATAAAACCCCCATACCAGTGACCCCCAATTTCTGTCAACACAATGGGTAATGGGTGAGTGAATGGGTGTGTGGTGATGGGTAATGGGTGAGTGAATGGGTGGGGGTAGATGGGTAATGGGTGAGTGAATGGGTGGGGGGTGATGGGTAATGGGTGAGTGAATGGGTGGGGGGAATACTACATTTCTACATCCATGATTCAGGAAAGTTAGAAGGGGCTATCTGGAGAGTCCGGGGTTGGTGGGCCGAAGGCCCACCAAACACAGGTGGTGGGCCGAAGGCCCACCACCAATAGCCTCCGCAGGAGCTAGCCAAAAAGTCCGCCCGGAGGGCGGCTTTGCGGCTAGTATATATATATATATATATATATATATATAAAATATATATATATATATATATAAAATAATAGTATATATATATTATATTTTATATATTGTTACGATTGTAATGATGTAATCGTGTGTGTGTGTATGTGTGTGTGGGTATGTGCCGGTGAGCTAGCCCGCTCGGCGACGCTCTGTCTGCGAGACGAGAGAGGTGGCGGAGAGCCGGAGTCGCAGAGTCAGTTGCCGGAGGAGGACTGTACTGCACGAATGTACGCACTGAGCTCTCCCGCCTCCCGCCCCTCCGTCTGTGCACACGAAGGCTTGTAGTGCTTGCTTGTGCATTTGTGATATCTTAGAGGAGTGTACTCTGTGAGGAGGAAAGACGAGAAGTGTATAAACTCCCCCCTGTATAACTTTGTGTGCCTTTCAACTGCCACGATTTAATAAATTGTTCAAGGGGACGCATCTTTCCTTCGCCAAAGTGTCTGACAGTGCCTTTTTAGGTCGTCCTCGGACCGACCAGACCCACGCCGAACCCAGTACAGTGTGAGCCGGTGCGAACTGCTCTTGTTAAGCCTCGGGGGCGTAACAAGTGGTGTCAGTAGTGGGATAGTTGACCGAGTGTTAGCAGTGAAAGTCGTGGGTTACGTCTTGGTGGTTCTGGGACGGCAATATGGCGTCACAGGAACCGGGAGGTTTTGGCGCGGAAGATGCGGTGATGCCAAGTGTTGAAAAGGACAGTGACTGGCGAAGAGCAGAAACCTGACGTATAATGACACTCTTTACCGCTATGATGGGAAAAATAAACGCACAGGCCGTACAAGCAAGGGAGGCGGAAGAGCGTGCACGTGAGCAAGCAAGGGAGGCGGAAGAGAAGACGGAAGAGAGGACACGCGAGCTTAGAGTCGCGATGCAAGAGGGCTGGCAGGCCGTGCAGCGAGAGTCCCAGCAGTATACAGACGAGAAACTAGATATTATCAAGGAGGAGCTGCTGGAGGCGGTCGAGCTTGTCAGGAAGGAGTCTGTGGAGACTGTAACTGCCACTCTTAGAGGAGTGACTGAGTGCAGAGTTGAGCTGGCAACGTTGCACCAGGCGGTAAAGGATGGAGAGCATAAGGGCGAGAATGGACAGGCCGGGACGTGTGACTCTCGACCCTACGACCACAGACGGCTAAGTGTGGCGTCAGCTCCGTCAGTTAGCGGGTTGGGGTGGCCGGCCCCGCCATCCCCGCCTCGTGGTGCGCCCGCCTGCCTGCCTCCCTCTCCCCCGCTCTCCCCACCCCCTTGCCTCCCAGGGGGCCTGTGGGATCCCGCCACCCTTCACCCAGCCGCCGCGTCACTCATCCCACCCCCTGCCACACCTACCCCGCTTCATCACCCTACATCACCCTGCTACAGTCAGCCCAGTAGGAGGAAGCCAGCAGACTTTGACGGCAAGGTGCCGTGGGAGGCTTACAAGGTTCAAGATCCTAGCGGACGCTCAGTTGTGGAGTGTTGAGGAGAGAGTGCTACAACTTGTCTCGAGCTTGCGCGGGGCGGCTGTGGAGGTCTTGGGACATCTGACGCCGGGGCAGCGGGCGTCATACCAGTGTGTCGTGGACGCACTGCAACGTAAGTTCGGCCACCACCAGCAAGCGGAGGTGTACCGGGCTCGCTTGAAGGGCAGAGTGAGAATGCAAGGCGAGCCTCTGTCTCAGCTGGCGCACGAGATGAAGTCGTTGGTGCGCCGTGCATATCCAACGGCGCCGGAGGAAATGGTGGTTGTTTTGGCCCGCGACCACTTCGTCGACGCCCTCATCGACCAGCGGCTGCAGATTTACGTGAAGCAGGCGCACCCGGAGGACGTGCAGGTGGCCTTGGCGAGGGCTCTGGAGTTTGAGTCCTTTCTCCGTACGACTGGTGACGTTACGGAACCCACCTTTCCCCGCCGTGCCATTCGGGCCCGCCGCACGCAGACCATGACGCCGGTCAAACAGAGGAGAGCGAGTACCGGCGCTTTCAAGGGAAGCTGCTGGGGATGTGGCCGGACCGGTCACAAGCGGAGCCAGTGTGGGCAGGCGAGAATGACGCGGTCATTGGAAGAGCTGCGCCCTCCCACCTTCCAGCCCTGTTGCTGGAGTTGTGGCCAGCCGGGCCACGCAACCAGTGCCTGCAGACAACCAAGGGCCGTGCTGCAAGCGGAAAACGCGGCCGGGCTGGGTGCGGGGGCCGCGACCCAGCCAACACCCTACGGGCCCCGCGTGGACTAAGCTGCCGTCACGTCACACCTCCAGCCGTCCAGGTGGCCGGTATGGTAGATGGAAGGCCGTGCCGCCTGGTAGTGGACACAGGAGCGGAGAGAACGTCTGCCAGGGAGGACGTGGTGGACTCTAAGGACCCCTCAGTAGCCCAGCAACAGCTTTGTGGAGTTACAGGGCATTGTGTGTCACTCAAGGGACCAGTGAAGGCTCGCATCGGCGTGGGCAGTGTGGAGGAGGAGCTGCCAGTGTTCGTCGCCGATATGGAGGAGCCGTGCCTACTGGGAATGGATTATCTGACTCAGTGTGAG
Source organism: Chionoecetes opilio (assembly GCA_016584305.1). Classification (NCBI taxonomy): domain Eukaryota; kingdom Metazoa; phylum Arthropoda; class Malacostraca; order Decapoda; family Majidae; genus Chionoecetes; species Chionoecetes opilio. The sequence goes on along the minus strand of JACEEZ010025206.1, from coordinate 39,382 downwards.
GCGCGCGTGGATTTCGGAAGGCAGACGTTAAGGGTGCGTGGAGAGGAAGTGCCCTTGCTCCCGGTCAGCGCCGCTGAGTCAGTCATCAACCCTGAGGTGAACCACGCAGCCCTTTGTACTGGTGACAGAGTCCAGTGCATGCTGTCGAGGGAAGGACAAGAGTCGGACGTCACCACCACTGGAGAGGAACAATGGCAGGACAGTGGTGTGACGAGTGAGCAGCCTGGGAGTGGGGGAGCAGCCGTGACTGGGCTGCCCGAGTACTTGGAGGACTTGGCGCGCAGGAGCGCCGTCTGTCTGACTGAGGCACAGACAAGGGTGATGCGGCTCTCCACTGGTTCTCCACTCTCGACCTGAAGTCGGGTTATCATCAGGTGGAGTCGGTGGAGGAGGACAAGAAGAAGACGGCATTTACCTTCGGGCAAGGGCTATGGCACTTCAACGTGATGCCCTTCGGCCTCTGCAATGCTCCAGGGTGTTTCGAGCGGCTGATGGAGAAGGTACTCGAGGGGCTACAGTGGGGACTGCCCTAGTGTACCTCGATGATGTGCTGGTCGTCGGAGGCACCTTTGAGGAGGAGCTCGAGAGGCTGGAGGAGGTGTTATGGCGCCTGAGGAAAGCAAACCTGAAGCTCAGCCCCAAGAAGTGCACTTTCTTCCAGCGAGAGGTTCCTTTCCTGGGTCACTTTGTGGGAAGAAACAGAGTTCGCACGGATCCGGAGAAGGTGGCGGCAGTGGAGGACTGGCCGGTGCCTACCAGTGTGGCAGAGCTGAGAAGTTTCCTCGGCCTGTGTACGTACTACCGCCGGTTCGTGCAGGGATTCTCGACCATCGCCGCTCCGCTCCACCAACTCACCAGGAAGGGAGCACACTTCCACTGGGATGAGGCGTGTCAGCAGGTCTTTGAGAACCTAAAGAAGGCCATGGTGGAGGATCCTGTGCTGCCTTACCCCGACCCGAGCCTCCCATATCTGCTCGACACTGACGCCAGCGCTGAGGGTGTCGGTGCCGTCCTGTCCCAGGTCAAGGATGGACAAGAAAATGTGGTGGCTTAATTCAGTGCCAAGTTTAGTAAGCCAGAACGCAACTACTGTGTGACAAGGAAGGAGTTGCTGGCAGTGGTGAGGAGCCTGAGTCACTTCCACCACTACTTGTATGGGGCAGAGTTCACCGTCAGGACGGATCACGCAGCCCTCCACTGGTTAAAGACACTGAAGGAACCAGAGGGGCAGCTAGCACGGTGGTTGGGCCGTATGGAGCAGTATAACTACCGTGTGGAACACCGGCCGGGAAGAATTCATAACAACGCTGACAGTCTCAGTCGCCGCCCATGCGAGCCTGGCTGCACGCACTGTAGCCGGAGGGAGCCTGACACGGTGTGTAGGCGGTTACACGTGCACACTGAGGCTGACGAGGCGCAGAATCATAAGAACATAAGAACATAAGAAAATAAGGAAGCTACAAGAGGCCGCGAGGCCTACACGTGGTAGTTCCTGAAAATCGCTGGAGGAAGACACAGGAGGATCCTGACCTCGCTCCCGTGGTTCGCTGGATGGAGTTGGGAAACGAGAGGCCGCAGTGGGAAGAGGTAGCACCGGAAAGTCCAGCCACCAAGTGTCTCGTGGAACAGTGGGTGGCATTACGACTCGACGCGGGAGTGCTACAGAGGCGCTGGGTGGAAGCTGGCAAGGAGGAGAGTAGATGGGTGACGATGGTACCCCGCGCCTTGCGTGAAGAATTGATGCAAGAAGTGCACGCGGGACACACCAGTGGCCACCAGGACGTTAAGAAGACGTTATGCCGCCTCCGTCAGCGTTTCTACTGGGTTGGCCTGCGGCGTGATGTGGTGGAGTGGTGTCGCACCTGTCACACCTGTGCCGCTAAGAAGGGTCCCGCCCAAAGGACGCGGGCGCCCTTTCAGCTATACCGAGCAGGAGCACCCATGGAGAGAGTGGCGGTGGACATCGCGGGCCCCTTCCCTCACACCCCTCGGGGCAATAGGTTCATCTGTGTCCTGATGGACTATTTTACTAAATGGCCCGAGGCTTATGCTCTCCCAGACCATGAGGCAGGGACGGTGGCAGGAGTGTTGGTTGACCAGTTCATCACCCGGTTTGGAGTTCCCGGTAAGCTACACTCAGACCAAGGGCGTGAGTTTTGAGTCCAGAGTCTTCCGTGAGTGCTGTGAGCTGTTGGGCATTCATAAGACTCGGACTACGCCCCTGAGGCCGCAAAGTGACGGAATGGTGGAGAGGTTCAACCGTACCCTCGCCAGAGAACTGGCCAAGTATTGCGAGGCAGACGAACAAGACTGGGATGTGTGGCTGCCTTACCTCCTGATGGCTTACCGCTCTGCTCAACACGAAGCTACGGGGTACACGCCAGCCCGACTCATGTTTGGCAGAGAAATACGTCTGCCAGTAGACCTGGCCACAGGACGACCGCCAGATGAGGAGCTGCCGACGGTGGAGACAGAATACGCCGTGGCGCTGCAGCGACGTTTAGACAATACCCGCGAGAGAGTGAGTAACCGGCTGCGGGCCGCGGGACATTCGATGTGGCGGAGGTATCAACAGCGTGTGCGTGACGCTCAGTACCTCCCGGATGACAAAGTGTGGCTCTATAACCCCTGTAGAAAACAGGGCTTGTCCCCCAAGCTGCAAAGCCCTTGGGAGGGGCCATATACTGTGGTGGAGGTCCTGTCTGATGTGACATATCGCATCAGTCCCGGAGCAGGAAAGCGGAGGCGTGTGGTAGCTACACGTCGACCTCTTGTATAAATATGCGGGTGATGGCGCCTTCACGTGGAGAGGGTCGTATGGTGAGCAGGAGGAAGAAGAGGAAGAAGAAGACCCCACGAGTCAAGGCGGGCCACCTGCGGCAGAAGAGATACGAGACAATGCCGTGGGCGGTGTTGTGCGTGAGGCAGTGGGTGACAGGGACAGTGACAGTGTGAGCGCGGAGGTAGGAGACTCGTCTCCGGCTCGCTAAATGTATACGCCGCCCTCCTCGCTGGCTAGGAGATTACGTTATGGACAGCGATGTAGAGGGAGGATAATAATGTATCATCCTGAGTTTCTTTTCTTTTTGTTATGTTCAGTTTCCCTTGATACTGTTTGCTGTTGTGGTAAATGCCCTATGTTACAGACAAGGACGTCTTATTTTGTAAGGGGGGGGGGGGGGTAGTGTTACGATTGTAATGATGTAATCGTCTATGTGTGTGTGTATGTGTGTGTGTGTATGTGTGTGTGTTGTGTGGTGTGTGTGGGTATGTGCGGGTGAGCTAGCCCGCTCGGCGACGCTCTGTCTGCGAGACGAGAGAGGTGGCACCGTGGCGGAGACGCGGAGACAGGGTTGTGCGGTATCAAGAAAATACCGGTATTGCCGATACCGGTTTGCGGGAGTAATACCGGTACGTCCTCACACCGGTATCAATTACGATACGGTATACCGATACCGTACAGGAATACCGGTATTACCGGTATCGGTATTTGTTTTTTTCGTTTTTTTTTTTACTTGTCCATTCTCAGGCAATTATTAACCTCTACAGCATCGCCCCCCCCCCCCCCCCCCTTAAATAAAGTTTCCTATAGCGTCGGCCATTCTTTTTTTACAATTATTAACCCCTACCGTACAGCATAGTTAAAGGTAAGTTAAAGATGGGAGCATACGCTTAGCTGCGCGTGGCATGCGGTGCTCATCTCCGTGACATTAGCCCTTAGAGCCTGTGGTGGGTGAGAACCCGTTACCCCGGGACACTGGGCTAGTGTGACTCCCGGGTTACCACAGACCACAGTACAGCATAGACCCCCCTAAAATAAAGTTTCTTGTGGCGTCGGCCATTGACAGATTTAAGGGGGGACCGAGTAAACTATGGCCTAGGCCCCGCACCCCAGAGGAAAAAATATATGTTTTCAATGAAAATCTGAATGCTGGACATTTCTTATTTGCTCGAACACTGTTACATTGCATGTACCATAATATGCCACAAATTAGTACCAATGTAATGTAAAATATGGGTGGAAAAAGTTTCAATTAAACTAATATGAAATCTGAACCACCATTTGTAAAATTTTAGAGTCCTTTCCCGCCCTTATTAGTGGTTTTATTTTATCCAGACCTTCACAAATCCCTTCAGATACCTCTAAAACGTAATAATAAAGTGGGGGAGAGATTAAAAAATAAAAAATAAATTACTAACCTAACCTAACCTAACCTAACTTGGTAAAATTGTAGTCCTTTCCCACCCTTATATCTCGTTAGGAGGTTATTGGTTAGGTTGTAGTGAGGTTAGGTTAGAAATTTTATTTTTGGGGCCAGGGTGGGAGTAATATAGGGGGGAGGGGGCGTTGAAGGGGGCATCTCTCCCCCACTTTAGAATTACGTTTTAGAGGTATCTGAAGGGATCTGTGAAGGTCTGGAGAAAAAAGAGACTAATAAGGGCTGGAAAGGACTCTAGAATTTTACCCCACATTTCATTCAGGGCCCCGCACTCCCACGTACCGGCCTATATAGGGCCCCGCACACCATAAATCCGCCCCTGGCGTCGGCCATCTCTTTTTTTTACAATTCGTAACCCTTACCGTACAGCATAGACCCCCTTAACATAAAGTTTTATGTGGCGTAGGCCTTTTTTTTTTTTTTTTACAATTCTTAACCCCTACCGTACAGCATAGACCCCCCCTAAAATAAAATGTTATTTGGCGTAGGCCATTTCTTTTTTTGCATTAGTAATCTAATATACTATAGGAGTAGCCGTGTATGTGTGTGTGTGTGCACTGTGCATGTGTATTCATCTAGTTGTATTCATCTAGTTGTATTTTACAGGGCCAGAGCAACGCTCGTATGGCCCCGTCTCCATATCAACATTTATTTTATCATTCATCCTAAGTGTTTAGTGTTGGCCGAAGCCAGCACCCCGGGAGGCGGGTCACAAACCCCCGGCTAACACCCGGTACCCATTCACTGCTGGGTGGACAGGGGCTCGGGTTTTAAGAAGACCGCCCGTCTGTCTTCGCTCCGCCCGGGGATCGAACCCGGGACTTCTCGGTTGTGAGCCGAGCGTGCTAACCCTTACACTACGGAGTTCCCCCTGTATGTGTGTGTATTAGTGTGTGTACTGTGTGTGCATCTAGGTAGTATGATGTGTATCGGGTATCAGTATCTTTATTATTATCATTATGATCATTATCAATATTATTATTATTATTATTATTATTATTATTATTATTATGATTTTGATTATTATTATCATTATTGTTATCAATATTATTGTTAGTATCACTATTATTGTTATGATTATCTTATCTGAGTTATTATTATTATTATTATAACTTATTATTATCATTAATACCATTGACATTATTGTTATTATTATTATTATTATTATTATTATTATTGTTGTTTTTATTAATATAATAATTTCATCATTTATTTTTAATTATTATTATTGTTATTATTTCAAAGGCGTAGAGCCGTAGACGGAGACACGTGAAACGCGAGTTCCTTCAAAATAGATGGTAAAGATACGAGGGGTCAGTCTTATCTGAGGTATGAACACACACACACACACACACACACACACACACACACACACACACACACACATACACAGTCACACACACACACACACACACACACATAATACACACACACGGGTACTCCGTGGTGTAAGGGAAGCACGCTCGGTTCACAACCCGGGTTCGATCCCCGGGCAGAGCGGAAACAGATGGGTTGTATCCTTAAAACCCGAGCCCTTGTCCACCCAGCAGTGAATGGGTAGCGGGTGTTAGCCGGGGGTTTGTGACCTGCTCTCCGGGGTGGTGGCTTCGGCCAACACATTAAGGATGAATGATAAAAATGTTGATATGGAGTCGGGGCCATACGAACGAGCGTTGCTCTGGCCCTGTAAAAATACAACTAGATGAAGATGAATACACACAGTCAGTCACACACACACATATCTTTGAAATAATTATATTAATAATAATATAATAATAATAATTTGGATCATAATAATAATAACAATAATGAAAATGATGATTAACCATAATAATAGTAGACTAAGACTAATAATAATAATAATAATAATAATAATAACAATAATGAACATTTTATCTAGGCTAGATTTGTATAGTGACGCCTGTGTGATATGTAATGATCCGTTTTCTGTGATGGTCTTGCGGGGGGACTCTTCCCTCAGGGGTAGAGGGAGGGAGGGAGGTTGTCAGAGCGGCATTGTCAGCTGAGCTGTAATCGGCCAATGATAACACGCGCCTCAGATTCTGAGGCTCTGAGCCAATGAGCGTTACGCTACCATACGTGTCTCGGCAGTCCGGTCTGTTGCGAGAAAAAAACACAATACCGAAATCCAATACCGACCAAATAATATACCGATACCGGTATACCGATGCACCACCAATACCGATACCGGTATACCGAAAACAAAAAATACCGGTAATACCGGTAATACCGGTGCTAAAATACCGGTATTTCGGTATACCGAAAACCGGTGCACATCCCTACGCGGAGTCAGTTGCCGGAGAGGACTGTACTGCACGGTCGTACGCATTGAGCTCTCCCGCCTCCCGCCCCTCCGTCTGTGCACACGAAGGCTTGTAGTGCTTGCTTGTGCGTTTGTGATATCTTAGAGGAGTGTACTCTGTGAGGAGGAAAGACGAGAAGTGTATAAACTCCCCCCTGTATAACTTTGTGTGCCTTTCAACTGCCACGATGTAATACATTGTTCAAGGGGACGCATCTTTCCATCGCCAAAGTGTCTGACAGTGCCTTTTTAGGTCGTCCTCGGACCGACCAAACCTACGCCGAACCCAGTCCAGTGTGAGCAGGTGCGAACTGCTCTTGTTAAGCCTCGGGGGCGTAACAATATATATATTATTTATATATATATATTATATATATATATATATCTAATATTATATATATATATATATATATAATATATATAAATAATAACTCAGGAACAAACTGGCGAGTGAGGCCGTGGGGACCGTCTGTTACTGTGACGCATAGTATAGGCTACCGGTACTGGACAATGGACAGTCACTGGACACGTACGGTTCCTGACAGAAAATGACAGTTTAGGCTGTTCTTTTTAAGGAAAATTAAAATTAAAATACTTAGATGAATGAACAAAATTAATTAATATATTTAAATTCTTCTGAGTCTGTCATAAGGCCAATCAAAAACCACTCAAGCAGGGGCCGGATTTGGCTCACGGGCCGCCATTTGAGTAGCCCTTCTATTGTGGCTACTCTGCCCGAACATTTTTGTCCCCCCGGCTCGTATGCCTATGCCTGAGATGGCTTTTGATATGGTGCTATAAGAAATGTTATAGCCTTTTTTCTCTCTCTCTCTCTCTCTCTCTCTCTCTCTCTCTCTCTCTCTCTCTCTCTCTCTCTCTCTCTCTCTCTCTCTCTCTCTCTCTCTCTTCTCTTTCTTTCTCTCTCTCTCTCTCTCTCTCATTTCAGTATATCAACGTAATATTTGTAATTGTGTATCAAACAATCATTGGGGGCATACGCCGGGGGGCGCGTCGCCTCGCCCACCCTACAACGCCACTCCCGGGGGTCACCACGCGCGAGTTCCCATGCAGGCTCCTTTCCCATACCAAGCAGCTCTCGACAAGAAACATCAACTTGCCCCAGCCACGAGCCTTGTGGGCGCCCCCTTGGCCTCCTCCACGCCGGATTGTCTCGTACAGATACAACCCGATGGGAAGGATCGGTTTCAGGGTAGCGTACCACTTGCCCATATAGCCGAAGTTGGCGTTGACGGACTATGGAGGTAATAGGCCGCGATTCAGTCTCACGGTGCAATCGCTGATTTGACACGTAATCATCCCAGCGATACCCCATGATTCTGCGAAGACACTTATTACCAAAGGCATTGATTCGTCTCTTCAAGTCACTATTTAGTGTCCATGTCTCACAACCATAGAGTAAGACAGGGATCACAAGCGACTTGAAGATCCGGATCTTTGTCCTCCTGCACAGGTACCGACAACGCCAAATACTCCCGCTGAGCGTGTCCATAACACCGTGGGCTATGCCAATCCGCCGTAAGGCTTCTTGACGTGACCCGCCGTCATTATGGACTGCGCTACCAAGGTATGTAAAACTTTCCAAGATCTCAATGTCCTCGCCACACGCATGAACAGACTGTACTGCTTCATCTAGTAAGTCTCCAAACTCCTGGACCTTGGTCTTGAGCCAGGAGACCTCAAGTCCCAAAGGCTTTGCCTCCTCGTGCAGCGCCTCGAGAGCCATCACCAGGACCTCCAGCGACTCAGCAAAGATTACTGCATCATCGGCAAAAACAAGATCAGTGATCTTGGTGTTGCCGACGGATGCTCCACAATCACTTTGATCTACAACCTTGTCCAATACCCAGTCCATACAAGCGTTGAAAAGTGATGGGGCAAGGACGCACCCTTGCCTCACTCCTGTATTCACAGGAAAGAAGCTGGATACACCTGCCCCACACTTCACAGCACTCTCAGTCCCAGAATACAGACCAGTTATCAAACCAATAGTCCTTGCAGGAATCCCTCGAAGTCGCAGAAGATCCCAGAGTGACTCACGATGCACCGAGTCAAACGCCTTCTTGAGATCAACATAGGCTGCAAGCATCCCCTGTCGAAACTCACGTCGGCGTTCCACCAGGACACGAAGTGTCCGACCATCATACACATTGTGTATGATGTAATTATAATTGTTGTGCTTCTAAACAGTCAATTAAAATTACAAATACAATTACTTTATGATTTTCAAAACTCAATTACAATTACAATTACAATTACAATTACCTGTAAATCAAAATATACAATTACAATTACCACAAAAATGTGTAATTAATTACATTTCAATTGAATTACAATTACAATTACTCCAAGCCTGGTTGAGAGTGTAGCCCTGCACGGTGGTAGTGGAGGCGTGGACACTGCAGCAGCAAGTGTTCAATGGTTTAAGGGACGTTCATGCGCCAGGGGCACTTGTAGTTACTGGATATCTGGTAAACACAAGCGACTAGCTTCGTCAGCTGTCGTCACTCGTGTTTACATTATACAAACATCGTACTTTACCAGTGTTTATGTTTAAAATGTTGGATGGCGAAATTTTCCATGGCGTTAATCATGCCTTTTATAGAATAAGAAATCATACTACCCATGTGCACACAATATATACTCTTTCAACATCAATGGAGAAACATATTCACCCGAACATTTTGACGTAATACTTCCTTTGAGGCTGTCGGACCATGCATGAGTAGATCATACTTTCAAATGCTATTTCTTCAAACCAATGTTCATGGTAAGGACATATGTATATCAAAACCATTGGTTTTATTAGTGAAAACCTGACATTCAACACAAGAACACTTAAGATTGCCTGATTTTTGTTAAAATAACACCAACTATTGGTCGCTAGCACCCAGTTGACCGCAAGTTGCCTATCTAATCAAGATTTATGAACATTTGGAACGGGATCTTAATATTCAGTGTAGTGGCCCATTGCGAGTAACGTAACGTTCCATGGGGGAACTATAAACAGAACAGAGCGTTACACTGCACTTGGCAAACAGGTATCTTCTGACATCCCGTCTGTACATCCTCCACAAACGACCTTACAGAGTGGTTACCATAATTTAGGAAATAAATAATTCCCTTCTTTGCTATTAGCTGTGGTGGGGTTCAAACCCACCATCACCCAGAAGACGCACTCCAAACACAAACGCGGTACCACTAAACTAATAGGATATATCCACTTAGCTAAATCATTCTGGTAATTTTATCCATTACATAAACAATGAGGGAGTGGGTTACACATCAGCTTGTAAATGTCAGGGTCCGTCAGCAGGCCTCAAAACCCTTGACCTTACCTAACGACTGAGTGAGGGACGGTCTGAAGGGAAGGAAGAAAATGGATGGATGGGGAGAGACAGCAAGCAATGGGCAGCGGGGTTGACAAAACGCAACCATCTCTCTCTCTCTCGTGAACACTAGGATGGCCTGACTACACTACTTATACTACTCCTGTAATCAAATCAGAAGAGAGAATAAACTTGTACAAACTGTACAAGTTTATAAACCTTTGAATCAGTCAGAGAGAAAAAATAATCAATCATCAACAAACCAATAACTTATATTGCTGGCAATTTGTCCTGCATCTTGTCCACAACCCTCCACTTGCAGTTTTACACGCTGCCAGCATACCAGAACACCCTAAGGGCATACCAAAATGCCTTAACCCGTGGACTGCGGGAGCTGTGAATTTTTTAGTGCCCACAGTGCGGCAATGTGAGTGAAACAGTGACCATTACAGAATTGGATGAAAATCACACCAACGTCAAGGTAGTAAAAATCTGGACCGGTATTACCAAAACTTAATCATAGCTATGACAGAAATGTATCATTACTCTTGAATATCATAAATTTTTATCATACGCCATTTATCATAAGTTTGGAATCTAGCACAATTTTTTATCATAGGCGTCTGCTAAATATAGCGTCATTGTTTCTTTAAAATGGTTATATAATCAGTAAATTCATCCTTTGACCACGTTTTATGGATTGAGACTTCTTCCCTTATGTTTATAACATGTTTAGGGCAGTGACACAGAGAGTAATGTAGTAATTCATTCCCGAAAATAAGGCATATAGATGTACCGTTGAGCAGTATCTGTGTAAACACGGGACAGAGTTGCCAGATGGCGATGTTTTCGATCTAAAAGCTGTTTGTACAAAGTTGGTGAGGAGAAATATGCCCTCACACGGTCTACTCGGCATTTCCTAATCAGCTGTGCATCACTCAACTCACTCAACACATCCCTATGTGGGCGAATATTCCTTCACTGAGGCTGTTATTGTGTCTCGGCCCTGTTCACAGCAAGAAAGTATATCATAGTCGCGGGGCCGTTATCATAGTCGCGCTAGAACTCGGTGAACCCACTCTTAGCCCTCACACGGTCTACTCGGTATTTCCTAATCAGCTGTGCATCACTCAGCTCACTCAACACATCCCAATGTGGGCGAATATTCCTTCACTGAGGCTGTTATTGTGTCTCTGCCCTGTTGACAGCTGGAACGTTTATCATAGTCGCGGGGCCGTTATCATACTCGCGCTAGAACTCGGTGAATCCACTCTTAGCCTCCCGCGCGGTTTGTGATAGTCCCCCCACAATTTATGATATCCGCCAGCCAGTTGTGACTAAAATGGGCCATTTTGTCCAGCTATGATAAACGTTCTTAACTATGATCTCTTTGGTAATACCGGTCCTGCATCCGGCAATGTATCTATTTTTAACCCAAACGTATGGGGTTGTGGTGTGGTTGTGGGCGGGAGTTGAAATATCTGGCGCGATTGGCACCAAAACCGCTTGCAAGAGACTGCTGAGGTGGGGTCAGGGATGACACTCCTTGAGATTTTTCCCAAGATTTTGAGGGTGTGGGAATTTATTTCACATACATATATTTAATATGAGGTCTTACCTAATCAAAACCCATGTCTATCTCATCCCGACACAATACCCCAGCTAATCAACTAACTAGGATACTTATCGGTGGATAGTGGGTTGAAATCACTGTAGGTTTGAATTAATACTGCTGTTCCGTGATCCGAAGGGTCAGCGCCTGATCGGGCCGCCCGTAAAGTACAGAAGTGGAGGGGCTGGAGGCGAGTGCTGGGCGTTAATGGTTCATAAAAAACCATCACGGCGCGGTGTTTATAGTCACTGATACGTCTAGGAAGCTATTCAGGCTTAATAGCCCGCGGAAACTGATATTTGCTATGTCGCTAAGACAAGTCCTATTGGTTAACACTATATGTACAAAATGAACGTATGTACAAATCCCTCATTATAATCAGAGAAGAGATATTAACTCGATAGAGGTGGTGGAGTGAACTGTACTTTGTGCTTGTATTTATAGACAAGCACGCATATTTAATAAGATGTTAACTCGATAGAGGTGTTGGGAGTGTTTTACTGATTTTTCCGTAAGTGGGCGGCAGCGATTTGCCACCCTACCCAGCCACATATAAAGATTTCAGGGGCTATAAAAATCTAATGGGCGGCGGCCCAATGACCGCGCTTCTAACCAAGGTGCTAATTATAAGGTGCAAATGCTTAATATTACTGGGAATGTTCAATTATTCTATCCCAGCACTTATCACTTACTCAAATTTCCTTAAATATTACCCTTTACCTTTATTTTATATAAATATTATATATATATATTATATATAATATATATATATATATAATATAATATATATATATATATATATACATCCCTATACGCATCCCTTGATGAGCGGACAATAACTCCTCACTAGGGGGGGGGGGGGAAAAACCACCACTCAAACCAATTATGAGAGGGTGGTTGGGTGGATAATTTCCACAACTGGGGGCCCGGCCCAAAACTGAAGTTCCGCTTCATGTGACATCACCCCAGGCCACATAGCGCCGGAACATTTGAAAAGTGGTTTCGGCACTTTGGTTTTTTGGCTATTTTAAAATTAATATAAAAATTTTCACATGTACCTGATAGAGGTACATGTGAATATGCAGAAAATATACTTGATCGGGGGGAGAGTTATCTCCCGATGTTAAATATCCCCAGTACAGTCCTCACCATTGACCTCAATTGGTTTATGATCTCTCTAACAGCGGGAAGTTCAGGGGGACCTAGATAGGAGACTAGTCTACCTTCAGATCTATTATATTTATTGAGAGATTTGAGGAATATTTGACTGCCTGCTACCATTTATGTATCCAAAAATTGACACCTGATATCGGCTAAATTGTAGCCATTCCGCCTTGTAATGAGTTCCTATGATATTCTCCACCAATAATTTTGTAAGATGATGGCGTTTGGGAATTAGTATGGATGGCAGGTGATATTTGGAAGATCAGCTTTCAAAATTTCGACCTCGACACCTTTAGCCCTCATATCAAGGTACAGACCTAATAATTTGGTCAATTTGTTCCTATGGGGGCTGCTGAGGCCAAGAGCTGATATTCCTCAGGAAATACCTGCTTTTGTATTGTTCTGATCCAAAACTTCAAAGGATCAAGCTATCCCTTTTAATGGATTGGAAGACTAAATTAGTAGTCTTTATTAGTTTGCTCAATAAGGAAAACCTTTCTATGTCTATCACAGGATCTGGGTTCAATTCAGGTTCCCTTATTATATCTACAGATATGTCTGGCTGAGTGGAAACCTATATAGGATCAATATTACACTCTTTCAGCCAGGTAGGCTGGGCCTTTAAACCATAATCCTGTATTTAATTTGAGGTTATTATTTCCTCGTGACACATTATCATTAGGATTTTCATTAGTGGCGATGTATTGATTATGAACTGGAATACCACTTTCCTCTACTACCTCACTAACTGGTGTGGGCAAGAAAGTGGTTCCAATTTTGGTAATTAATAGGGGTTGTGCATGACTAGGAATACTCTCCTCTTGTTCGGCTTGGTGAGTATATGTGGGATGGGTACCATTATTACCTTACCACCAGCGCTGGTGAAAAGACGTTATGTATTTTGATGACCTTCTTTAGGTAACGCCCGAAATAATCAGCCCTATTATTAATGGGAAGGGACCATCAACGTCCTCGAAGGTATTACTAACTAGTTTAACACCATTATCCCTCAGCATTTCAGCTGTGTCCTTTAGTCCATTAACAGTTAAACTAATACCAATATTATTAACTACAGAAGCTACCCTACATTTATATCTTCCTAATTGGACTAGGGGTTGAACTATGTCAAAAGGTTTGAGCCTCATTATTGGTGAGAAAACCTGATATGGCTAAGTTCACTTTATTAATTATGGGTAGTTGTAATAATTCAACTATCTCCCTACTTACGTATGAAGGATCGTTGTGCACCACTGTCAAACATTGTCTTTACTATGACTGAATTACCATTATGGCACACCTTCAAGTCGGCAGTAGGAACAGCTGCTGAACTACTCTTATTAGTGACTGCCATTTTAACTACTGTAGGGTCTGAGTTATTATCACTGTTAGGACAAAGAGCGATGTTATGAATAGATTGTTTACATTTCCTACAAGTTCTTAAAGTAACCGTCCAGACCCATTTTTTTTTTTGCCTAATTATGTTGAATGTACATTCAAAACACCTAATCCACCAAAAATAATTGATTTCCAGGCCTTATTTCCGTAAAAACACGACTTTTGTAAAAGCGCGAAAAAAAGTTTCTTCCCGCCAACAGGGTTACGAATGTTAGTGATGACGTCAGAAGAGTAAGTCCCTCTCTCTCTCTCTCCTTCCTTTCCTTTTCCTTCCTCTCTCCTTCTCCTCTTCGTCATCTCTCTCTCTCTCTCTTCTCTCTCCTCTCCCTCTCTCTCTCTCTTCTCTCTCTTTCTCTCTCCTCTCTCTCTCTCTCTCTCTTCTCTCCTCTCTCTCTCTCTCTCTCTCTCCCCTCTCCTCTCTCTTCTCTCCTCTCTCTCTCTCTCTCTCTCTCTCTCCTTCCTTTCCCTTCTCTCTCTCTCTCTCTCCTTCCTTTCCCTTCTCTCTCTCTCTCTCTCCTCTCTATCTCTCTCTCTCTTCTCTCTCTCTCTCTCTCCTCTCTCTCTCTCTCTCTCCTTCCTTTCCCTTCTCTCTCTCTCTCTCTCCTTCCTTTTCTCTCTCTCTCTCTCTCTCTCTCTCTCTCTCTCTCTCTCTCTCCTCTCTCTCTCTCTCTCTCTCTCCTTCCTTTCCTTTCCCTTCTCTCTCTCATCTCTCCAATTTATCTCTCTCATCTCTCTCTCTCTTCTCTCTCTCTCTCTCTCTCTCTCTCTCTCTCTCTCTCCTCTCTCTCTCTCTCTCTCTCCTTCCTTTCCCTTCTCTCTCTCTCTCTCTCTCTCTCTCTCTCTCTCTCTCTCTCTCTTTCCTTTCTTTCTTTTTCATCTATTTCTTCTCCCTCCTCCTCTTCCTTCTCCCTCTTCATCCTCCGCGAGAGAGAGAAAAAAAATTAAGGAGAGAGAGAGAAGGAAAAAGGAAGGAGAGAGAGAGAGAGAGAGAAGAGAGAGGAGAGAGAGAGAAGAGAGAGAGAGAGAGAAGAGAGAGGAGAGAGAGAGAGAGAGAGAGAGAGAGAGAGGGGAGAGAGAGAGAGAGAGAGAGAGGAAAGGAAAGGAGGAGGAGAGAGAGAGAGAGAGAGAGAGAGAGAGAGCAGAGAGAGAGAGGAGAGAGAGAGAGAGAGAGAGAGAGAGAGAGAGGGGAAGAGAGAGAGAGAGAGAGAGAGAGGGAAAAGGAAGGAGAGAGAGAGAGAGAGAGAGAGAGGAAAGGAAGGAGAGAGAGAGAGGAGAGAGAGAGAGAGAGAGGAGAGAGAGAGAGAGAGAGAGAGAGAAGAGAGAGAGAGAGAGAGAGAGAGAGAGAAGGCACAACTGTCTTGCCACCCATAAAGGATGCATGCATGTGGCATATCGCAAAAATAATCTATCAGAAACACCCAAAAATCTTCAAGTACTATATTTATCTCTTGTGTTAACGTGCTTCTGATCAGCGCGCTTCCTTTTGTGACGTCACCGAGCCGTGGCGCATCGTCTGCTTGTCGTGAGGGGCGTTTTGGAAGCTCGAGGAATTTGCAGATTTTGATTGCGGATTATTTAAAAACGGCTGACTGGATGCAAAAAGTGACGATCGATATATTGTTGATATACTCGTTAATGGCTATAATTTGATTGCATTAAATCAGGAATGATGAAATGGTCTGGACGATTACTTTAAGCTTCTAGGGCATGCATTTGAAGCATGTTTACCACGAAGACAGGTTAGGCAATTACCAAGGCGCATTAACCTTTCAATTCTCGTGTAACAATCTGAATAGATATTACATGTGGAGGGTGTATGTTCCCCCTCACATAAGACACAATTTATTATTCGTACTTCACTAGAAGTCGCCCTGGAATTAGGGATTGTATCTATTATTTGAGTAGGTCTAAGTGGTTTACTGGTAGGCTGAGAAGTTTGAATCTTAATTACAGGCTGCTTGATTTGCGTAACAGCCGCAGGATAAATACCCACTACCGAGGGATCTTTAAACTCTGAGGGTGGCTGATATAGCTGATTACCTTCAGGCGTAATAATCGTGAACTCCCTGTAGGGGGGTTCTTGCTTAATACCTTGCAAAAGAAGCTTTAGCTGTAGATGGAATATGAGCACACTCCAGTAATCCCTCATATTCAATTACTTTATCGAGATATCTTTGACATTTGTGTTCATGATTGGTAACACATTGGTGAATAATTTCTTTATCCCCAGTTTGTCTTAATTGAACTTCATATTGGAAGTAAACTGCCTCATATTTTTCCCATTGCTCATTTAACAATGGCAGACCTGTCTTTAAATTAATATAATTAATAGGAATTGACTTAATTGCGTCCTCACATTTTTTATATATCCGTGTGAGCATTGCTAACTTAGCTAATAATGAATGCTTAGCTAATTTCGCCATGATTTAGTTAATAACTGTCAAATAAAATATTAAATCCAAGATTACGTCACTAAAAATAATTGTTAGTTGATAATTCATTATTATATCAAGTGGTGGTAGTGCCTGCTCGGCCTAACAAGGACGCGTAGCAAAGCGTATATAATTTCAACCACCACAACTAACTACGTAACCTCTGACGCTATCTACTACCTGGCGTATGGTAGTTGAACGGCTGTTGACATGTATCTGACGCCGCAAAACACCCCACCTCCGCCATAGTCAGCGGTTGTGATAAGCTCATAATTACGCCTCATAATTAACCACTTCGAGTCACATGAACATCAATATTCCTCACTCGGGGCACCAATGTGGGAATTTATTTCACATAAATATATTTAATATGAGGTCTTACCTAATCAAAACCCATGTCTATCTCATCTCGACACAATACCCCAGCTAATCAACTAACTAGGATACTTATCGGTGGATAGTGGGTTGAAATCACTGTAGGCTTGAATTAATACTGCCTGTTCTGTAATCCGAAGTGGTCAGCGCCTGATCAGGCCGCCCGTGAAGTACAGAAGTGGAGGGCTAGAGGCGAGTGCTGGGCGTTAAGTGGTTCATCAAAACCATCACGGCGCGGTGTTTATAGTCACTGATACGTCTAGGAAGCTATTCAGGCTTAATAGACGCGGCACTGGTATTTGCTATGTCGCTAAGACAAGTCCTATTGGTTTAACACTATATGTACAAAATGAACGTATGTACAAATCTCTTCATTATAATCAGAGAAGAGATATTAACTCAATAGAGGTGTGGAGTGAACTGTACTTGTGCTTGTATTTATAGACAAGCACGTATATTTAATAAGATGTTAACTCGATAGAGGTGTGGAGTGTGTACTGATTCTCCGTAAGTGGGCGGCAGCGATCGCCACCCTACCCAGCCACGTATAAAGATTTCAGTGGCTATAGAATCTAATGGGCGGCGGCCAATGACCGCGCTTCTAACCAAGGTGCTAATTATAAGGTGCAAATGCTTAATATTACTGGGAATGTTCAATTATTCTATCCCAGCACTTATCACTTACTCAAATTTCCTTAAATATTACCCATTACCATTATAATTATATATATACATCCCTATACGCATCCCTTTGATGAGCGGACAATAACTCCCTCACTAGGGGGGGGGGGGGTAAACAAACCACCACTCTACCAATTATGAGAGGGTGGTTGGTGGATAATTTCCACAGAGGGGATTATTCAAGTATTTCTCCAGTAGTTTATCTCAAGGTAAGCATGTGTACTGTATTTAGGACTGACCCAAGACTGACCCCAAAAAAATCCAAAGATAGACAAAAATATCCCAAGGTCGTTGAAAGAAAACATTGAAACTGTATCCTAAATACGGTACATATGCTTACCTTGAGATAAACCACTGGAGAAATACTTGAATAATCTCTCCAAAAATCCAAAGATAGACAAAAAATATCCCAAGGCCCATGGCCTATATCCCAAGATCTTGGGGGAAAAACCCGAGGAGT
This sequence comes from Chionoecetes opilio, assembly GCA_016584305.1. Classification (NCBI taxonomy): domain Eukaryota; kingdom Metazoa; phylum Arthropoda; class Malacostraca; order Decapoda; family Majidae; genus Chionoecetes; species Chionoecetes opilio. The sequence goes on along the minus strand of JACEEZ010025206.1, from coordinate 21,373 downwards.
GGTATCCCTGCGTACAGCGTAGTTAGGCAGATGGTGATGTGTGGTATCGAGGGCTGACATAGCGGCCTATATGTGACACAGTTTGTACACTTCTACGAATGTTGGCGCGGTTTTTGGATGCAATTGAAAATCGCGCTTCCGGAAGGCATGCCGCAGTCGCTCAGCAGAACCTTCCGGAAGGCTTGCCGCTGCACACGGGTTAATTATCAGGAGGGAAGAGGCACCTTTCTGTTACAAGAGAAAGAAAAAGCGAACAGAACAAGAGGAGGAAAATTTTCCATAATATTTTCATACCAATATAGCTAATTATTACTATGGATTTTCAAAGTAAACCAACCGCTCCCCTTTTAATCCTCCGAGCCCGGGCGCCTTCAAGCTGGGACGTGGAGCCCGGGTGTACTCTCAGAATCCATATGCTTGACAGCATGCTATGAAATATATGCGGTCAAAATTTCATTTACCCGGGCGTAGGCAGCACCGCCACGCATCAATTACCCCTCTTATCAGTCTTCCTTTGTCCACCATAATGAAGACAAAGCAAAATAAGTCTTCTGACTCATCCGAAACTGTGCTCAGCCCGTCGATGACGGTGGCCGTTGCCGTGGGATGGGTGGGTAGGTGGATGAGTGAGGGTGTGGTTGGGTGAATGTGTGATGGCGTGAATGGGTGAGTGAGTGGGTTAATGAGAGCATGAGTGAATGAGTGGGTGAGTGAGGGACTGGGTGGGTGAATGAGTGAGGGCGTCTGTGGATGAATGAGTGAAGGCATAATTGGGTGTATGGGTAGTTGGGTGAATAGATGAGTGAGTGCATGGGTGGGTGAATGTTCCAGTGAGAGTAGGTGGGTGTGTAGATGGGTGAGTAAATGACGATACAGGTATGTGAATAAGTGAGTGATGGCGTGGGTGGATGAATGAATAAGTGAGTATAAGAAGACATGGCAACGTCGTAGCTTGTAGGCTTTGTTAGACACGGCAGTTTTTTCTCATACACATCATGCACCAAGTAGGATGTCTTGCTTCCCTTCAAAAAACCCAAAAGGAACCTATTGTTTCTCTGAAACCTCTCACAGTGAGTAAGACTGTAAGAGTGTATGTAGATGAATGAGTGAGTGAGAGAGAGCATGGGTGGAATGATGGTTGATTGAGTGAGTGTTGGCGTGAGAGGGTATGATTGAATGAGGGCATAGGTAGATTAGTAAATGACCAATAGCTAGGTGTATTTACCTAGTTGTATTTACCAAGTTGTAACATACATGAAAAGAGCTATGCTGGTGCTGTCCCGTCTCCAAAACTACTATTATCCAGCTTTGCTTTGAAGTCGTGAATATTCATAGCATGTATACCACCTCTTTATCCAGGTTATTTCTAAGTTCAATGGATCTCTATCGGAAGCTATATTTCTTGATATCTTTCTTGCGTGTGGTCCTTTTCAAGTTTTTCCCATGACTTCTTGTAGCTCTCTTATCCCACAAAAACATTTTTGCTTTATCCTCTCTATCATAATTTTTCAGTCCCTTGGAAACCCTGAACACATTAATCAAATCACCTCCTTCCCTTTTTTTCTCCAGGGTTGGAAGATTTAATTTTGACAGTCTTTCCTCGTATGATAAATCTTACAAACACGGGCCCGTCTTCGTTGCCGCCCTCTGTATTCTTTCAATCTTTCTTATATTTTTCTTTTTATGCGGTGACCAAACCACTGCTGCATATTCCAATCTCGGTCGAATCATTGATACAATGGGCTTTTTCATCATCTCCTCATCCAAATAAACAAACGCCATTTATATATTTATTAAGTAGATACCTATGTCTCTCCAGTGATCATATTCATGTGCCTTTCTGGCGTAAGGTTGCTAGTGACCGTTACTTCCAGCCCTTTTTTTGTTTTTTTGTTTTTCTGATGTAAACATTTCCCTTTCGGTATGTGTGAGTGGGTGAGCGCTTGGGTGGGTAGATGCGTTAGTACGTGTGGGTGGATAGATGAGGAAGTAAGTATAGTATGGGTGGGTAGATGAGGAAGTGAGTAGGTGGATGGGTGGGTGAGTTAGAGACAGACAGACAGACAGATAGACAAGAGAGAGTTTGTAGGAGTGTTTATATAATGTATGAGTATATAACCAGTAAGACGCCTTAATCGGCGAAGGACGAGCGAGCCGAGCTCGTGCGCACGTGCGGCGTCACCCGGAGTTTGACCTGTGTGACATTGCTAGTTGTGTTGTCTCAAACCACACACCAAATTTCAACTTAGTCGGTACTGCCGTTGCTCAGCTATAGCAAGATAACGTTGTCTGACACCCCTGACTCGGCACGCGCCACGCGCCATGCTGACCCCTCACGTGAGACAAAACATGTTAAGCACAAATAGGGATTGAATGGCGAAGACCGCTTGTCAATCGGTAGCGGGATTCCAAAGATATAAGCTCCTGAAAAGCGTGATGGTCGGTCGGTCGGTCGGGTCGGGTCGGCCGCTAGATGTGAGAAAAATCCCGTATCCAGTGAGGACTCGCGAGCGCTTCGCGCTCGCTCGTAAATAGTACTTATCTCGATAATTGATTTTGTTTATGAAATACAGTCTAATAATATCCTATTGATAAGTGAAAGTGACACAAAATATATAATGATGTAGCATATTAATCAATAAAAAATAAGAAAAAACAAAATGCAGTAAACCCTCACTATAAAGAACCAATTGGGGGGAAGGGGGTGACGTTATATCCAAAAAGTTCGTTATATCCGAGGGATCCGAACTTTTCGCATATAACGAACTGTGTTCGTTATGTGAGGTGAAAGTTCGGTGTAACGCTCTGTGGGTCTCGCATTACGCCTATGAATCAATACATTGGCTCCCAGTTCACAGTCCCCTTGACCAATAATGCCCTGTGGATACTTGTCATGAGGGCTGCCGCCCCCATCTTCGGCATCACCTCCAGAATAACATTACAAAGACAGAAGAGAGATGAAAGGAAGAAGTTTAGAGAGAGTGACGTGTATCAGTGGCCGTCCACCATTACGGACATTACACTACTTTCCCCGCTACCACTGTTTCACTATCCACCATATGTATATTTACATAGATGGACATATCACAGCTAAGACCTTTATTGTTTTTCTAACAAGAATAGGCATACTCATATACAACGATATGAAGATAATGCTCTACTAAATGACTGAAATTTCAAAGGTATGAGATAAATGTAAAATAAGACAGGTATTGCCAATAGTTTCACCTAAAGCAAATCAGGGTCCAAATTTATGTTTTTCCTTTCATTGAATAATCATTTAATGAATGCTCCTATTGCACAATCATACTACATAAGCGATAATCATAATCACCATAAAAGGTTAAAATCAGTAGCCAAATATTTGATAGGAAAATGCACTACTATTATACTCACAGTCTGTTTTCTTTCAGTGCATCATGCATGTACTCATGAAGACGCAGAGCTCGCTCATCATCCTTCTTGAGAGGCAGCTCTACCAGAAGGAACTTGAACACTTCATCATGTTTTTTCCCATATGCTGTATCTAGAGGTAAGTTGCTGTTGTGGTCTATATCTGAGACCAAGGCTTTGGCACTATTTACCAGAGCTCGACAGCTCTCAAGCCAACCTTCAGAGGCAGCCAAGTGAAGAGCTGTGTTTCCTGTGTCATCCTTGGCTCTCTGTGGCACACCCTTTTTCACCAGGAACCTGATTACATTGTCATGTCCCTTAAATGAGGCAATATGAAGAGCTGAGCGGCCATTCTCATCTACGGCTATAACTCTTGCTCCTTTCCTCAGAAGCATCTGACACACATCTACTGAACCATGCATTGCTGCCAGGTGAAGGGGTGTTGCCTTTTTACTGTTTTCTTGGCTGACATGAACTAGCGGACTTGCCAGAAGTTTCTCACAAACACTTGTGTAGCCCTTATCAGCTGCCAAATGAAGGGGTGTCATTCCTCCCCCACACACTTCTGTGGGGGATGCTCCTCGTTCCAACAAGTAATTAGCACATTCCACAGCCTCTCGCTTTATGGCAATGTGCAGCGAAGTACAGGCCTCTGCATCTTTACTGTTGAGGTGCTCTCTAGCTTCTGGGATAGCTAGGAGGAAGAGCAGACATTCCTGGGCATTTTTTTCTGCTGCCTTGTGAAGAACAGTTTTTCTTTGTTTGTTGATAACAGCCACATTAGCCTTATTTTCAACAAGAATTTTCAAACAGTTCACTCTCTTTTTGCCTGCAGCTTCAAATATGGGGGAATTACCCTTTTTATTCATAATGTTAGGCTCTGCCCCGCAAGCTAAAAGCTCAGCCATAGTGTTCTCAAACCCTCCAGTAGCAGCATAATATAGGGCAGTGTTTCCCTCTCTATCTTGAGCATTGATATTAGAGTTAGCTAACTTGACACAACATTTATGGTGGCCGCCTTTCGCTGCTAACATGAGGGGAGTTTTCTGATCCCTCAGGCCTGCTTTTAGCTGTGCCTCTTTTTCATTATAGCTACAATATGATAGAATTGCTTCACATGACTCTGGAAAGCCCTTTTGAGCAGCATAATGAATGGGAAGATAAGAATACCTGTCTTGCTGCTTCCAATTGGCACCATTGTTCAGCAGCAGACTTATCACTGCTCTGTGATCCTCCTGAGCTGCAAGGTGGAGCGGCGTCATGCCCTTTTTGTTTTGAGCATCTATCTTAACACCTGAGTACTTCAGGATTATAAGACACACCTGTGCACGGCCTTCACGTGCCGCATGGTGGAGTGGAGTGTCTTCTGTTCTATTCTTTATGCTCACCTCTAGTTCAGGTCGTACCAGCAGGACCTGGCAGCAGGCAAGGTGATCCTTCGTAGCTGCCAAGTGCAGTGAAGATTTGCCAGAGCTATCTTTAGCATTGCAATCTGCACCATACCTTAAAAACAGCTGCATCAAGTCTACACATCCATTTTTGGCAGCTATATGGAGGGCAGTTTCATGTGTCTCTTCATCCCATGCACTAATTTGCTCTGGTCTGCTCTGCAGGATCTGGTCACATGCTTCATACTCATTATCGGCAGCTTTCTGCAGCAGCTCATTCTTGTACTTACGGGTGTTCACAGTCACTCCGATTCTAGTCAAGAGAAATAATTATCAGCATTTTTCTCTCTCTCTCTCTCTCTCTCTCTCTCTCTCTCTCTCTCTCTCTCTCTCTCTCTCTCTCTCTCTCTCTCTCTCTCTCTCTCTCTCTCTCTCTCTCTCTCTCTCTCTCTCTCTCGTTAAACCTGTCTATCATCTGAAATACAGAGTTTAATCAAGGATGCTATATATGATGAACAAAATTTGGGAAAATTATCATTCAGTGCTACTAAAGATTAATTGTCATGCATACTTACTCCTCCCAGCGCTCCCGCACTGATATAGCTCTTTCCAGCATTAAAGGTGGCCTCCTCCTGTTGTTATGCTTATCATCCAGGTTCACCACATCTGTAGCACATTAAAAAAATTATTTTGATGATAATAAAAACAATGTTAATTAATAAAATTTATAAAATTGGCCATTTTCCATTTAAGGTGGTCCCCAAGAAAAACTCAATTGCAAAAATCCAGCTCAATGCAGTGAATTAAATGCACAGCCCTAAAGAATCCAATGAACTGCCCCTTAGATTCCTAAGTATATATTATTTCCTAAAGTTTTCCTTCAATACATTTCATGTATGCACTTTCCTTTCACTTGCATTCACATATTTTGTATCATTTATAATTTTTTGAAATTGTAAACTTTTAGTATTCCCCTTTTATTTAGCTACAGTCTATTTTTTTCCATCTTTTTTTTTTTTTTTTTATACTTTCACGTGTATCTGTTTGCATAACACACGAGAAACACTGCACTGCCATGTATGTATGGTCCTCTTATAAAAAGAAGCATGTGAAAATGTTGGAGAGGATACAGAGAATGGCAATAAAGATGGTACCAGAGCTAGAAGAACTTACGTTTATATCTGGTCCTTTTGCTTTTCTCTCCTCCAATTCCTTCAACAATTCACAAACTTCCTCCTTCCTTATTTTTATATTCCACTCCTTCAGGACCTTTTCATTCCTCTCGGTTCGCTGAATGTTTATTCTTTAGTGAATAACTCGCTGGAAATTTGTATTTAAAATTTTACTCATTATCTTTGGATCTTCATATATTTTATTTCCTTCTTTCAGTCACTCTAGTTTGTCCTTATGCTTGATTCTTCCATTGATAAATCTGTAGAACAGTTTGGGTTCTTCCTTATACTTTTCAACTATATCTATCTCATAACTCTTCTCTTCCTCTCTCCTTATGCACATATATTCATTTTTTTTTTATTTATAGTCTTCTTTATTTCTTTGTGTCCGATTTCTCTTCACTCTTTTCCATGCCTTATCCCTTATTATCTTTGCCCTCTCACATCTTCCATTAAACCATTCCTGCTTTCCATTCTCTTTTGGTGTATAAAGTGGAACATGTTTTTCAATTCCTTTCTCATATATGCTCAGAAAAATGTCATATTTCACTTACACATCATTCAATCATTTCCATTTCTTCAGAATCAATTTTTTCAAAGAATACTTGCAGTTTTTCCATGTTAGTTTTCCCAAAGTCTCTTCTGCTCCTTTTGTACGATTCATCTTCCTTAAAGTAATCGTCCAGACCCATTTTTTCTTTGCATAACTATGTTGAATGAATGGATTAGTCATCCATTGAATGAATTCAAAATACCTAATCCACAAAAAATAATTCATTTCCACGCCTTATTTCCCTAAAAACATGACTTTTGTAAAAAGCGCGGGAAGAAACAACAACTTCATTCCAGCCGTGGCGCGAAACTTGCTGGTGACGTCACATTACCGTGCCTCCCAGGCCAGCCTTATACAAATACAGGGAGACTGAGAAAAAAAATATAGTACTTGAAGAATTTTGGGTGTTTCTGATATATTTTTTGTGCGATATGGCATATACTTGCATCCTGTATGGGTGCAGCAAGAAAGCTGTGCCTTTGCAGAGAGCTTAGCACCCATTTCCGACCTATTTGGCCAGGTTATGTGTGTGCAGCGACGGTGAGAGGCGGGTGAGAGCCGCGCGGTGTGAAGCACATTGTCTTGCCCCGCGCCTCTCACCCGCCTCTTACCGACGCTGCACACACATAACCTGGCCAAATAGGTCGGAAATGGGCGCTAAGCTCTCTGCAAAGGCACAGCTTTCTTGCTGCACTCATACAGGATGCAAGTATATGCCATATCGCACAAGAAATATATCAGAAACACCCAAAATTCTTCATGTACTATATTTTTGTCTCAGTCTCCCTGCATTTGTATAGGGCTGGCCTGGGAGGCAAGGTAATGTGACGTCACCGAGCCGTTGTCCGTCGTCTGCTGGTTGCCAGTTCTGTTTTGAGAGCTCGGGGAATTTACAGGTTTTGAATGCGGATCATTTAAAAACGGGTGACTGGATGCAAAAAGTGACAACATATTGTTGACATACTCGATAATGACTAAATTTTGACTGCATTAAATCAGGAATGATGAAATGGTCTGGACGATTACTTTAAGGCAGTAGTTAAGAGATATTATCGTAGCTAGAGATACGGCAGTGACACGACAGTAGGAACCCGTTACCCCGGGATACGGGGCGTGTGATATCCGGGTTGCATATTGCCGAAGTCTATTGCTGTTCGGGACTAGGGGAAATTAGAACCAATCAGCGCGCGGTGAGAGCGGGGGTGTGGGAGGGGCTTATACCCAATACACAACATTTACGGGTAACTTTCTCATTTTGTGGGCTGATATTGTGCGTGACTTTGATTAAATATTATATATGAAGAGAGAGAGAGAGAGAGAGAGAGAGAGAGAGAGAGAGAGAGAGAGAGAGAGAGAGAGAGAAGAGAGAGAGAGGAGAGAGGAAGAGAGAGAGAGAGAGAGAGAAGAGACAGAGAGCAGAGAAGACAGAGAAGGAAGAGAGAGAGAGAGAGAGAGGAAGGAGTCATGCAGTCTGGACTATAAGAGGAGGGATCCTGCAGTCATCCTTCACCATTATAGAGGTACATTATTGAGGTGAATTATAGGTGAATTATAGAGGGATTAGTCATCCTTCACCAATATAGAGGTGAATTATAGAGGGATTATAGAGGGATCAGTCATCCTTCACCATTATAGAGGTGAATTATAGAGGTGAATTATAGAGGGATTATAGAGGGATCAGTCATCCTTCACCATTATAGAGGTGAATTATAGAGGTGAACTATAGAGAAATTATAGAGGGATCAGTCATCCTTCACCATTATACCTGTAGTGAAAAAACCTTCCTCTTCAAAATCTAGCACTTCCGTATATGTTGCCATGGTGAAATGCAGAGTATGACTGATCCCTCTAGTCCAGACTGCATGACTCCTCTCTCTCTCTCTCTCTCTCTCTCTCTCTCTCTCTCTCTCTCTCTCTCTCTCTCTCTCTCTCTCTCTCTCTCTCTCTCCAAATATAATATTTAATTAAAGTAACACACAATATATGGCCACAAAATGAGCAAGTTACCTGTAAATGTTGTGTGTGGACGGCTGAGTATAAGCCCCTCCCACACCCCCGCTCTCACCTCGCGCTGATTGGTTCTAATTTCCCCTAGTCCCGAACAGCAATAGACTTCGGCAATATGCATCCGGGTTACCATAGTTACCTTCCCCAGGTTTCCCCAGGTACCCATTTATCGACCAACCCCAAAAGGAAGGATGAACAACTGGTTGGGCTGGCCGCTGACTGTCCTGGCCCGGATTCGAACCAGGGCCTGCAGATTCGTAGCTAGGCGCACTAGCCACTACACCACGGAGGCGACAGGTAATAAGGTAATAAGGTAAGGTAGGATGGTAATAAGAAAGATGAAAGTAAAAGTTGGAGATGTATGCATATGGTGCCAAATGGTGGTTGAATGCAATTTATTTCAGATGATGTAGTTCTTATTGAGGAGAATGAGAATGACTTAAAGAAACTTGTAAACGTGTTTGATAATATGTATACAGAAGATGGAGGTAGATGGTGAATGTCAACAAAAGTACGGGGATGGTTTTTAAATTGAGTAACAGTGAAGTGGTAGATTTTGAGAGTTCATATAGAGAAAGAGTTAAGTATCCAAAGGAATTCAAAATTAGGATGAATGGGAAAAGATTTGAGGAGGTTCAGGAATTTAGGTATCTTGTTTCAATAGGCAAGTACACTGAATAATAAGATCCCGTTCCAAATGTCCATAAATCTTGATTAGATAGGCAACTTGCGGACAACTGGGTGCTAGCGACCAATATTTGATGTAATTTTAACCACAATAAGGCAAGCTTAAGTGTTATTATGTTGAAAATCAGGTTTTCACTAATAAAACCAATGGTTTTGATATACTCATGTCCATACCATGAACATTGGTTAGAAGAAATGGTATTTGAAAGTATGATCTACTCAAGTATGGTCCGACAGCTTTAAGGAACTGTTACGTCAAAATGTTTGGGTGAATATATTTCTCCATTGATGCTGAAAGATTGAGTGCGCAAGGGTAGTATAATTTCTTATTCTCCATATTATTTCTCATCTCAATATAATTTCTACTTTCAAATAATATTTCTTCTAACCAATGTTCATGGTATGGACATGAGTATATCAAAACCATTGGTTTTATTAGTGAAAACCTGATTTTCAACATAAGAACACTTAAGATTGCCTTATTGTGGTTAAAATAACATCAAATATTGGTCGCTAGCACCCAGTTGTCCGCAAGTTGCCTATCTAATCAAGACTTATGGACATTTGGAACGGGATCTTATTATTCAGCGAGTGTAGTTGCCTATTGTGCCAGCATGGAAGGTGAAACGAGAGAAAGAGTGCTGCAAGGGAGAAAAGTGACTGGATTCATAAGACGTATGATAAAAGGAAAGACTGTGAGCATGGAGGTAAAAAAAAGTCAGATGCAATAATTGTAAGCAATTACATATGCAAGTGAGACTTGGGTGTGGAAATGAAAGACAAAGGTCAAGGATCCAGGCAGTTAAAGTGAATTATTTTAAAAGTGCCTGTGGTGTGAAAAGAATGGATGGCGAAAGTAATGAAAGTGTGTATAACAGGCTTGGTATATTAAGTAGGCTAAGGGTGAGGGGATGAAATGGAGTGGCTGAAGGGGTGAAGCGCAGCAGTCTGAAGTGGTTTGGCCATATAGAAAGGATGGCAGAAAGTGAGATGACGTAGAGTATGTACTATGTATGAGTTTAGTCTATGCAGTAAGTAATAGCGGAAGACCCCCAGTGATATGGGAAGACAATGTGCTAGACTAGAGTATGTGAGTGAAAGGGGCGAGAGAAGAATTAGAAGGTTAGCATCAAACGAGGGAATGCAAGGACAAGAATAAATGGAGAATCTTCTGTCACGGCCATCGCATTGGGGAAGATTCTCTTAGGAACGGGCATCAGAGCTAGATAGATAGATAGATAGATACTAGACAATTTATAACAATACTGTACACTATACCAGAGTGTACAAGGCTATCTGGTAACTTAATTGGCCTCTGAAAAAAAAACTTTTCCCATGATCTGCCTCTGCATGTGAGTGTATCATTGCAAAAAAGGTGGCTATCATACCATTATTCAATACATTTTTAACATATAGTACCAGTTTCGTAACTAAAAAAAAAATTTGAAACATCCATTCTACCTGAACCCAAGCTGGCACTCACGATGTTGCTGTTGATGCTGGTTCCGCCTGTTCACTGCACCATCCTGCATCAGCAGTGGAATGTTGCTGTTGGTGTGATTCATCTTGATGCTGTGTGAAAATTTAGTGATTAATTCTCTCTCTCTCTCTCTCTCTCTCTCTCTCTCTCTCTCTCTCTCTCTCTCTCTCTCTCTCTCTCTCTCTCTCTCTCTCTCTCTCTCTCACACACACACACACACACACACACACACACAAGGAAGGAATGGATATCTAAGTTTATTCGCAGATGATGCAAAGTTGCTGAGGAAAGTGAAAAAGGAGGAAGATTGTAATCAGCTACGAACAGTTCTTTGGAGCTCACTTTGGAGTCAGTGATGGGAAATGGAGTAAATTGCAAGGAAATGTAAAGTGATGGAATTCAGTAAGAGTACAAGGAGACAAACGGGGAATTACAGCAAGGGAAATAAGTACGTATGTACATTAGAAAAACAAATCAAGAAAAAGACCGGAGAATAATGGTCACCAGCAACCTTACACCAGAGAGGCACCTCAATAAGATTACTGGAGAGACATATGAACTTAAGAACAAAACATAAGAACATCCGAAAATATGGAAGCTACAAGAGGTCGTGAGACCTACACGTGGTATAGTCCAGGAGTAATAGGTTTTACACCGAACAAATTATAAACAAGCTGAAAATTGCAGAATATGTTCAGAAAATTGTCCTGATTAACATACTAAAAGTCCCCATAATTCCTGCTTGTGCTTCAGCGGATATCCAAGATGGCGTCCAAAATGGCCGCCAGTCTTTTAGTTTCTCATATCTCTGGTTTCAGACATGATAGAAATACAAAATAGGTGTCAAAATATAGGTCTTGAGGCATGTGGATGTTGATTAAACCATTAATTAGAAGCCAAGATGAGAATCTGAAACGATACAAAAGCTAAAACTAATATAAAGGTGTAGCGTAGATCCACTTTTCATCAGTTCGCATGCCAGATCATCTGTACATTTTAACTGTACCAACTGTTATTTCGTTGTTTTTTTTGTATTTCAGAGATGTCATCGTGTGTAATATGTCAAGACATAGGCCCGTACCGAGAGTCATGATGAAGGTCGAGCGACGAACGACGAACGACAGAGGAAGGGTAGCGTAAAAGGGATATTTTTTGGAACCAAGAGCAGCGACGAAGGTCGGCACGAAGACATGGGTACCCCCGTGTCTTCGTGCCGACCTTCGACCGTCGTCGCTGCTCTTCGTTCCGAAAAATATCCCTTTTACGCTACCCTTCCTCTGTCGTTCGTCGTTCGTCGCTCGACCTTCATCATGACTCGGTACGGGCCATAGATAGCAGTAGAACTGGATGTGACACTCCGCAACTACGCGCGCTGGACACTGCAGTACTGGGGCTGGATGTTCGAACGTTCGTAACTTTCCGCCTCTAAGATCATCTTGGAGTGTTCATAGCGGCCATCTTAGATCTTGGGCTACGAAAACCACAAAAATGTATTTTCAAAGGATCGTCCGAATGTTCCTAGCTCACGATGATGCGATCCTCAAGCTCGTTCCGTTCCGTTCCGACCATGAGGAATGGAACTCAGCTGACTGTCGCTTGGCCAATCAGAGGAAAAATTTCATCAACCTTTGAGATTGTTAGTAAATCATAATGCAGTTAGAATGTAAACAAATATCATGCCTCCTCAAGGGAAATATCTGAAAACTGAAGACGTATGCTCACTAATAACCTCCTGGCGCGTCCCCACACAACAAATTACAAACTTATAACCTCAATATAACCTGAACTGGTAAAATTCTATTTCTTTCCTGCCCTTAGGTCTCGCTAGGAGGTTATTGGTAGGGTTAGATAAGGTTGTAATGAGGTTAGGATAGTATTATTTTGGGGGGTCATTTAGGACTTTAGGTGGGGTAAGGGTATGTTAAAGGGGGTAACTCTCCCACTTTATAATTACGTTTTAGAGATATCTGAAGGGATTTGTGAAGGTCTAGAGAGAAAAAAAACACTAATATGGGCGGGAAAGGATTATAATTTTACTGTTTTAGCCAGCGCGAATAATTATATATGAATTGAATGATTAATAGCTACCACTTACACCCAATTAGTAAAATTTCGGTAGTGGGCTTTCAACGATTTCGAGGCCGAAACTTAGTTTTCCTGAATCGTTTTAATGTGTATAGAATGAATATGGCACTCATTTTTGTCGGAAATATTTTTTTTTTTACAGGTATGGGGGGATGTATGCCCCGCAAACCTTGCACCGCTTCGCACTGCCATATTATTGATAATTTTATTTTTTTCTTGATATCATGTTACTAAACCAAACCCCACCTCTAACCTAACCTAACCTAGTCTGATTTAACCTAACTTAGACAATTAAACCAAACCCCTCCTCTAGCCTAAACTAACCTAATCTGATTTAACCTAACTTAACTGTTTATGGGTACTCCGTAGTGTAGGGGTAGCACGCTCGGTTCTCAACCGAGAAGTCCCGGGTTCGATCCCCGGGCGGAGCGGTAACAGTTGGGCTGTTTCCTTAAAACCCGAGCCCCTGTCCACCCAGCAGCAAATGGGTACCGGGTGTTAGCCGGGGGTTTGTAACCCGCCTCCCGGGGTACTGGCTTCGGCCAACACTATAAGCACTAGCAGACAGCTCTCTAGGGATAGTCTGAGAGAGAGCTGTCTGGTTACAGTGGAGATCCATCTCAGCTGCGTCGATAACTGACGAATTTTTTTTTTTAAGATAGAGAACCGGGGTTTAGACACGGGGGTTGGGGTAAAGGAAACTTGCGACACTAGGAGGAGTTTCAGAAGGCAGGGAACTAAAGTGATTCGTAAGAAGAGAGAGAGGAGGGGTTTAGTTAAAGATAAAGGGAAAATTGACAAAAAAAAAGAGGAGTTGCTTGAAGGTTTACTATACAAACTGTAGGAGTATTTTAAAGAAGATAGATTTCCTGAGAGGAATAAATAGTGTAGAGGATTTTGATATAATAGCATTAACAGAAACATGGTTGGATATGTCAGGAAAGGTATTCGATCCGGAAGTCGAGATAGCTGGGTATAAGTTATTTCACAAGGACAGAGTAGGCAGACGAGGAGGAGGAGTTGCGCTTTATGCAAGAGATGCATTGCAGTGTTGTGTTAACAATGTTATAAAAACAGATGACAGCATAGAGTCTATATGGGTAGAGGTTACGGAGGGAACTGAGAAAATGGTTTTGGGTGTAGTGTATAGGCCTCAACTATGTAAAGAGGATTCAGCTCTATAAAGGGAAGAAATAAACAAGGCCTGCAGATATAATCGATTATGCGTGGGTTTGGGGATTTAATCTAGGAAAATAGACGGGATTTAATCATAGGTACACATGCAGATGAATTGTTAATATAACAGGATAAAGCNTTGCTGGAGTCCTTCAAGAATCTGCTATTATTCACTCTACTTCATCCCCACACCCACCCACATCCACAATACCCACCCGTGTTACCACCACATCCCCACTTCCAACACCCATTCCCTTCCCCCACCCACATCCCCAACACCCACCTCCGTTCCCACCCACTTCTCCACTTCCAACACCCATCCCCTTCCCCATCTCCAACATCCATCCCCTTCCCCCACCACCAACACCCACCCCTACCCCACCACCACACCCATCCCTTCCCCCACCCACCAACACCCATCCCCTTCCCCCTCCACCAACATCCACCCCCTTCCCTACCACACACCCATCCCCTTCCCCCACCACCAACATCCACCCCCTTCCCCCACCACCAACACCCATCCCCTACCCCCACCACCAACACCCATCCCCTTCCCCCACCACCAACACCCATCCCCTTTCCCCTCCCCAACATCCACCCACTTCCCCCACCACTAACACCCACCCCCTTCCCCCACTACTAACTCCCATCCCCTTCCCCCCACCACCGAACACCCATCCCCTTCCTCCACCACCAACACCCATCCCCTTTCCCCCACCACCAACATCCCCCCACTTCCCCCACCACTAACACCCACCCTTTAACCCCACCACTAACTCCCATCCCATTCCCTCACCACCGAACACGCATCCCCTTCTATAATGCCAGAATTACGTATAATGTGTCCCGAACACAAAAACTAACACATGTGGAGAGAATGCTGATTCTCTGACTCTACGCGTACACTGCGAATAAGACTCTAATTTCGCCGATCACTATAAAGGTTTCAATGTCATTTCACAAGACGAATTTTCGTGAATTAACGCAACACCGTGTCACGAATTAGTTCTGATTTTTCTCTTGGAAGTCAATTGAGGGACACTCCAATGGTTCTTTCATGTACACTATGAGGTCTTATTCATCTTACTGTGGTGGTTTTTCCTTTTCTTTCCACTTAACTAACACCACAAAATATTCATAACAGCCTGACTAATTAGGAAGTAAGGAAGGAAGTGTGGGAATAATGAATGTTTGCGTGAAGGACCATGTGGCTACCGTTTCAAGGTTGAGTTGCACGGAGAAACGCCTTCGTGGTCACGGGAGAGAGAATGATCGTCTCAATTAATACTGCAATGATTTGATACGCGGACTACTCAGTAATAAATAGCCGTTCTAGTATTTGAAATTACACCAAATATATATACTGCATTAAGGGGGAAAGGGAGAAAAAAACTCTGACGTCTTACCTTCGTGGTCACGGAAGAGAGAATGATACCTCGTGGGCTAAAAGAGGTGGGGTGAGCAGACCCGCGGGAAAGGAGGGACACGTTCGGACGTTATCTCATTGACTTAAATAACATGGTTATCGAACGTTTAACGCCTGGGATGGAATGTGGGAACAAAGGGATACTTTATGAATGATAGTGTAATAAAGTCTTTCAATTTGATCAGAAAAATTTGACTGGAAAGATCACTTTAACTCTTGTTATTAATTCAAAAACCCACTTGCATATTCGCATGATTCTCTCACGATGAAATACTTCGAGAATGTTCTAAGGAAAATAAATGCGTTCATAATTTTAGCGATATCACTGTCTGTGTCTGTCTGTCTGTAGACAGACAGTGTCTGTATTCTGATCTCTCAAGTATCCTAAGAATTTAATGGGATCGGTCAATAGATTGACGCTGTTAGTGGAATTCAGGGTATGTGTTTCTATGATAATACTCCCTCCGCGAACTTAAAGATCGCAGAGATACCGGCTCGAGTTGGTATTTTACGGGGGGGGGGGGGGGGGTGCGAACGGTGGAAGAGAAGAAAGAAGGAAGAATATGAAAGAACTGTTAGAAGAAATAAAATTCATCACCTAACACTGTACCTATGTTCACTTAGCCTAGAAGTGGTTCTCAACCTGGGGGCCACAAGGGGGCCATGGCAAGAATTTAAGGGGGCCATGGTGGGCTGTTGCAAATTAATACATTTCTAAATAATGTTAGGAATCTGAATTAAAAAAAAAACTTGCATCACTGTCCGGGAAAAGAAAATTTTCTTTTTTTAATAATTAAATTGATTAATCATTAAGTTGACAATAAAATTTTGTTACATAATATTTTTTACAAATGTTGTCGTGTGTAGTATGTTGTGTGCAAAATTGTAATTTTTTGTGCAGTGTAGGTGTATAAAAACGCGGGGAAAACCGCTTGGACGGGTGAAGACACGGCGGGAGTGAGGTAGCCCCGGGAGAAAAAGAGGGAGAGGGGCTCGAAGTCTCAGTGTGGCCTGGGATTCATCACGTAAACATGGGGTAAAATTTGATTCGACCATATCTGTGTTACTTTTTTTGTTCGAAAATTATAAAGCGGTCGTTTTTTTTCGTGTGTGAAATATTTCTTAATTTTTGGTACATTTTTTTTCATGTCATTCCCTACAATTTCCGCTTTTTTTTTTTTTTAGTCTAATTTGATGTGATTCGTTTTTCTTCTTATTTTTTAAATTGGGGCCATGCTTGTCAAAGGAGGCGTGTTCTTGTGTAAAAGTACTTTCATTTGCTAGCTTATGTGAATGTTTATCTCTTTCTCTCTCTGTGTTAGTTTTTGTATGATTGTTGTGTTTAATTTGTGAGTCCTGGATGTGTTATGTTGTGGATTTTTGGGTGGTTTGTCATTTTATCACTTGTCCTATTTATCTGCCCTTCTTTATCATTCTTTTGTCTTATCACTTAATGTTTTTTTCGATGTTCTTCTTCTTTATTTTCCGTGATTTGCGATGGCTACTATGTTAGAAGAAGGGGAAGTACAGTGAAGGTACATTAACACGGATTACATCAATCCTCCGATGGCACGAAAAAACCCAGTGTTACGTGCTTCAAAGTGTGGGAACGATTCATGAGGCCTATAATTGAAGCATCATTTGCTCCTCC
Source organism: Chionoecetes opilio (assembly GCA_016584305.1). Classification (NCBI taxonomy): domain Eukaryota; kingdom Metazoa; phylum Arthropoda; class Malacostraca; order Decapoda; family Majidae; genus Chionoecetes; species Chionoecetes opilio. The sequence goes on along the minus strand of JACEEZ010025206.1, from coordinate 4,355 downwards.
ATCCCAGTATGTGAGAAAGACCCCGTTTTTCTTCGGGGCGCCCAAAAAGTAGTTTGGGAAAACAAAATTGGATGCGACGGTGCTTTCCAACAACAGACCTCAAGTGTATTGAGGCATCAACGAGTTCCCCTCGAAATAGCAAAAGCAAAAAAAGCCCAACAATTGTGAACCTTAATCAAGCTTTTTTTCTTTTAAAGATGTCAACGTGTTCTTGGGATGCAATGAACGAAAAAATTAAACAAATTTCCTTGTCAAACGACACGTAAAGCGGAAATTTAAATGAAATGTCGATGACAAAAAAAAAAGTGATACGGGAGATCAAATCGCTAAAACTGTTATGTTTGAAATACAGCGGATGACCCAACGGTGTGATTTTTGTGCACAGCTATCGGTTTGTTAGGTATTTTTTTTTGTTGATTAAAGGGAAGAATTTGTTATTTCCCACCTGAGACCACCAAAACGCTAAAGATGGGGAAAAAAACTTCTTTTTCTTCAAAGCTAACAGATCCCCTGGGAAAATTTGTTGTGGAGTCTGTACAGAGGGGGCTCCAGCGATGCGGGGCAAAATCAGGTTCCGAAGCTGTAAAGGAAGTACTCCGAATCCCAAGGGGTTCATTGTAATCCATTTTTTTGCCTGGGGGCGAAACCCCCCGATAAACTTTGCAAATCGGGCATGGTAAAATGCGAAACTTTGTAAAAGCGGGAGCTCTGAACTCTCCCCTTTTTCCCAAAACCCTTTTTGTAGAGACATGGTTCGGAGCTGAACTCTCCTCTTTTACCCCCAAAAGTGGCTGGCTTTCCAAGGGCAATGTTGTGAATCGAGGTTTGAACTTGGGGGGGAGTTTAAAATTTTTTGGAAATGCAAGGGAAAGTGATCTGTTGAGCATTCAATGAGGTTTTGTGGGAGCCACGTTTTTGCATTTTTGAAATTATTTGAGCACTAAAAGGTTGAATCTAAAGCCAGGGCAAGGAAAAGGGAAATGTGTTTCACCTGAGGATTGTTTTCGTGTTTTCTTCCCAAACTCCAAAATTGGCGGAAGTGGTGCCGGGAATTTTTCCATGTTTGAAAACCTTTCGCTGCCTTGATGAGAATGAAAAAGATTTGCTTGACCCATTACTTAAAAACTAAATCATCGCATATGAGATCCGGGAAGTGAAAATTAATAGGTATTCCCAAATTTGAGGAGGAAGAAGGGGAAATTGGTAAAGAATCCATTTTCTGGACTCTTGATTTACTACCATTCCCATGTGTTAGGACGAGTTCCTTGATCTCAAACAATTTTTTGCTGCCAAAATTTCTATGAAAAAAAATCTTGATGTATTTGGGTTTAATTTCAGTCATATCCAAAAATCGTGAGATTTCACTTCGACTACTCTTGCCTTTTTCAAACCTATTTTGTGAGTCTGGTTTTTCCACCCTTCTACAAATCAAGAAAAAAGCCCAAACCCATTGGATGTGGAGCCCGACAAGATGTCATGTCAGGGCACAACCTCGGATTTGTCACTTTACTGAAAAAAAAAAAAAAAATCAGCCCTTTCCCCCTGATGTGTGATAAAATATGCAGAGATTAATTTAAATTTTTCCCCCAAACCCAAATTTAAATTTGATGTCCGCTAGTTTTTGTAGGGGAAAATGATGTAAATTAAGCAATCCAGAAAACTATCAAATAAAAAAATTACTGTAAATTTGTAATAAAGAGGGGGTCAACATCAACTTTAAAAAAATTTTTTTTTTTCTTTTTTTTCGGGGGGGGATTTGGGAGAAAAAAGAAGGGGAGCCCCACGAAGTTGAGAATTCATGAAGGGGGGGAAGGATTGAAATAGTTGGGGAAACCCTGGCCTAGAATAAAGAAAAAAATTTTCCTTAAGACATTACACTACACTTATGGGACAATGTAAATCGGGGTCATTATACGAAAATTCTAGCATTATAGAGAGAAGGAGAGGGGAAGGGGAAAGACGGGGTAAAGGGGAGGAAGGGAGAGGAGGAAGGGAAAGACAGGGGATAGGAACGAGGGGGGAGGGGGGAGGAGGAAAAGGGGAAAGGGGGGGAGAGGAAAGAAGGGGGAGAAAAGAAGTTACAAAATTCTGGGATTACAAATTTTTCTGAGACACGCATGGTAATGTGGCCACAGGGCCCCCTTCCAGAATATGAGATTTTTTAGTCAATTTAAAATAGGTCCTCCCACTCGCACACATCACTTTGACGAAGGAATGAAAGAAAAATGAGGTCAGTATGTTTTTCTTTGATGATAAAAATTTTTTTTCCCGAGGAAAAAAGTGTATAATGCCAGAATTACGTTAATGTGTCCCGAGAAAACTTGTCTCATACTGAAATGAAGTCTTAAGAACAATTTATTTTTTTATTCTAGCTAAGTGAACATAGGTACAGGGGTTTTGGTGGTGAATTTTATTTCTTATAACAGTGCTTTCAATTCTTTTTTTCTTTCTTCCCCCCCCTTCTTTTTTTCTCCCTTTTCTCCTTCGTTCCTTCTTAGTTGTTTCCCCCCCCCCCCCCCGTAAAAAAACCCCTCGAACCAGCATCTTTACTGATTTTAAATTCGCGAAGGGGTTTTTCATAGAACACTTCCCCTGAATTCCAATAACAAAGCAATTATGCCGATTCCATTTAGTTCTTGGACTTTTTGAGATCAAATACAGACCTTCCTATACAGTAACCTCAAAGTTTTACGGATTCGCTAAAATAATGAAAAGCCTTTTCCTTTTTCCCCAGAACCCGAACATTTCATCGTGGGAGTGTTTCGAAGCGCCATTGGGTTTTTAAAAAATAACAAAATTAAAATTTTTTCTCCCCCGCAAAAATTTTCTCATCAAAATTAAAAAACTTTATTACACTGTTATTCATAAATATTTTTTTGCTCCCACAGCCTACCCGGGCGGGGAAATCGTTCAATATCCATGTTATTAAGTCAGTGAGATAACATCCGAACGCCATCTCTTTTTTCCCGCGGGCGGCTCACCATAACACTGTTCCCAACCATGTGGCTTCATTTCTGTCCTCCACACAACCCAGGTAAGACGTGTTGCTTATTTCTCTTCCTCCACACCCTTTACGCTTATATATTTGGTGTAATTTTAAATACTAGGACCGCTACTTATTACTGAGTAGTCCGTGCATCAGTCATTGCCGTATTAATTGAGACTTGACTCCTGTCCTCCACACAACCCAGGCGATTCTCCTTGCAACTCAACATTGACGCGGTGGCCACATGTTGTTAACACAGACATACACTATTCTCACACTTCCTTCCTTATCTCCTAATTAGTCAGGCTGTTATGATTATTTTGTGGTGTTAGTTAAGTGGGAAGAAAAAGAAAACCACCACATTAAGATGAATAATACCTCATAGTGTACGTGAAGGAACAGCTAGAGTGTCCCTCAGTTGACTTCCAAGAGAAAAATCAGAACTAATTCGTGAAACGGTGTTGCGTTCAATCACGAAAATTCGTCTTGTGAAATGACATTGAAATCTTTATAGTGATCGGAGGAATTAGAATTTTATTCGCAGTGTACGCGTAGTTTCCGAGAATCAAGTCATTCTCTCCACATGTGTTAGTTTTTATATCCAGTTACCTTCATATGATATTTCCTCCTATGTTTGCCAAATGTTACATTAGTCTATATAGGCCAGGAAATAAGCACCAAAAAGTGCCGAGGTTGGACACAAATGTTAACAAAGCAATTTCACCTGAAATGGGTTCTTTGGAGATATCTCTAACCACACAAAAAAGTCCACTCGAATCCACCCATGGCAAATACTCGTTTTCACTGAAAATCCTAGATGCCCGCCGCCCCGGAAGGTAAAATATTGAAATAGGCATAACTTTGCTGAAAATCAACATAGAAACACAAATAAAGTGTCTAATCCTACTAATTTTGAGGTGCTCTTTCATTAAAAGTTACTTTGGAAGAGATTGGAGGATGTGTTCATATTGAATCCTCAAAATCAAAATTTTGGCCTAAAATTACCGTAAAATGAGCAAATTAATTGTCTGAACAACCGGCTATAATCTTTTACATATGTATTATTGTATTGCGTATATTGTGTATGTATATATGTATATAAATATGTATATGTGTATATTCCAAAGTGACTTTCAAACACATTAATTTATTTATAGTCCCGTTTCATCATCATCGTTTTCCACCTCATTTTCTTCAATATCCACAGGTGGACCGTTCAAACAGGTAATGCCCTTGCATTGACCACAAGGGAGTGCAATGGAGCCCATTTTGATGCATGTCATGTTCTTGTGTTGCATTTCCACCACATTGGCATTGCTTATCTAAGTAGTCGATCAGGTTGCCGACTGGCTAGTATGCAATTGTACAC
>JACEEZ010025205.1:0-29543 GCA_016584305.1 Chionoecetes opilio | reverse complement strand
CAAAAGCGTATATGTGACACAATAAGTAGACTTTTACGAATGTCGGCCTGGTTTTTGTATGCAATTAAAAACTGCGGTTTCGGTTTCGCAGTAGCTCAGCAGAGCCTTCAGGAAACTTGCCACAGCCCACGGGTTAACTGGATGGACTATGACAAGGAATTCCTGAATAAGAATTGAAGAAGGTAGTCTATAAAGAGTGTTGACCAAGAAATTAATGAAGGGCGTGGAATGAAATCAAATTTAAGGAACATCTACAAGAAATAAAGATTTATAAATATATACAAAAGACGACGTATACAAAATGATGGAAACGTGATATAGAAAGATATATTATAATAGAAAATAATCTGTATTAAGATACACATCATTCAGGAGGAAACTGCATACATGGAAATGAATAAGGTAAGCAAGAAGGAGGAAAAGAACCGTGAGTGACAGAGAAACACAAAACACAAATCAACAAAATATAATTATAAACACAACTAAAACACACACACCCACCCACACACAAACACACACACACAACACACACACAAACACATACCAACACACACACGCACACAACACAACACACACACACACACACACACACACACACACACCGACACACACACACACACACACACACACACACACACACACACACACACACACACACACCACACACACACACACACACACACACACACACACAACACACACACACACACACACACACACACACACACACCACACACACACCACACACACACACACACACACACACACACACACACACACACACACACACACACACACACACACACCACACACAACACACACACACACACACACACACACACACACACACACACACACACACACACACACACTAACACACACCCTCTGAAACAAAGGAACACCCGATGATCAAAAACACACAAAAACGAGAACAAAAGTCTCATTACAGCAAAACAAACACCATAAAAAAAAGACCACAACAACAACAAAACAACAGGGATATATGAGAAAGGTGAGACAGCGATACAGGTGAATATATGAGGGGAGAAAAAAATGGAAACAAAACTAAAACACATCCAGAAATAAAGATAGATAGCTATTGGTTAATTAATAAATAATTAATTAATCATGGGAAACACTCGTTGGAAGGAGCGCCGAATCGCCAATCCTGAAGAGCATCCTACCATCCTACTCCGACCTGTATAGTCTACTACTCTTAAAAGTTCAAATATGGGGGACCAATAATGGCCCAGATCTAACTCCAAGCTGTACAACTCTTAAAAGTTCCAAGATGAATGACCAACCATGGTCCAGATCTAACTCCAAGCTCTATTACCCGTAAAAGTTCCAAGTTGATTGACCAACCACATCTAAGGATCTTACTCCAAGCTGTTCTACCCTTAAAAGTTGCAAGATAATGACGGACCAAATATGGACCAGATTCCAATATGATGCACCATCAATGACCAGATCCAACTCCCACATATTTGTTTTATACTGGAGGATAATAATTTTATCCCTGAAACTGCGGGAGCAAATCAATTTTTAGTGCCACCAGTGCGGGAATGTGAGAAAAACGTGATCATTACAGAATTGGATGCAAATCACATCAACATCAAGGTTGTAGAAATTTGCATCCGGCATTATATCTAATTTTAACCCAAACGTATTGGGTTGAGGTATGGTTGTGGTTGGGAGTTGAAATAGCTGGGGCGAAGGGTAGCAAGTCGCTTGCGAGAGACGGTTGAGGTGAATTCAAGTTGCCAAACATTGGGATTTTGTCCCAAGATTTAGACGGGATTATTCATGTATTTATGCAGTCGTTTATCTGAAGGTAAGCATAGGTTCCGTTGTACCGTACCTTGATATAAACCACTGAATAAATACTTGAATAATCCCTTCAAAAGTCCCAAGATAGACACAAAATATCCCAACGCCAAGACCTACATCCCAAGATCTTTTGGCAAATAACCAAGGATTGGTAAATATCTGGGTACATCGTAATGAGGCAGATGGTGGTGTGTGTTATCGAGAGCTGACATCAAGGCGTATATGTGACACAATAAGTAGACTTTTACGAATGTCGGCATGGTTTTTGTATGCAATTGAAAACTGCGGTTTCGGTTTCGCAGTAGCTCAGCAGAGCCTTCAGGAAGGCTTGCCACAGCCCACGGGTTAACTGGATGGACTATGACAAGGAATTCCTGAATAAGAATTGAAGAAGGTAGTCTATAAAGAGTGTTGACCAAGAAATTAATGAAGGGCGTGGAATGAAATCAAATTTAAGGAACATCTACAAGAAATAAAGATTTATAAATATATATAAAAGACGACGTATACAAAAGATGGAAACGTGATATAGAAAGATATATTATAATAGAAAATAATCAGTATTAACATACACATCATTCAGGAGGAAACTGCATACATGGAAATGAATAAGGTAAACAAGAAGGAGGAAAAGAACCGTGAGTGACAGAGAAACACAAAAACACAAATCAACAAAATATAATTATAAAACACAACTAAAACACACACACCCACCCACACACAAACACACACACACAGACACACACACAAACACATACACAAACACACACATCGCACACAACACACACACACACACACACACACACACACACACACACACACACACGTACACGCACACACACACACACACAACTTACACACACAACACACACACACACACACAACACACACACACACACACACACACACACACACACACACACACACACACACACACACACACACACACACACACACCACACACACACACACACACACACACACACACCACACACACACACACACACACCACACACACACACACACACACACACACACACACACACACACACACCACACACACACACAACACACACACACCACAACACACTAACACACACCCTCATGAAACAAAGGAACACCCGATGATCAAAAACACAAAAACGAGAACAAAAGTCTCATTACAGCAAAACAAACACCATAAAAAAAAGACCACAACAACAACAAAACAACAGGGATATATGAGAAAGGTGAGACAGCGATACAGGTGACAATATATGATCGGAGAAAAAAATGGAAACAAAACTAAAACACTCCAGAAATAAGATAGATAGCTATTGGTTAATTAATAATAATTAATTAATCATGGGAAACACTCGTTGGCAGGAGCGCCGAATATCGCCAATCCTGAAGAGCATCCTACCATCCTACTCCGACCTGTATAGTCCTAAACCACTCTTAAAAGTTACAAATATGGGGGACCAATAATGGCCCAGAGCTAACTCCAAGCTTGTACAACTTCTTAAAGTTCCAAGATGAATACCAACCCATGGGCCAGATCTAAACTCCAAGCTCTATACCCGTAAAAGTTCCAAGATGATTGCCCAACCACATCTTAGGATCTACTCCAAGCTGGTCTACCCTTAAAAGTTTGCAGATATGACGGACCAAATATGGACCAATTCCACTATGTGCACCTACAATGACCAGGTCCAAACTCCCACATATATTGTTTTATACTGGAGGGTAATCAATTCACTTATCCCTGAAACTGCGGGAGCAAATCAATTTTTTAGTGCCACCCTGTGCGGCAGGTGAGAAAAACAGTGATCGATTACAGAATTGGATGCAACTCACATCAACATCAAGGTTGTAGACATTTGCATCCGGCATTATATCTAATTTTAACCCAAACGTATTGGGTTGAGGTATGGTTGTGGTTGGGAGTTGAAATAGCTGGGGCGAAGGGTAGCAAGTCGCTTGCGAGAGACGGTTGAGGTGAATTCAAGGGTGCCACACATTGGGATTTTGTCCCAAGATTTAGACGGGATTATTCATGTATTTATGCAGTCGTTTATCTGAAGGTAAGCATAGGTTCCGTTGTACCGTACCTTGATATAAACCACTGAATAAATACTTGAATAATCCCTTCAAAAGTCCCAAGATAGACACAAAATATCCCAACGCCAAGACCTACATCCCAAGATCTTTTGGCAAATAACCAAGGATTGGTAAATATCTGGGTACATCGTAATGAGGCAGATGGTGGTGTGTGTTATCGAGAGCTGACATCAAGGCGTATATGTGACACAATAAGTAGACTTTTACGAATGTCGGCATGGTTTTTGTATGCAATTGAAAACTGCGGTTTCGGTTTCGCAGTAGCTCAGCAGAGCCTTCAGGAAGGCTTGCCACAGCCCACGGGTTAACTGGATGGACTATGACAAGGAATTCCTGAATAAGAATTGAAGAAGGTAGTCTATAAAGAGTGTTGACCAAGAAATTAATGAAGGGCGTGGAATGAAATCAAATTTAAGGAACATCTACAAGAAATAAAGATTTATAAATATATATAAAAGACGACGTATACAAAAGATGGAAACGTGATATAGAAAGATATATTATAATAGAAAATAATCAGTATTAACATACACATCATTCAGGAGGAAACTGCATACATGGAAATGAATAAGGTAAACAAGAAGGAGGAAAAGAACCGTGAGTGACAGAGAAACACAAAAACACAAATCAACAAAATATAATTATAAAACACAACTAAAACACACACCCCACCCACACCACAACACACACACACAGACACACACACAAACACATACACAAACACACACATCGCACACAACAAACACACACACACACACACACACACACACACACACCACACACACACACACGCACACACACACACACACACAAACACACACAACACACACACACACACAACCACACACACACCACACACACCACACCACACACCACCACACACACACAACCACAAACACACAACACACACACACACACAACCACACACACACACACACACACACCACACACACACCACACACACACACACACACACACACACACACACACACAACACACACACACACACACACACACACACACACACACACACACACACACACACACACACAACACACACAGCACACAACACAACACAAACACACACACACAAAACACCGATAAAAGAGACACAACCTCATATAAAAAAACAAAACAAACAAAAGCCATACAGCAAAACAAAACCAGTATAAAAATAGATACAAAACATGAACAAAGAGCGAGACAGCAATAATGAGAAAGCTTAACACTCGACATAAGTATACTATTAGGTTAAATAAATAATGGAAACAGAACTAAACTCCAGAAATAAGTAGATCTACTGGTATACACTCTTAAAATTCAATATGGGGAAACACCGTTAACCCAGTGCAACTCTAAAGTCCAAATGAAATTACCAATCCGATAGCTCAGATCTACTCCAGCTCTTTACCCTAAAAGTTCAAGATATGACACCATTAAGATCTTACTCCATAGCCACCCAAGTTCNGTTCCAGATAATGACCACATTCCAGATCTACCCAAGCTCTATTACCCGTAAGTTCCAAATGATGACCACACATCTAAGGATCTTACTCCAAGCTGTCTACCCTTAAAAGTTGCAAGATAATGACGGACCAAATATGGACCAGATTCCAATATGATGCACCTACAATGACCAGATCCAACTCCCACATATTTGTTTTATACTGGAGGATAATAATTCTTTATCCCTGAAACTGCGGGAGCAAATCAATTTTTAGTGCCACCAGTGCGGGAATGTGAGAAAAACGATGATCATTACAGAATTGGATGCAAATCACATCAACATCAAGGTTGTAGAATTTGCATCCGGCATTATATCTAATTTTAACCCAAACGTATTGGGTTGAGGTATGGTTGTGGTTGGGAGTTGAAATAGCTGGGGCGAAGGGTAGCAAGTCGCTTGCGAGAGACGGTTGAGGTGAATTCAAGGGTGCCACACATTGGGATTTTGTCCCAAGATTTAGACGGGATTATTCATGTATTTATGCAGTCGTTTATCTGAAGGTAAGCATAGGTTCCGTTGTACCGTACCTTGATATAAACCACTGAATAAATACTTGAATAATCCCTTCAAAAGTCCCAAGATAGACACAAAATATCCCAACGCCAAGACCTACATCCCAAGATCTTTTGGCAAATAACCAAGGATTGGTAAATATCTGCGTACATCGTAATGAGGCAGATGGTGGTGTGTGTTATCGAGAGCTGACATCAAGGCGTATATGTGACACAATAAGTAGACTTTTACGAATGTCGGCCTGGTTTTTGTATGCAATTGAAAACTGCGGTTTCGGTTTCGCAGTAGCTCAGCAGAGCCTTCAGGAAGCTTGCCACAGCCCACGGTTAACTGGATGGACTATGACAAGGAATTCCTGAATAAGAATTGAAGAAGGTAGTCTATAAAGAGTGTTGACCAAGAAATTAATGAAGGGCGTGGAATGAAATCAAATTTAAGGAACATCTACAAGAAATAAAGATTTATAAATATATATAAAAGACGACGTATACAAAAGATGGAAACGTGATATAGAAAGATATATTATAATAGAAAATAATCAGTATTAAGATACACATCATTCAGGAGGAAACTGCATACATGGAAATGAATAAGGTAAACAAGAAGGAGGAAAAGAACCATGAGTGACAGAGAAACACAAAAACAAATCAACAAAATATAATTATAAACACAACTAAAACACACACACCCACCCACACACAAACACACACACACAGACACACACACAAACACATACACAAACACACACATCGCACACAACACACACACACACACACACACACACACACACACACACACACACATACAAACACCACACACACACACACACACACACTACACACACACAACACACACACACACAACCACACACACACACACACACACACACACACACACACACACACACACACACACACCACACACACAACTCACACACACACACACACACACACACACACACACACACACACACACACACACACGCACACACACACGCACACAACACACACACACACACACACACACACAACACAACACACACACACACACACACACACACACACCACACACACACACACCACTAACACACCACCCTCATGAAAACAAGGAACACTCGATGATCAAAAAAACACACAAAAACGAGAACAAAAAAATCTCATTACAGCAAAACAAAACACCATAAAAAAAAAGACCACAACAACAACAAAACACAGGGTATTGAGAAAGGTGAGACAGCGATACAGGTTGCATATATGAGGGGAGGAAAAAATGGAAACAAAACTAAAACACATCCAGAACACAATAAAGATAGATTAGCTAATGGTTAAATAATAAATAATAATTAATCATGGGGAACACTTCGTTGGAGGGAGCGCCGCATCTGCAATCTGAAACGAGCATCCTACATCACTACTCCGACCGTATAGTCTACTACTTAAAGATCAAATTATGGGGGACCAGTAATGCCCAGATTTAAACTCCAATGCTGTACAAACTATAAGTTCCAAGATTGAATGGACCAAACCATGGTCAGATCAAACTCCAAGCTCTATTACCCGTTATAACGTTCAAGATGATTGACAACCACATCTAAGGATCTTACTCCAAGCTGTTCTACCCTTAAAGCTGAAAGATAAGCCGGACCAAAATATGGACCAGATTCCAATAGATGCACCTATCAATGACCAGATCCAACTCCACATTATTTGTTTTATACTTTGAGGATAATAATTCTCTATCCTGAAACGCGGGATCAAACAATTTTTAGTGGCCACCAGTGCGGGAATGTTGAGAAAAACAGTGATCATACAGAATGGATGCAAATCACATAACATCCAAGGTTTTGTAGAATTCTGCATCCGGATTATAGATAATTTTAACCCAAAACGTATTGGGTTGAGTAGGTTGTGGTTGGGAGTTGAAATAGCTGGGGCGAAGGGCAGCAAAAGTCGCTGGCGAGAGACGGTTGAGGTGTTGAATTCAGGGTGCCACACATGGGATTTTGTCCCAGGAATTTAGACGGATATTCATGTATTTATGCAGTCGTTTATCTGAAGTAGCATCGTCCGTTGTACCGTACCTGATATAAACCCAATGAATAAATACTTGAATAATCCCGCAAAACGTCCCAAGATAGACACAAAAACATCCCAACGCCAAGACCTACACCCCAGATCTTTTGGCAAATAACAAGGATTGGTTTAAATATCTGCGTACATCGTAATTAGGCAGATGGGGTGTGGTTATCGAGAGCTGACATCAAGGCGTATATGTGGACAAATAAGTAGACTTTGTACGAATGTTTGCCTGGTTTTTGTATGCAATTGGAAAACATGCGGTTTCGGTTTCGCAGTCAGTAGCTCAGCAGGCCTTCAGGAAGGCTGCCAGAGCCACGGGTTAACTGATGACTATGAAAAGGAATTCCGCATAAGAATGAAGAGGTAGTCTATAAGAGTGTTGACCAAGAAATTAATGAAGGCGTGTGGAATGAAATCAAATTTTAAGGAAATCACAAGAAATAAAGATTATAAATATATATAAAAAGACGAAGTATACAAAAGATGGAAAAAGTGATATAGAAAGATATATTATGAATAGAAAATAAAATCAGTATTAAGATACACATCATTCAGGAAGAAACTGCATACATGGAAATGAAAGGTAAACAAGAAGGAGGAAAAGAAACATGAGTGACAGAGAAACACAAAAACACAAATCAACAAAAATATAATTAAAAACACAAATAAACCACACACACCCACCCACACAAAACACACACCCACAGACACACACACAAACACATACACAAAACACACACATCGCACACAACACACACACACACACACACACACACACACACACACACACACACAAGTACACACACACACCACACACACACACACCACTTACAGACACAAACACACACACACACATACACACCAAACACACACAACACACCCACACACACCCACAACACACACCACACACACACACACATCACACACACACACACACACACAACCACACGACACACACTCACAGAAACACCACACACACACACACACACAAACACACCACAACACACACCACACACACACACAACACACACACACACACACACACACAAAACAACACACACACACACACACTAACCACAAACCCTCATGAAAACAAATGAACACCCGATGATCAAACACACACAAAATGAGACACAAATGTCTATTACAGCAAAACAACACCATAAAAAAAAGACCAAACAACAACAAAACAAACAGGGATATATATGAGAAAGGTGAGACCCGATACAGGTGAATATATGAGGTGAGAATAAAAAAATGAAAACAAAAACTAAACACATCCAGAAATAAAGATAGATAGCGAATGGTTAATTAATAAATAATTAATTAATTATGTGGAACACTCGTTGGAGGAGCGCCGTATCGCCAATCCTGAAGAGCATCCTACCATCCTATTTCGACCTGTATAGTCTACTTAATCTTAAAAGTTCAAATTATTGGGACCAATAATGGCCCAGATCTAACTCCAAAGCTCTTACAACTCTTAAGTTCCAAGATGAAATGCCAACCATGGCCCAGATCTAACTCCAAGCTCTACTACCCGTAAAAGTTCCAAGATGATGACCCAAAACCACATCTAAGGGATCTAACTCCAAGCTGTTGTCTACCCTTAAAAAGTTGCAAGATAATGATGGACCAAATATGGACCAGATTCCAATATGATGCACCTATCAATGACCAGATCCAACTCACATATTTGTTTTATATGGGGATAATAATTCTATATCCCTTAAATTGCGCGGAGCAAAATAAATTTTTAGATGCCACCAGTGCGGGATGTGAGAAAAACATTGTCATTACAGAATTTGGATGCCAAATCACATAAACACAAGGTGTTAGAATCGGCTTGGCATTAGATCTAATTTTAACCAAAGTATGGGGCTGAGTATGGTTGTGGTTGGGAGTTGAATAGCGGGGCGAAGGGCAGCAAAGTCGCTGCGAGAGACGGTTGAGGTGAATCGAAGGGTGCCAACATTGGGAGTTTGTCCCAGATTTAGACGGGATTTATTCATGTATTTATGCAGGTCGTTTATCTGAAAGGTAAGGATAGTTCCGTTGTACCGTACCTTGAATATACACTGAATAAATACTTGAAAATCCCTTCAAAAAGTCCCAAGAAAGACACAAAATATCCCAACGCCAAGACCTACATCCAAGATCTTTTGGCAACAAACCAAGGATTGGTAAATATTGCGTACATCGTAGTTAGGCAGTGTGGGTGTGTTATCGAGAGCTGACATCAAGGCTTCTATGTGACACAATAAGTAGACATTTACGAATGTCGGCCTGGTTTTTGTATGCAATTGAAAACTGCGGTTTCGGTTTCGCAGTAGCTCAGCAGAGCCTTCAGGAAGGCTTGCCACAGCCCACGGGTTAACTGGATGGACTATGACAAGGAATTCCTGAATAAGAATTGAAGAAGGTAGTCTATAAAGAGTGTTGACCAAGAAATTAATGAAGGGCGTGGAATGAAATCAAATTTAAGGAACATCTACAAGAAATAAAGATTTATAAATATATATAAAAGACGACGTATACAAAAGATGGAAACGTGATATAGAAAGATATATTATAATAGAAAATAATCAGTATTAAGATACACATCATTCAGGAGGAAACTGCATACATGGAAATGAATAAGGTAAACAAGAAGGAGGAAAAGAACCATGAGTGACAGAGAAACACAAAAACACAAATCAACAAAATATAATTATAAAACACAACTAAAACACACACACCCACCCACACACAAACACACACACACAGACACACACACAAACACATACACAAACACACACATCGCACACAACACACACACACACACACACACACACACACACACACACACACACACACACACACGTACACACACACACACACACACACACTTACACACACAAACACACACACACACACACACCACACACACACAACACACACACACACACACACACACACACACACACACACACACACACACACACACACACACACACACACACCACACACACACACACACACACACACACACACACACACACACACACACACACACACACACACACACACACACACCACACACACACGCACACATACACACACACACACACACACACACACACTAACACACACTCCTCATGAAACAAGGAAACCGATGATCAAAAACACACAAAAACGAGAACAAAAAGTCTCATTACAAGCAAACAAAACACCATAAAAAAAAAGGACACACAACAAACAAAACAACAGGGATATATGAGGAAAGGTGAAGGGACAGCGGATACAGGGTAATGAGGGGAAAAAAAATGTAAACAAAACTGAAAAACACATCCAGAAATAAAGATAGTAGCTAATGGTTAATTAATAAATAATTAATTAATCATGGGGAAACACTCGTTGGAGGGAGCGCCGCAATCGCCAATCCTGAAAGAGAATCCACCCTTCCTACTCCGACCTGTATAGTCTACTACTCTTAAAAGTTCAAATATGGGGGACCAATAATGGCCCAGATCTAACTCCAAGCTGTACAACTCTTAAAAGTTCCAAGATGAATGACCAACCATGGTCCAGATCTAACTCCAAGCTCTATTACCCGTAAAAGTTCCAAGTTGATTGACCAACCACATCTAAGGATCTTACTCCAAGCTGTTCTACCCTTAAAAGTTGCAAGATAATGACGGACCAAATATGGACCAGATTCCAATATGATGCACCAATCAATGACCAGATCCAACTCCCACATATTTGTTTTATACTGGAGGATAATAATTTTATCCCTGAAACTGCGGGAGCAAATCAATTTTTAGTGCCACCAGTGCGGGAATGTGAGAAAAACAGTGATCATTACAGAATTGGATGCAAATCACATCAACATCAAGGTTGTAGAAATTTGCATCCGGCATTATATCTAATTTTAACCCAAACGTATTGGGTTGAGGTATGGTTGTGGTTGGGAGTTGAAATAGCTGGGGCGAAGGGTAGCAAGTCGCTTGCGAGAGACGGTTGAGGTGAATTCAAGGGTGCCACACATTGGGATTTTGTCCCAAGATTTAGACGGGATTATTCATGTATTTATGCAGTCGTTTATCTGAAGGTAAGCATAGGTTCCGTTGTACCGTACCTTGATATAAACCACTGAATAAATACTTGAATAATCCCTTCAAAAGTCCCAAGATAGACACAAAATATCCCAACGCCAAGACCTACATCCCAAGATCTTTTGGCAAATAACCAAGGATTGGTAAATATCTGGGTACATCGTAATGAGGCAGATGGTGGTGTGTGTTATCGAGAGCTGACATCAAGGCGTATATGTGACACAATAAGTAGACTTTTACGAATGTCGGCATGGTTTTTGTATGCAATTGAAAACTGCGGTTTCGGTTTCGCAGTAGCTCAGCAGAGCCTTCAGGAAGGCTTGCCACAGCCCACGGGTTAACTGGATGGACTATGACAAGGAATTCCTGAATAAGAATTGAAGAAGGTAGTCTATAAAGAGTGTTGACCAAGAAATTAATGAAGGGCGTGGAATGAAATCAAATTTAAGGAACATCTACAAGAAATAAAGATTTATAAATATATATAAAAGACGACGTATACAAAAGATGGAAACGTGATATAGAAAGTGATATTATAATAGAAAATAATCAGTATTAACATACACATCATTCAGGAGGAAACTGCATACATGGAAATGAATAAGGTAAACAAGAAGGAGGAAAAGAACCGTGAGTGACAGAGAAACACAAAAACACAAATCAACAAAATATAATTATAAAACACAACTAAAACACACACACCCACCCACACACAAACACACACACACAGACACACACACAAACACATACACAAACACACACATCGCACACAACACACACACACACACACACACACACACACACACACACACACGTACGCGCACAACACACACACACACTTACACACACAAACCACACACACACACAACACACACACACAACACACACACACACACACACACACACACACCACACACACACACACACACACAACACACACACACACACACACACACACACACACCACACACACACACACACACACACACACACAACACACACACACACACACCACACACACACACACACACACACTTACACACACAAACACACACACACACATACACACACCACACACACACACACACACACAACTAACACACACCCTCATGAAACAAAGGAACACCCGATGATCAAAAACACACAAAAACGAGAACAAAAGTCTCATTACAGCAAAACAAACCCCATAAAAAAAAGACCACAACAACAACAAAACAACAGGGATATATGAGAAAGGTGAGACAGCGATACAGGTGAATATATGAGGGGAGAAAAAAATGGAAACAAAACTAAAACACATCCAGAAATAAAGATAGATAGCTAATGGTTAATTAATAAATAATTAATTAATCATGGGAAACACTCGTTGGAGGGAGCGCCGCATCGCCAATCCTGAAGAGCATCCTACCATACTACTACGACCTGTATAGTCTACTACTCTTAAAAGTTCAAATATGGGGGACCAATAATGGCCCAGATCTAACTCCAAGCTGTACAACTCTTAAAAGTTCCAAGATGAATGACCAACCATGGTCCAGATCTAACTCCAAGCTCTATTACCCGTAAAAAGTTCCAAGATGATTGACCAACCACATCTAAGGATCTTACTCCAAGCTGCTCTACCCTTAAAAGTTGCAAGATAAGACGGACCAAATATGGACCAGATTCCAATATGATGCACCTATCAATGACCAGATCCAACTCCCACATATTTGTTTTATACTGGAGGATAATAATCTTATCCCTGAAACTGCGGGAGCAAATCAATTTTAGTGCCACCAGTGCGGGAATGTGAGAAAAACGATGATCATTACAGAATTGGATGCAAATCACATCAACATCAAGGTTGTAGAAATTGCATCCGGCATTATATCTAATTTTAACCCAAACGTATTGGGTTGAGGTATGGTTGTGGTTGGGAGTTGAAATAGCTGGGGCGAAGGGCAGCAAGTCGCTTGCGAGAGACGGTTGAGGTGAATTCAAGGGTGCCACACATTGGGATCTTGTCCCAAGATTTAGACGGGATTATTCAAATATTTATGCAGTCGTTTATCTGAAGGTAAGCATTAGGTTCCGTGTACCGTACCTTGATATACAACCATCTGAATAAAATAACTTGAATAATCCCTTCAAAGTCCCAAGATAGACAAAAAATATCAACGCCAAGACCTACATCACCAAGATTCCTTTGGCAAATAACCAAGGATAGTAAATTATCGGCGTACCTTACAGCGTAAGGAGGCAGATGGTGGTGTCGTTGTTATGAGAGACTGACCATCAAGGCGTAATATGTGACAACAATCAAGTAGAATTTACGAATGTCGGCCTGGTTTTTGTATGCAATTGAAAACTGCGGTTTCGGTTTCGGCAGAGCTCAGCAGAGCCTTTCAGGAAGGCTTGCCACAGCCCACGGGTTAAACTGGATGGACCTATGACAAGGAATTCCTGAATATAAGAATGAAGAAGGTAGTCTATAAGAGTGTGACCAAGAAATTAATGAAGGGGTCGAATTTGAAATCAAATTTAAGGGAACACTACAAGAAATAATGATTTATAAATATATATAAAGATCGGACGTATACAAAAGATGGGAAACGTGATATTGATAGAAAAAGATATATTATAATATAAAAATAATCAGTATTAAGATACACTTATTCATGAGGCAGACTTGCATACATGGAAATGAATAAAGTAAACAAGAAGGAGGAAAGAAACCATGAGTACAGAGAAACACAAAAACCAAATAAACAAAATATAATTATAAAACACAACTAAAACACACACACCCACCCACACACAAACACACACACACAGACACCCACACAAAAACAAACATACACAACAAAACACATGCGCACACAACACACCCACACACACACACACACACACACACACATCACACACACGTACACTGCACACACACAACACACACACACTACACACACAAAACACACACCACCCACATACACACACCACACACACACACACATACACACACCCACACACACATACACACACACACACAACTCACAAACCACACACTCACACACACACACACAACACACACATACACACATACAACCACACACACACACACTCACACACACGCACACTAACACACACCCTCATGAAACAAAGGAACACCCGTGGTCAAAAACACACAAAAACCAGAACAAAAGTCTCATTTACAGCAAAACAGAAACACATAAAAAAAATGACCACAACAACACAAACAACAGGGATATATGAGTAGGTGAGACAGCGATACAGGTGAGTATATGAGGGGTAGACAAAAATGGAAACAAAACCTAAAAAGACATCCAAAATAAAGATAGATAGTCTATGGTTATTAATAAAAATAATTAAATAATCATGGGGAACACTCGTTGGAGGGAGCGCCGACATCGCAATCCTGAAGAGCATATCCTACCATCCTACTGCGACCTGTATAGTCTACTACTCTTAAATTTCAATATGGGGGACCAAAATGGCCCAGATCTAAACTCAAAGCTGTACAACTTTTAAAAGTTCCCAAGATGAATGACCAACCACATGGTCCAGCTCTAACTCCAAGTCTTATTACCCGTAAAAAATTCCAAAGATGATTGGGACCACCACATCTAAGGATTACTTCCCAGCTGTTTACCTTAAAAAGTTGCCAGGATAATGGACGGACCAAATATGGACCAGATTCCAATATGAGCACCTATCAATGACCAGATCAACTCCCACATATTTGCTTTATACTGGATGGATAATAATTCTTATCCCTGAAACTGCGGAAGCAAATCAATTTTAGTGTCCCCCAGTGCGGGAATGTGAGGAAAAAACAGTGATTAGTACAGAATGGCATGCAAATAACATTTCAACATCAAGGTTGTAGAAATCTGCATACGGGCGATTATATCTAATTTTAACCCAACGTAATTGGTGTTAATTTATGGTTGTGGTTGGGAGTTGAAATATCTGGGGGCGAAGGGCAGCAAGTCGCTTGCAGAAGAGACGGTTGAGGTGAATTCAAGGGTGCCACACATTGGACTTTTTGTCACAAGATTTAGACGGGAGTATCATGTTTTTGCAGTCGTTATCTGAAGGTTAAGCATAGGTCTCCGTTGTACCTTACCTTGATAACTAAACCACATGATAAAACTTGAATAAATCCCTTCCAAAAGTCCCAAGATAGAAACAAAATAAGCCCAAACGCCAAAGACCTACTTCCAAGAATCTTTTGGCAAATAACCAAAGGTGTGGAAATATCTGACGTCACAGCTTAAGAGCGCAGGATGGTGGTGTTGTATCGATGAGCTGACATCAAGGCCGTATATGTGACACAATAAGTAACTTTGTACGAAATGCGGCCTGGTTTTTGTATGCAATTGAAAACAACGCGCCGTTTCGGGTTAGCAGTAGCCTCAGCAGAGCAGTTCAGGAAAGTTGCCAGAGATCCCACGGGTCTAACTGGATGGAGTATGACAAGGGAATTCCTGAATAAGAATTGAAGGGAAGGACTAGTCTATAAATAGTGTTGACCAAGGAAAGTTATGAAGGACGGGAAATGAAACAAATTTCAAGAAACCATCTACAGAAAATAAAGATTTTTAAATATATATAAAAGCGACGTATACAAAAGACGGAAAAGATGATATAGAAAGATATAATTAGGAATAAAAATACTCAGTATTAAGATTACACATCATTCAGGAGGAAAACGGCATACATGGAAATGAAATAAGGTAAACAAGAATGAGGAAAAGAACCATGAGGTGACAGAGAGATAATCACAAGAACACAAAATCACACAAAATGATTTATAAAACACAACTAAAAACACACAGACCCACCCACACACAGACACACACACACATGACACACACACAAACACATACACAACACACACACATCGCACACAACACACACACACACACACACACACACACAATACACACACACAGCACACTACGAACACACAAACACACACACACACTTACACACACAAAAACACACACACATCATAACACACCCACACACCACACACACACACACACACACACATAAACACATCAACTCACACACACACACTCACACACACACACACACACACACACACACATACACACACGGTACACACACACACCACACACACCACACACTTACACACACAACAAACACACACACAACATACACACACCACACACACCACACACCACACACACATTCACACACACCCAACTACAACCACACACTCTTACACACATACACACACACACAAACCATGACAACACACACACAAACCACATCAAACACATCACACACAACACACACACACACACACACACACACACGCACACACACACACACACTAACACAAACCCTCATGAACAAAGGAACCACCCGCTTGATCAAAAACACACCAAAAACGAGAACAAAAAAGTCTCATTACAGCAAAACAAAACACACCATAAAAAAAAGACCACAACAACAACAAAACAACAGGGATATTATGGAAAGTGAGACAGCGATACAGGTGAATATTGAGGGGAGACAAAAAATGGAAACAACAACTAAAAAAAACATCCAGAAATAAAGATAGATAGCTAATGGTTAATTAATAAAATAATTAATTAAAATTATGGGGCACACTCGTTGGAGGAACGCGCCATCGCCAATCCTGAAGAGCATCCTACCATCCTACTCCGACCTGTATAGTCTACTACTCTAAATGTGCAAATTATGGGGGGACCAATATGGCCCAGTCTAACTCCATGCTTACAACTCTTTAAAAGTTCCAAGATGAAATGGACCAACCATGGCCAAGATCTATCTCCAAGCTCTAATACCCGTAAACAAGTTCCAAAGATGATGGACCAACCATCTAAGGATCAAATCCAGGCTGTTTCTACCCTTAAAAAGTGGCAAGATAAGATGGACAAAATATGGGACCAAGATTCCCAATATGATGACTATCATATGACAGGATCCAGCTCCCACATATTTGTTTTATACTGGGATAATAATTTTCTTATTCCCTGAAACGCGGGAGGGGAAAAATCAATTTTAGTGCCACCAGGTGCGGGAATGTTGAGAAAAAACAGTGATCATTACAGAATTGGATGCAAGTCACATCAACATCAAGGTTGTAGAAAATCTGCATCCGGCAATTATATCTAATTTAAACCCCAAACGTATTGGGTTGAGGTTATGGGTTTGTGGTGGGAGTTGGAAATAGCTTGGGCGAAGGGCAGAAAAGTCGCCTTGCGAGTGATGGTTGAGGTGAATTCAAGGGTGCCACACCATTGGGATTTTGTCCCAAGATTTAGACGGATTATTCATGTATTTATGCAGTGTTTATCTGAAGGTAAGCATAGGTTCCGTTGTACCGTACCTTGATATAAACCACTCCAATAAATATTGAATAATCCCTTCAAAAGTCCCAAGTAGACACACAAATATCCAACGACAAGACCTACATCCCCAAGATCTTTTAGCCCACCATAACCAAGGATTGGTAAATATCTGCGTACATCGTATTAGGCAGATGGTGGTGTGTGTTATCGAGAGCTGACATCAAGGCGTATATGTGACACAATACGTAGACTTTTACGAATGTCGGCCTGGTTTTTGTATGCAATTGAAAACTGCGGTTTCGGTTTCGCAGTAGCTCAGCAGAAGCCTTCAGGAAGCTTGCCACAGGCCCAGGGTAACCTGATGGACTATGACAGGGAATTCCTGAATAAGAATTGAAGAAGGTAGTCTATAAGGAGTGTGACCAAGGAATAATGTATGGCGTTCGAATGAACATCAATTTAAGGACATCTACAAGAAATAATGATTTATAAATATAATATAAAAGACGACGTATACAAAAGATGGAAAGTGATATAAAAAGATATATTATAATAGAAAAAATCAGTATTAAGATACACATTATTCAGGAGGAGGTATGATACATTGGAAATGAATAAGGTAAACAAGAAGGAGAAACAAAGAACCATGAGTGACAGAGCAAACACAAAACAAACCACAAATCAACAAAAATTATACATTATTAAAACACAAACTAAAACACACACACCACCCACACACAAACACACAACACAGACACACACACAAACACATACACAAACACACACATCGCACACAACCACCACACACACACACACACACCACAACACACACACACACACACACACACACACACGTACACGCCACACACACACACAACACACTACACACACAAACACGCACACACACATCACACACCACACCACACACAACAAACACAGCCCACACACACACACACACACTCACACAAATTCACAACAAACCACTACACACACCCACACACAACAAACACACACACACACACACACAACACACCACACACACACAACACGCAACACACACACAACACCAACACACACACCACACCACACACACACACACACACATACACAAAACACCACACACACACCACAACAACACACTAACACACACCCTTCATGAAAACAAAGGGAAACCGATGATCCAAAAAAAACACACAAAAACGAGAACAAAAGTTTTCATTACAGAAACAAAACACCATAAAAAAAAGGAACCACAAACAACAACAAACAACATGGGATATATGTAGAAAGGTGAGGACAGCGATACAGGTGAATATATGAGGCGGAGAAAAGAAAATGTAACAAAACTAAAAAACATCAGAAATAAAGATAGATAGCATGAGTTCATTAAATAAATAATTAATTAATATGGGGACACTCGGGTTGGAGGGAGCGCCGCATCGCCAATCCTGAATGGAAGAATCCTACCTTCCTACTCCGACCTGTATAGTGTACTACTCTTAAAAGTTCAAATATGGGGGACAATAATAGGCCCAGATCTAACTCCAAGCTGTAACTCTAAAAGTTCAAGGATTGATTTTTTTTTTTATTACCAACCATGCGTCCAGATCTAACTCCAAGCCTTATACCCGTAAAAGTTCCAAGATGATTGGACCAACCACCTCTAAGGATCGTTTTTACTCCAAGCTGTTCTACCCTTAAAAGTGCAGATAATGACGGTCCAAATAGGACCAGATCTCCAATATGGATGCACCTATCAATGACAGATCCAACTCCCAATATTTGTTTTATACTGGAGGATAATAATCTTTATCATCTGAAACTGCCCGGGAAGCAAATCAATTTTTTGTGCCACCAGTGCGGGGGGAATGTTAGAAAAAACAGTGATCAGACAGAATGGATGCAAATACATACCAAATTCAAGGTTGTAGAAAATCTGATCCGGCATTATATATAATTCTAACACCAAACGTATTGGGTTGGTTGGTTGTTGTTGGGGAGTTGAAATAGCTGGGGCGAAGGGAACAAGTCGCATTGATGAGAGACGGTTTGAGGTGAATCAGGGTGCCACACATTGGGATTTTGTCCCAAGGATTTAGACGGGATTATTAATGGATTTATGCAGTCGTTTTATCATGAAGGGTAAGCATAGGTTCCGTTGTACCGTACCTTGATATAAACCACTGAATAAATACTGAAAACCCCTTCAAAAAGTCCAAGATAGACACAAAATAATCCCAACGCCAGACCTACATCCCAAAGAACTTTTGCAATAAACCAAAGGATTGGTAAATATTGCGTAACAGCGTAATGAGGCATGATGGTGGTGGTGTGTGTATCGAGATCTGACATCAAGGCGTATATGGACACCATAAGTAGACTTTTACGGAATGTCGGCCTGGATTTTTGCTATGCAATTGAAAAACTGGCGGTTTCGGTTTCGCAGAAGCTCAGCAGAGCCTTCAGGAAGGCTTGCCACAGCCAGGTGTTAACTGGTATGGACTTATGACAGAATTCCTGAATAAGAATTGAAGAATGTAGTCTATAAAGAGTGTTGACCAAGAAAGTTATGAAGGGCGTGGAATGAAATCAAATTTAAGGTACATCTACAAGAAATAAAGATTTATAAATAGATATAAAAGACGACTATACAAAAGATGGAAACTGTTGATATAGACAAGATGTATATTATAATAGAAAAATAATCAGTATTAAGATACAATCATTCAGGAGGAAAACTGCATACATGGAAAAGGAATAAAGTAAACAACAAGGAGGAAAAGAACCATGAGTGACAGAGAAACACAAAAACCACCAAATAACAAAAATTTATTATAAAAAACAACTAAAACAAACACACCCACCCACACACAAAACACACACCACACAGACACACACACAAAACACATACACAAACACACACATCGCACACAACACACACACACACACACACACCACACACACAACACACAACACACACAACGTACACACACACACCACAACACACACACACATTACACACAAAACACACACACCACACATACACACACCACACACACACACACAAACACACACCACACACACATACACACACACACACAACTCACACACACACTACAACACACACACCAACCACACACACACACTCACACACCCACACACACACACACATACCACACACACACACCACACACACACACAAACACTACACACAACACACATACACCCACACACACACACACACACACACACACTAAACACACACCCTCATGAAACAAAGGAACACCCGATGATCAAAAAACACACCAAAAACGAGAACAAAAGTCTCATTCCAGCAAAACAAACACCAAAAAAAAAACACCACAACAACAAACAAATCAAAACAGGGATATTGAGAAAAGGTGAGACAGCGATACAGGGGATACTATGACGGGGAAGAAAAAAAATGGAAAAAAACTAAAAAAACACATCAGAAATAAAGATTGATAGTAATGGTTAATTAATAAATAATTATTAATCATGGGGGAACAACTCGGTGGAGCGGGGAAGCGCCGCATCGACAATCCTGAAGAGCATCCTACCATCCTACTCCGACCTGTAGTAGTCTACTACTCTTAAAAGTCAAATATGGGGGACCAATAATGGCACCAGATCTAAATCCAAGCTGTACAACTCTTAAAAAGTTCCAAGATGAATGACAAACCATTGTCCAGACTTACTCCACGCTCTATTACCCGTAAAAGTTCCAAGATGATGACCAACCATATCTAAGGATCTTACCCAAGCTGTTCTACCCTTTAAAAGTTGCAAGATAATGACGGACCAAAATATGGACCAGATTCCAATATGATGCACCTATCAATCCACCAGATCCAACTCCCGCACATATTTGTTTATATATGTGAGGATAATAAGTCTTATCCTGAAACTGCGGGAGGAAAATCAATTTTCTA
Source organism: Chionoecetes opilio (assembly GCA_016584305.1). Taxonomy (NCBI): domain Eukaryota; kingdom Metazoa; phylum Arthropoda; class Malacostraca; order Decapoda; family Majidae; genus Chionoecetes; species Chionoecetes opilio. Next base: position 7,118 of record JACEEZ010025205.1, on the reverse strand, counting down.
GTGCCACCAGTGCGGGAATGTGAGAAAAAACCGTGATCATTACAGAATTGTGGATGCAAATCACTTCAACATCAAGGTTGTAGAAATCTGCATCCGGCATTATATCTAATTCTACCCCAAACGTATTGGGTGAGGTATGGTTGTTGTTGGGAGTTTTGAAATAGCTGGGGCGAAAAGGGCAGCAATGTCGCTTTGCGAGAGACGGGTTGAGGGATGAATTCAAGGGTGCCACACACTTGGGATTTTGTCCCAAGATTTAGACGGGATATTCAAGGATTTTGCCAGTCGTTTATTGAAGGTAAGCATAGGTTTCCGTTTTTGTACCGTACATTGATATAAACCACTGAAAAATACTTGAATAATCCTGCAAAAGTCCCAAGATAGAAAACAAAATATCTCAAACGCCAAGACCTACATCCCAGACTTCTTTGGCAAAATAACCAAGGATTGGTAAATATATGCGTACAGAGTAATGAGAAGATGGGGTGTGTGTTATCGAGAGCTGACATAAGGGTATATGTGACACAATTAAATAGACTTTTTACGAATGTGGCCCTAGGTTTCTTGTATGCAATGGAAAACTACGGTTTCGGTTCGCAAGTAGCTCAGCAGAGCCTTCAGGAAGGCTGCCACAGCCCACGGGTTAACTGGCTGTGTGACTATCATGACAAAGAATTTCCGAATAAGAATTGAAGAAGGTCGTCTATAAAGAGTTGTGACCAAGGAATAGTATGAAGGCGTGGAATGAAATCAAATTTAAAGGAACATCTACAGAAATAAGGATTTATAAAGTTTTATATATATAAGACCAGACGTAATACAACAAGATGGAAACGTGATATAGAAAGATATATTATAATAGAAAATAATCAGTATTAAGATACACATCATTCAGGAGGAAACTGCATACATGGAAATGAATAAGGTAAACAAGAAGGAGGAAAAGAACCAGAGTGACAGAGAAACACAAAAACACAAATCAACAAAATATAATTATAAAACACAACTAAAACACCCCACACCCACCCACACACAAACACACACACACAGACACACACACAACACATACACAAAACAACACATCGACACACAACACACACACACACCACACACACACACACACACCCCACACACACACCACACACACACACAACACACTTACACACACAAACACCACACACACATACACACACACACACACACACACACACACACACACACACACACACACACAACACACACCCCACACCACACACACACACACACAAACTCACACACACACACTCACACACACACACCACACACACACACACACACACACACACCACACACACACACCACACACACACAACACACACACACACACAAACACACACACACACACACACACACCCACCCCTACACACAACACTACACAAACCCCTCATGAAACAAAGGAACACCCGATGATCAAAACACACAAAAACGAGAACAAAAGTCTCATTACAGCAAAACAAACACCATAAAAAAAAGACCACAACACAACAAAACAACAGGGATATATGAGAAAGGTGAGACAGCGTACAGGTGAATATATGAGGGGAGAACAAAATGGAAACAAACTAAAACACATCCAGAAATAAAGATAGATAGCTAATGGTTAATTAATAAAATTAATTAATCATGGGAACACTCGTTGGAGGGAGCCCCCTATCGCCAATCCTGAAGAGCATCCTACCATCCTACTCCGACCTTTATAGTCTACTACTCTTAAAAATTCAAATATGGGGGACCAATAATGGCCCAGATCTAACTCCAAGCTGTACAACTCTTAAAGTTCCAAGATAATGACCAACCATGGTCCAGATCTAACTCCAAGCTCTATTACCCGTAAAGTTCCAAGATGATTGACCAACCACATCTAAGGATCTTACTCCAAGCTGCTCTACCTTAAAAGTTGCAAGATAATGACGGACCAAATATGGACCAGATTCCAATATGATGCACCTATCAATGACCAGATCCAACTCCCACATATTTGTTTTATACTGGAGGATAATAATTCTTATCCCTGAAACTGCGGAGCAAATCAATTTTTAGTGCCACCAGTGCGGAATGTGAGAAAAACGATGATCACTACATAATTGGATGCAAATCACATCAACATCAAGGTTGTAGAAAATCTGCATCCGGCATTATATCTAATTTTAACCCAAGTATTGGGTTGCACGGTATGGCTTTGTGGTTTGGGGAGTTGAAATAGCTGGGACCGAAGGGCAGCAAGTCGCTTGCGAGAGACGTTTTGAGGTGAATTCAAGTTGCCACACATTGAGGTATTTTGTCCCAAGATTTAGGACAGGATTATTCATGTATGTATGTCAGTCGTTTATCTGAAGGTAAGCATAGGTTCCGTTGTACCGTACCGTGATATTAAACCACTGAATAAATACTTGAATAATCCTTCAAAAGTCCCAAATAGACCACAAAATATCCCCCAGCGCAAGACCTACATCCCAAGATCTTTTGGCAAATAACAAGGATTGTAAATACCTGCGTTACATCGTAGTTAGGCAGATGGTGGTTGTGTGTGTATCGAGAGCTGACATCAAGGCGTATAGTGCCACAATAAGTAGACTTTACGAATGTAGGCTGGTTTTTGTTATGCAATTGAAAACTGCGGTTTCGGTTTCGCAGTAGCTCAGCAGAAGCCTTCAGGGAAGGCTTGCCACAGCCACGGGTAAACTGGAGGACTATGACAAGGAATTCCTGATAACAAATTGAAGAAGGTGTCTATAAGAGTGTTGACCAAGAAATTAATGAAGGGTTCGTGGATGACAATCAAATTAAGGAAACATCTACAAGCCAATAAAGATTATAAATATATATTACAAAGACGACGTATACAAAAAGATGGAAAACCTGATATAGAAAGATATAGTATAATAGAAAATAATCAGATTAAGATACACATCATTCCGGAGGAAAATGCATAATATGTGGAAATGAATAAGGTAAACAAGACGGAGGGAAAAAGAACCATGCAGGTACAGAGAAACACAAAAACACAAATCAACAACAAATATAATGTATAAAACACAACTAAAAAACACATCACACCCACCCACGACACAAAAACACACTAAACCACAGACACACACACAAACACATACACATAACACACACATTCGCACACAACACAACACCCACACACACACATAACATTTCACAACAACAACAACACACACACAGACAACACAAACACACACACGCACACACACACACACAGCTAACACACACCCTCCATGAACAAAAGGAAACACCGATGATCAAAAAAACACACAAAAAACGAGAACAAAAGTCTCATTCAGCCAAAACAACCACCATAAAAAAAAAGACCACAACAACAAACCAAAACCACCAGGGAATATGAGAAAGGGTGAGACAGCGATACAGGACGAATATATGAGGGGAGGGAAAAAAATGGAAACAAAAACTAAAAACACCATCCAGAAATCAAGATAGATAGCTATGGTTAATTAATAAATAATTAATTAATTATGGGGAACACTCGGTGGGAGGGAAACGCCGCATCGCCAATCTGAATGATGTTGCTATCCTACCATCCAATACTCCGACCTGTATAGTCTATACTCTAAATGATTCAAATATGGGGGACCAATAATGGCCCAGATCTAACTCCCTGCTGCTACAACTCTTAAAAGTTCCAAGATGAATGACCAACCTATGGCCCAGATCTATTCTCCAAACGCTCTAGTACACCGTTAAAAGTTACAAGATGATTGACAAGCCACATCTAAGGATCTACAACTCGGAGGGGGGGCTGTTCTACCCTTAAAAGTTGCAAGATAATGATGGACAAAATATGGACCAGCATTCCAATATGATGCACCTATCAATGACAGATTCAGCTCCCACATATTTGTTGTTATACGGAGGATAAAATTTCTTATCCTGTGAAAAAACTGCGGGAGGAAAATCAATTTTTTAGGCCCACCAGTGGCGCGGAAATGTGAGAAAAAACAGTGAGCATTACAGAATTGTGATGCAAATCACATCAACATTCAAGGTTGTAGAAATATGCATCCGCCTTATATCGAATTTAATCCGCCCAGAACGTTATTGGGTGGTCAGGTTTTGTGGTGGGAGTTGAAATAGCTGGGCGCGAAGGGCATGCAAGTGTCGCTTGCGAGTGACGGGTTGAGGTGAATTCAAGGGTGCCTACAATTGGGAGTTTGTCCAAGATTAGACGGGCATCTAATTCATGTATTATGCAGTCGTTTATCTGAAGGTAAGCATTAGGTTCCGTTGTACCGTACCTTGATATACCACCAAATGAATAAATACTTGGAATATCCCTTCAAAAGGCCCATGATTAGACACACAAAGATCCCAACGACAAGACCACCGTACATCCCAAGATCTTTTAGCAAATAAACCAAGGATTGGTAAATATCTGCGTACACCCGTAGTTAGGCAGATGGTGGGCTGTGTATCGAGAGGTGACATCAAGGCGTATATGTGACACAATAAGTAGAACTTTTACGAATGTCGGCCTGTTTTTGTAGGCAATTGAAAACTGCGGTTTCGGTTTCGCAGTAGCCTCAGCGAGCCTTTCAGGAAGGCTTGCCACAGCCCACGGAGTTAACGGATGGACGATGACAGGGAAATTCCTGAATCAAGAATGAAGAAGGTAGTCTATAAGGAGTGTTGGACCAGAAATTAAATGTATGGCGCGACATGAAATCAATTTAAGGAACATCTACAAGAAATAATGATTATAAATATATATAAAAGACGACGTATACAAAAGATGGCAAACGTGATATAAAAAGATATATTATAATATAAAAATAATCAGTATTAAAGATACACATATTGCAGGAGGGAGACTGCATACATGGAAAATGAATAAGGTAAACAAGAAGCGACGGAAAGAACAATGAGTGACAGAGAAAACAAAACACAAATCAAAAAATATAATTATAAAACACAACTCAAAACACACACAACCACACCACAACAAACACACACACACAGACACACACACAAAACACATAACCAACACACACATCGCACCACAACACACACACACACACCACACACAACACCACACACACACACCACACACACACACACGTTACACGCACACACACACACACACACACTTACACACACAAACACACACGACACACATAAACACACCACACCACACACACACAAACACACACACACACACACCACACTCACACAAACTCACACACACACACTCCACACACACACACACAAACACACACACACACAAAAAACACACACCACAAACACACACACACCACACACACACACACACAACACGACACACACACACACACACACATACACACACCACCACACCACACACACAAACACACACACACTAACACACACCCTCATGAAAACAAAGGCACACCCGATGATCAAAAAAACACACAAAAACGAGAAACAAAAGTTTCATTACAGCCAAAACCAAACACATTAAAAAAAAAGACCACAACAACAAAAAACAAACAGGGATATATGAGAAATGGTGAGACAGCGATCAAGGTGAATTATATGAGGGGAGGAAAAAAAAATGTAAACAAAGCTAAAAACACATCCAGAAATAAAGATAGAATAGCTAATGGTAATAATAAATAATTAATAATCATGGGGAACACTCGTTGGAGGGACGCGGCCGCATCGCCAATCCTTGAAGGAGAATCCTACCATCCACTCCGACCATGTATAGTGTACTACTCTTAAAAAGTTCAAATATGGGGGAACAATACAATGGCCCAGATCTAACTCCAAGCCTGTACAACTCTTAAAAGTTCCAAGATGAATGACCAAACCATGGTCAGGACTAATCTCCAAAGCTCTGATACCGTAAAGTTCAAGCATGATTGACCAAACCAATCTAAGGATCTTACTCCAAGTGTTTAACCTTAAAAGTTGCAAGATATGGACGGTCCAAATATGGACCAGAGTGACCAAATATGATGCACCTATCAATGACCAGATTCCAAACTCCCACATATTTTTATACTGGAGGATAATAATTCTTATCCCTGAAACTGCGGGAGCAAATCAATTTTTAGTGCCACCAGTGCGGAATGTGAGAAAAACGATGATCATTACAGAATTGGATGCAAATCACATCAACATCAAGGTTGTAGAAATCTGCATCCGACATTATATCTAATTTTAACCCAAACGTATTGGGTTGAGGTATGGTTGTGGTTGGGAGTTGAAATAGCTGGGGCGAAGGGCAGCAAGTCGCTTGCGAGAGACGGTTGAGGTGAATTCAAGGGTGCCACACATTGGGATTTTGTCCCAAGATTTAGACGGGATTATTCATGTATTTATGCAGTCGTTTATCTGAAGGTAAGCATAGGTTCCGTTGTACCGTACCTTGATATAAACCACTGAATAAATACTTGAATAATCCCTTCAAAAGTCCCAAGATAGACACAAAATATCCAACGCCAAGACCTACATCCCAAGATCTTTTGGCAAATAACCAAGGATTGGTAAATATCTGCGTACATCGTAATGAGGCAGATGGTGGTGTGTGTTATCGAGAGCTGACATCAAGGCGTATATGTGACACAATAAGTAGACTTTTACGAATGTCGGCCTGGTTTTTGTATGCAATTGAAAACTGCGGTTTCGGTTTCGCAGTAGCTCAGCAGAGCCTTCAGGAAGGCTTGCCACAGCCCACGGGTTAACTGGATGGACTATGACAAGGAATTCCTGAATAAGAATTGAAGAAGGTAGTCTATAAAGAGTGTTGACCAAGAAATTAATGAAGGGCGTGGAATGAAATCAAATTTAAGGAACATCTACAAGAAATAAAGATTTATAAATATATATAAAAGACGACGTATACAAAAGATGGAAACGTGATATAGAAAGATATATTATAATAGAAAATAATCAGTATTAAGATACACATCATTCAGGAGGAAACTGCATACATGGAAATGAATAAGGTAAACAAGAAGGAGGAAAAGAACCATGAGGGACAGAGAAACACAAAAACACAAATCAACAAAAATTATAATAAAAACACAACAAAAACACACACACCACACACCAAACAC
>JACEEZ010025204.1:127500-151564 GCA_016584305.1 Chionoecetes opilio | reverse complement strand
ATATATTTAATATTTATAATATATATATATGTATATATATATAAAAGTAATATTATAATAGTTTTATAATAAAAATATTTAATCTAAAATATTATAAATTATATATATTTATATAAAATATTAAATAATATAAATATATTATTATATAATTATATTTTATATATATTATAAATAAAATATCTTTATATATATAAAATCTTATATAAATAAAAATATATTATATATATATAATTATTAAAATATTAAAATATATATTTTAAAATATATATATATTATATATATATATTATATATATACTTATATATATAATATATAATATATATTTATAATTATATATTTATATATATATATTTTATATATAAAATATTTATATATATTTATTACTAAAATATATATCTATAAATATATATAATATATATTATATATATATAATATTTATATTATATATAAAAATCTTTATATATTATAAATATATATTATATATATATTATTAATATATATATATATTTTATTAATATATATATTTATATAAAATATCATTTTATTATATTCTTATATATATATATCTTATATATATATATTTTATATATAAAATATTTTAAAATATATATAATTTATATATATATATATTCTTTATATATATATAATATTTTATAGATATATTATTTTTATTATATATATATATTTTTTTATATATATATTATATTTTATAATATATATCTTTATATATATATATCTTTATATTATATTTTTATTTTATATAAAATTTATCTTATAATATATATATCTTTATATATATATATTTATTTATAATATAAAAATATCTTTATATTATTAATTTTATATATATATATATTTATATATATATATTTTATATATATATATTTTAATAAAATATATATCTTTATATATATAATTTTTATATATATTATATCCTTTTATATATATTATATTTTATATAAAATATAATCTTTATATATATATATATATATATATATTTTATATATATATTATTAATTTATATATTTTTATATTATATATTTTTTTTTATATATATATATTTATATTTTTATATATATTTAAAATATTTTATTATATTTAAAATATATATATAATTATATGTATATATTATATATTTATATATATATATATTATATTTATATATTTTATATATATATTATATAATATATATATATATATATTATAATTATATATTTAAATATATATATATTATATATATAAAATATATTTATATATATTATATATATATATATTTTATATTTATATTATATATATATTTATATATATATTATATTTTATATTATATATATTAAATTTTATATTATATAATTTATATTATATATATTTTTATTTTTAATTTTATATATATTTTATATATATTATATTTATATTATATATATTTTTATATATTATATTTTATTTATATATATATATATTTAATTATATATATATATTTATATAAAATAAAAATATATTTATATATATATATTATTTATAAAATAAAATATATTATATATATATATATTTATATATAATATATATTTATATATTTTATATATTATATATATATTATATTTAAAATATATAATTATTTATATATATATATTTTATTATATATATATATATTTATATATATATTATTTAATATATATATATATTTATTATATATATTATTTATAATATATATATTTATATATATTATATTTTAAAAATTATATATATATATATTTATATATATATTATTTATATATATAGGGAAGATTTTCTTTTGAGACAGATATCGTTAAAGTGATAGCTAGTTCAGCGTTTATCTTCAAGATATTTTCTCTTTGTCTTAAGAGTGTCTTATTCTCTTTTGTAATCACTTTTATGACTTCGCGTAGCTTGTCATGTTTACTGTATCGCGATTTGGGTCTAAGAACCCTTCTTCAGCGCATATGGAGATGTTTTCTCCTCAGGAGTTGATTTTGAGCATGATTAAGATGCGAAGTGAGGGCGCTATTTATAGCCGGTCTGCCTGCCACGCAGCCTATTACCGATGTCGTTGATTGGTTAGATAGCTTTTGCTTTTCGTCTTCTTGAGTGAGAGACGCTGATTGTTGTTTGGTCTTCGCTTGGCTTTTCTGTGAGTAGGCTGTTATTTGCTTGTTCTTTTCATGATTGATTTATGGACGTTTGGTACGGAAAAAATTTTTTAGCATCACAGGGTTTTAGTTAGCATATTTCATATCATTCTTCACTACGAAAATTCCATGTTTCCTATCTTCTTTAGGGACATGGTATCATTTTTAACTGTTTCTCTTCATGTAGTTGATAGTTGTAGTATGTAGTTCACAGATACCCTAGTATGTACAATAGTTTCCGGGGGATTTGAGACGCTAACGTCCATGGGTAACAACGTACGAACTGTCATCTGCTGTTTTGGCATCCAGAGAGATTGATGACGTCAGAGTTGTTGTTCACAAGGACTGCCTTAGGTGTTTTTAAGGAAGCAACGTACATAAAATCCTCATAATGAGTATATAGATGTTTTCTGACTCAGAACGTGACGGGCAATGTATACAAACGAAATTAGGCCATATAACAACCTCAGGCGCTTGTGGTGATTTTGTTTTGTGTATGTGCCAAGTGGTGAACACCTGAGGGTTTTTTTTGTATAAAGTCTTACAAAAAGTGTTTTTGTTTTGTCTTCTGTGTAAATGATTTGGTTAGGAAATTAATACATTTGATGGTACAATTCATTATTTTCTTGTATTTGTAATGGGACAGGATCAAACGCCACAGGTATACAAAAACAGTTGACAAAAGTTTCCTAGCTTACAACGCTAACATCAAAGTAAAACTGAATAACAAACATCGCTGTAGTCAAAGTTAGTTTGAGAAGTTTGTCTTGTACAAACCACGTAAGGAGTGGTAAAAAGGGGAAGGCAAATTATCAAGAAACCTTACATGAAATGAGATATATATAGATTGACAAGAATGAACATGGTTGACTTGGTGCCCAAAAGTGTAGTGGTTTTCTCTATTGTGAACTGTGATAGAGCACACAAGGCACTTACATTTTTTAGCGGTAGTTTGTATGAAGCGAAAAACGGTTTGCATGTCGCTGGCAACGCAGTTTAGTGTGCTTGGGAAAATGCATTTTAGTTGGTCCCTCATGTCTGATGTTATTAAGGGCCGATGATCGCAACGGGGCTCCGCTTGAAAGTCATAAAACTTCTGCTCCTCTACTCCGACCCCATTGGGCGTATTTTGAAACCAGCTCAATCAAATAGTGGATAATAAATTTAAGCCTTGGTACACAACATTCCGTAGTGTGCAAATTTTGTATATTATGTATGCAATTTAGCATAGCTGTCCCAAGAAAAGTAGAAAGCCACTTGATCGCATCTCAGCGTGGCGTTCACAGAGAGGTAGCATGAGTTGTTCTTTTCCAGATCAACTCACCCCAGAATCTTATTTATTCATTTACTATGTTTGGCCGTATTGACTTCTTATCTCTTGTTCTGTGTGACTTGAGTGTTACCCAGCCTGCAGGTTTTGATATGAGGGTGCCACGGGATCCTCTTTCTTCCATCTCCTGAATTTCACACACATAGATTACCTAGAACGCCACTTCATTGTCAAAACGATGGTGTCCTGAGATCACCTGGCAGTCATCCCGATTTCTCCTCACTGTGCATTTTGCTTTTGTTCCACGTTGCATAGTGTCCTGTAGAACATGCATGGGGAGGAAGAGAGGAATTTTTGTCTTCAAAGCCAACAATTATGAATAAATGTAGTAGATTTGCCTGCGGTCTGATTGTTGTGCTTGTGACGATTATGTGATGGTCCCCGTGTTGTCCATCTCGAGTCTTCCACACGTTATATTTCAAGACATGTGTAGCCTGTGTGACGTCACACATACACCACATTTTGGATTACTAAACTTTGCATGGTGCTTGGTTGGCGCATGAACTGTGGAGGTGGGGAGTCGGTCCTTTGAAGGCAATTAGACTTTCATCAAGAGAAATATTTTTATCAGGATGAAAATTCTGAAGAAAATTTGCTTGAAAATGATCAATGAGGGGTTGGATTTTGTAAAGAACATGATCTGGATTTTGTTAATTGTAATGGGAATTATCATTGTAATTCAGAAATTTTAACAAAAGTTGGAATCTGTTTCTTTTGAAATGCTCGGGAAACCAGGGAGTGTCTATACTTGGATGCATTGTATCCCAGATTCAGGAAACGTGCTTAGAAATTTAATGTGATCATAAATAGCCGAGCAATGAGATGATGAAGCCAAACAAGTGGGAGAAAATGTTTGCACTGTTTTCCTTAACCGTCGTTTGGTGGCGTAAATACTTACATTTTTACATCCATAATTTCTGGAAAGTTATAAGGGGCTATCTGAAGAGTCTGCACAGTGTCTTCATCTGTGTCATATTATGGCTATAAATGAACAAATTACAAAAAATAAACCGAGTGGCGACGTTTTGCTTCAATGCATTTTTACTCTAGGCCTATTAGTTACGGCGTAATTTTTTTTATAAGAGAAATAGGATGAAATATATCTGTGATATTAATACACTTTTTAATAATCACTAAGAGTATATATAATTAGAAGGGTAGGATATTATATACCCTTAATAGGGATACGATAATATACCCCTAATAACCTCCTAAGAGATACTTTAATAAATTATTGTGTAAAATACCTGGATCTTTTATATAGGTTTGGTGAGGTTAGGTTTATATTTTTTTGTTTTGCCAATGAAATTATTAGTCCTAGAGGAAACATTAATAGGGTAACAACAAAGAAACGTCAAGCTTGAGGTGTTTTACCTATAGATATAATAAGTATCTCAATAGAGGGCTCCCTTTGACTTTCAGTAAAGCATCATATTTTCTTAAATAACTCGAAACCTATGAGGTTTACAGGAAATTTCTGGGATAGAGTAAAGATAAAACTTGAGCAGGCCTTTCTGATGAGCCAGCAAAATGAATTTGGAGTTTAAATATGTGAGCAAATTGTATTGGTGTATGTTTGACATACTAGCAGGGCTTGGAAACGGTTTAAGGGAACGAAAACGAAAACCGAAACGAACGAAATTATGCTCGGAACAAAAAACGGAAACGAAAACATTATCATATATACTGTTCCGGAGCAAAAACACTATTTTGAAATCCCTGTAACCGGTTAATAACGTTAGTTTATTCGTTCCATGCCATATTTGGTCACTGATCCATTTTCACTTCTAGTAGCCAAATGATTTAAGTAAATACATTTGGATTACATACATACATCAATTAAGTCTACTGTATTATGTAGTTGCTCACATGGCAATTAACGATGTGTTTTTTTCTTCAAATAGTATCATATGCACCACTTTTCATTTAATTTGTGAAGAATAACTATTTTTTACCTTATATAATTGTGAATTTATGTCTTCATGATATGCATCACGTTCCCTTATTGTATTACACCTTCCAATCGTTAAACTATTATACTGCAGTTTGGTTTAAGAATATGCTTAGATTAATATCCAGTATTTGAAAAGGGATTATATATCGTGAGTATGTGCTTAAATTTTTAACTGTGTTCATAGCCTAATGCGCTTGGTGCGTCGAATATCGGTGTGAGTGTCTTAGGTTCGAGTCCTTGAAGTACCACATGTAGTCATTGATTTCATTGAGTAGTTTCATTTAATTAATTGGCATTTCGGCGCGGGGCATTTCTACAACTTAACCCCTTGAGGCCCAGAACGTTATTTCTATTGTAATTTGGGTACCATTAGACGCTTTTTAGTGAATATAAACACTTTTATAGATATGACCTGTTTAGTATCCTTGTCCACTAACTCATTTGGTATATTCAGTTACTTTTCCTGATTTCATGACTAACAAGACGATTTTTTATAACAAAGGAAAGGTCTGGGCGTGAAGGGCAGTGTTGCCAACCGTAGGGACATTTCCCTAAACGTAGGGACTTTTGACAATGTTTTAAGGGCGTAGGGACGTTGGGACGCCCAGGCAAAATTCTTAAGAACGTAGGGATTTTTGACAATTATCACCAATTATAATAAATAAAACAAAATAGTTTACTTTATACAATGATCAAGTCTCTCCACTTTTTCTTTTTCTTCGATGAAAAATAAAGAAAACCTGCTGAAGCACGTATCTCAGACGCGTATTTATGGAGCCATATATATTTAGCCGTATTTAGGGATAGATCAGCTTAAGGCCATGTTACACGGACACTTTTTACACATTGCAGTGAAATAAAGAGAAATTACCAAACTTGGATGATCAAGAGATGTTGTAGCATCTCTATGCGATATGTTTAGGGAAAATAAGTGTGTTACCCTTTTTAGTAAGGTATTTTACAGGTAACGGGATCACACCATTAAAATACAGGTTACTGACCTGTAGGGGTGATTGCCTGTGATGCCCTCTTGATAGGCAGGTAACTTACTTTGCTATCCAGAAGTATACAACAATGAAGTGGTATAAGGTGGTATTGGCTAATCGTGGTTGGGCGGTTTTTAAGTAATTTATAAGTATTTTAAAGTGCCAAAGGATTCGAGTAAGACAATATACTATTAAAAATATATAATATATATATGTACACTTGTGAAGTTTTTACAATAATAATGACACGAGGTTCTTTACAACGGCCAATGAAACTAATGTCTAATAGACAGAGCCGGAACAATTAATATCGTGACAAGTACTCACACACTCCGGTGTGTGAGTAACCACACTGACTCACATGGAGTCCTTCTAGGAGCACTTGTGTCGCGTCTCCGGTGGCTTCTGCCCCTCTCCGCTCCGTAGGCAAGCATATAAGGAGTTTGACCGGAACTTCCAAGGTTCCGGTTTCCCATGGCCTGTGGACAGGCTCGCGTGGTACAGTCAGCATCAGCATCCTTGCTCAACACGCTGACACAACTCACACCATGCTGGTTTGTGCATTTCATCAAAGGGTGTTGCTGATACAGGCAGACACACAGACACACAGACATCCTGCTGTTGGGATATACTAAGATTTTACAAATACATATTGTTGTAACTAGGGATAGGATAATGGTAACGCAAAGTCCCGTGCACTGTAACATTACTCGTCCATTGTTATATACACTCTTGAAACCTTCAAGAACACGCGAGTATAATGTGATTGCCCAAAACGGCCCATTAATGTTCTACTTTCACTTGGATAGTCCAATAGGGGATGGAGTGCAGCTGGAAACTGCCCTTTGTGGCCCCTGTTGCCTCCTTATAAGCATGCAGGGAACACTACACCAGGGAGCGCTGAATGTAGCCTCGAAGCTTCGTATTCTTCCTCAGTCACCAGCTTCACCCCTCGTTCGAAGCAGGGTTCATCCGGGCTCGTGGTTGTTTCCGTACGCAGGTGTGGTCGAAGCTCCAATGCCTCAACAATATAATATCTAACCAGTGCCGTAATAAGTGCTGTATATAGGGAATATAGCTGTGTGATTTTGTATATTAATAGTAATATAGTGTAGATCAGAGGAGAAAAATAAAGTGTTTGGGTAGAGTATGTTTTTATAAATTTATTACGCCCAAGGCGTCAGACCTTGAGGGACAAAATAATCTTTGTCGATAAACTTTACACATTGAAAATAAACAGTAGAACACTATATACAGGAGTAACTGGCCACCCAATAACTAAACTAATGAAACGGTCATCACCAAAATTAGCAGCCACCAAAACGTGGGTAGCGGACAAGAACCTCATCCAAATTGTCTTGAGCTAGCAGATGCCGACAGATGTCCGCCAGTGGTCGTCCCCGAGGCAGCATGCCACTGACCTCCGGGCAGTGCAGGCAGTAATGCTCCAGCGAGTTACTGTTGGGTTGGTCACACAGGAGGCATGAGGAAAAATGTGGCGCGTCCTCGAATCCCACGACCTGCCAAGGCTGCCACACTGGTCTGTAGCCCAGGCGTAACCTGGCCGCTACCACGTTGTGTCTCCGCACCATTAGGCCCCGACGACGGTACTTGTAACGATGGTGGCGGAACGCGTCGTAATGCTGAATGGAGACGCTGTTGGCTCTCTGTCTGTCCCTGTGATGGAGAGTAGAGACGTAAGTGTGAGCGTTGACCCTTAATAAATAACAGGAAAGAGAGGGTGAGGGACCAGCATCACGGAGTGGCAGGCTACAGGCGGCTTTTGCAATTCTGTCGACAGTGTCACTATGAAGAATGCCAACGTGGGAAGGAATCCACAAAAAAATTATCTGCAAGGTGCGTTGGCGTACTAGGGACAAAAATGACAGAATACGTGATACTAGGGGGCTGTTAGTCTTAGAGGAGGAAAGGGCCTGAAGGGCAGACTGAGAGTCACATATCACTAAGCCATTGAGGCCACGTTGGCTGAAGAGACTGCATCAAGTATACCATACAACTTGCAGAACGTGGAGCTGGCGGAAACAGGGGTTGATTGATTTAATGCCTAAAAAGGTGAAAGTGCCAGAGGGAGTCTGCGGCCAACCCAGCCGTCAGGCGGCGGATCGACGTCAGGGGAGAGTACAGCACATCACGCTGCCCCATCTGGCGGCAAGGATCCATCGGTGTAGACGTGGTTCAGTGTGGGGATGAGGATGAAACTGAAGCTTTGGTCTCCAACGCCAGCTGCTTCTGTAGGGCAGGAAAAGCAGACCTGGAGGTAGGGGTGTAGTGGACCGTTACGGTGGGAATCATCCACGGTGAAGGACCAGGTAGAGCTTCAGCCTCTGGAACATTGATGTCGAGCCTTTGAAGTAAAGAACACACAGATTTAATAAGGGTGCGACCGCCAGCCTGAAGAGGAGGTATACGTGGGCGGGGCTGCATAGCACTTCTAATAGTATGAGAGTAGTGAGGGACGACCTGAGGGTAATGCAGACATTTGATAGTGAGACGAGCAATGATGGAGCAAATTCTCTCATAAATGGGTGATAGGTGAAGCTCTGTTAACATGTTGACCACTCTAGTAGACGAAGACAGCCCAAGATAACTCTCATAACCCTGTTTTGGAATTTTTCAAGGGGGGTCCAGGGATGTATGGGGTAACTGAATTAAAGCAGGAGAGAGATAGTCTATGACTGAACGGACGAAGGTTACGTAAATCATTCTGGCCACAGGGATGGAGAGTCCAGAAGTGTTGTTAACAAGCCACCTGAATGGTACAAAGTGCTTCTGTAGCCGTTCCAAAAGATCATGCACGAAGGGATGTATGCGTTGTGCCTGAGTGACGTGGGGAATGGAGACTGGTGCGCCGAGGTAGATGTACTGTTTGCACAGGGGAACGCCACACTCTCCAATGTAGAAGTCTGGTAGCAGCCTCGGGTTCCGGAGTGTGAAGACTCGGCTTTTATCTGGGGATATAATTAGACCACAATCAGCGGCAGACATAGAAAATTAATTTAGTAACTGCTGGAGATGGTTTGGCGAGGTGGATTGTATGCATATATGGTCAGCATAGCACGTTACCGTGGTGTCAGGGACGTCAGGCAGGTTGGAAAGCAATCGGTGGACTAGAACATTAAACAGAAACGGACTGAGAACTCCCTGCGGAGTTCCTAATTCGAAGCCCTTAGGTGTGCTGCATGCTCCTTTGTAAAGGACGCGAGAAGTCCTATTGCTGAGGTACGGTGAGGTATCCTCTAATCCATTTAAGTAGCCGTCCTCTGACTCTATTTTAGTAGCTGTCCTCTGACACCGAAGTCCACTAACTGGTCTAGGATGACGTCCCTGGTGGCAACATCGAATGCGCTCTTGAGATCGATGAACGCAACTACACTGTTTGGGGAAAGGCGTGTGTAGAGGTCCATGAGGCAATGATGTGTGCATCGCTGTGGAAGAAATCCAAAAAGTCGGGATGACAGCACCCCTCCAGCCTGAAAAGAAAACTGGCGAACAATATGCGCTCCATCACCTTGCTGAAGCAGGATGTGAGGGATACTGGCCTAAACTTGTCCGTCCTGGGTTTTGGAATGGGCACAATTGTGCTGCGGGTCCAGGCGGCAGGCAGATACCCCAGCCTGAAGCAAATGTTGTAAAGCTGTAGCAGAGGGTTACCTGGGACGTTATGTAGCTGACGGAGGACCTAATAGGTGATACCGTCGTCATCCGGAGCAGTCGACTTGCCCCGAGCCAGAGCCCGTCGCAGTTCATCCTCAGTAATGAGAGTGGGTCCATCGTCATCCTCCTCGAGGATGATGACCTGCCCCGGCAGACAGTGCCGCCTGAACATGCTCGGGAAGGCTGCTTACCCGCGACTGTCTGGCCCAGTCAGTCACCGACAAGGTTTTGGGCGTACTCACCAGGACTGATGGAGGGCGTTGGCGGGTTTCTTCTTCGTCACCTTCCTGATGAGGTGCCACATTGTCCCAACACTAGTCTGCTGATTGATGTTGTCCCTGAATGTATGCCACGACTCTGTCCTCACGCAGGCCTGTAAGTTTACCAAGTCGTCCCGTGAAGCCTGGTATCGGTGAAGGTGATCAGGAGTTTGGTCCATTTGAAAAAGAAGACCAGCGTTCATAGCTGTCCTATTGGCCTGAAGAATGCGTTCGTCAAGGGTCCAGGAGTATGCAGCCGCCCGCCGTCGCATATGTGGCCTAGAAATATACTGCGAGTAGAAATTGTTCGTCGAATCCACCAAAGATGAATACAGGGCCTCGGGTGACTGAAAGTCAAACGTGAGGAGAAGGGAGGACATGTAGGCAATATAATTAGGACAGTATCTGGGAGGAATCGAGATGCGAAGACGGTGATGAGTGGGGGTGCGACTTTCTGGGAGTAGATACCGGAAGCTGAGAGCTACATGATCAGAGAAGAGGGAATTGACGGAGGTACACGTGACATGGGCCGCCACCAGACCAAACGTGATTATGTGATCCAGGGTCCCTCCGCGACCGTGAGTAGCACCGCCAGTGTCCCAGCGAGTGAGATGGTTGCGTTGAATGTATTGCAGAAGGCGATGCCCGCTCCGATTCCACGTCGACAGGTCGACTTAGTCAGGATGCCGAGCGTTGAAGTCCCCCATGTAGATACTTCCTTGGTCTGTTGGAAGAGGAAGTGCAGCCACATTCAACTTACCAGGGGCGCAGTACATATTGCAGACCCGAATCTTGCCATTTCCCACAGCCACCTCAAACAGCTGAAAGGTTGTGTCTGCATCGTCGGAGCTGCGGAGAAGTCGGTGCTGGATGGAGGAATGTATGCAATGAGGCCATTCCGAAACTGGTGGACATAGGAAATAAACCCTTGGAGAGTTGGTGCATCCCTGAAATGAGGTCGACCCACAAAAGCTTCCTGTATGAAAACCACCTGAGGGTGGTGACTTTTTTTTTACATTTGTGCCTATAGCGCCTGTAGGCAGTGTTGATCCAGGGATCGGATGGTAGTCTCTGGAGGTTCACTTGAGAGGTGTGATGGTTGGTCCTCGCCCGTGGTGGCGCAGGCAGGATTTTTATAGTGACGCCAGGCTCATGCCGCTCCCCTGTGTCCTCCGATGCACTCGCAATCGAAGGTAAAGTTAATGGACAGGGCATGTGGGTGTTCTTAGGCCACTCGACGGTGCAGAAAGGTTTTGGTTTTCTTCGGGGATCGAACTCGGATCACCGAGAACGTCAGTCGGAGACGCTAACCACTCCGCTACCGCCTCCCCAAACGCCGGCGGTGCAGGTGTCGATGGAACTGACTGTACACATAAGCCTGAAGGGTAGCAAGTTTATCAAACGCCGTAACGCCGCAAGCATTCCATGACACAACGTGTAGATGCTGGAGCCTGTTATCGAACTGTATGTTTTCTGTAACGAGAACCAAGTGTGGAGGAGGAAGCGACGAGACCAGATGGTTTAGGAGAGGGGCCAGCACGGGCACTCGAGTCCTCAAAGCGAGAGGCGAAAGAGTCCAGTTTCTCCGTGAACAATGTGACTGCGGAAATTAGAAATTTCTGTGACTCTGCCAGGGTATCGATGGTGACTTGAGTGTTGGCTTGGCTGGTAGCCATACTAGTAAGTCGAGCATCGATAGCGTCCAGACGTGATTCAAGGGAGGCACAACGGGACATTAATTTTTCAACAGCAATGCGGAGGGCTTGGACCTGTGGGGAGGGAGACGCAGGAGGGACCAAGGGTGTGGCAGCACGTGACAGAGGAGGCGGCGGCGGTGCAGGTGTCGATGGAACTGCAGCCTTACGCCTGGCACAGCCATGCCAGACACTCACTCCTGGCTAAGAAGACAGAAGAAAACTGAAAGCAAAACTTGACGGGGGTGGGTCTGTGTCAGTCCATGTTACTACAATTCTGCTGATGGGCTTACCGTCCTGATGGAAGCGACGAGCAGAGTAAACACCATCAACTTCCTTGCTGAGGGAAGGGTCCACACCCACTGGATAACGAGTGACGAGGTATGTCGGCAGTTTGCGGGGCCTGTCAGGCGAATCTTGGGGCGTAAGCTTAAGAGCGAGAAAGTCACCATTCACAACACTCCTCACAATGTCCAAGCGACCCCTAGATATATACACAAAGCGGGAGGTCACCGCTGACATCTTGACCTCAGCCAGGTCACGCTCGAGGTGAATGAAACGCACGATTCATATCCGCCAGCCACCGTAACTTCACATCGACTGACGGGTTGTCCTCGAACATGCGTTTCATATATTCACCACGGGGCGCAAAAGCTGGAAGGGAGGGCGGAAGCCGTGAAAGCAGAGGCGTGGGAGGAGGTGGATCGGTGTCACGGGTGTCTCTACACTGACCAGAGTTACCTTCCTTCAGACTGGAGGCCTTGTAGACAGGAGACTGAAGCTCCCCACTGCTGTTGAGTACGTCGTCCATGGAGCGCTTGGAGGTGGATGCAGCATGAGGGTCACAGCCGGAGCGGGGTGTTGAAGGGCCGGGGACCACCAAGGCAGGTAACGGCCTCTTTCTAGCCGAATGAGACAGGCAGGGCCAGGTGTCATTATCCTGCTCGTCATCCTCACTCATTTGGAGGTCTTCCTCTACCCCAGAGAAAGGGCCTGGGCCCGTGTAGCTCATGGTGCCCTACCTCTTGGCGGTGGCACCACGAAAAACAGGCTTCAGTCCACCCGCGACAAACTTGTACTTCCAGACAGTAGGTAAGGGTATGAGGGAGTGTAAGAGCAGGTGAGAGGGAACGTCCACTCACCAACGTGTCTCCACAGAGACTGAGATGCTTAGTGCTTGTTGGCCGAAGCCGGGTAACACCCGACAGTGGCTCGGGGGCTTTAAGCATAGTTTAAATTTTTTGTTTTTTGTTAGGCGAGTTGAGTGTCTGAATGGCCACTTATAAGGATGAAGAGTGAAGTGAAGAGCTACGCAGCTGCCAGACCAAAGCAGCGGCTTCCCCTCTGACTGGCTGGTTTGCTGGCTGACTAACGCTGGTATTGCAAGTAAAACCCAGTCACGAAGACGATAGTAATCGGGACAATAGTCCCGGAGAATATGTTTGGTTTAATAGGTCGTCTCGAGCTTGCGAGTAGTGTCAGGTTTACAAACCCGTGCGATAAATTTATTGACAATATTATTTTAAAGAAAGAAATTCACTTCGGTCATTCCCATTATAATCTCTAGTTCTTATAACTTCAAAATAAACTACTATTGCATTGGTAATGCTGTTTTCAATAGTAAGAAGTGGTAAGAAAAGATTGCACGAGGTCTAACCGGTTGGCTATGCTTGTAAAACATGGCAACGCCAGGATGGAGCACGGATTTAACAGCCTCCTGTCTCACTCCTAACTGTCCCCATACAGCCCTAGCACCGTTTTATCAATCACTTTCCCAGCCATAAAGGAAGCGGGCAGTAAGCGTGAGTGTACCACGTTTATAGAGGAAAATCATGTCATTTGCTCACTCAACCGGGGTCAAACCCACAGGCAGGGTGTGTTTGGGAGTGAAGGAGTTTGTACGCTTAGAACAACGAGACTTTAGGCGTTTTCTGCGGGGGTGCAAGAGAAATTTCACTTGCAAGAGAAAATATTTCGCTTGCTCAAATTTCGCTTGCTCAAATTTCGCTTGCTGTCATCCTGAGAAGATGATTGCCCGACCCGCAAGAAATTTCTTGCCGGAGCAAGCGAAGAAGTGAGTGAAGTGCGTCAGCGTTCGGCTGACGTGGCGATGCCTTCTGCTTCAATAAAAGAATGACAACAGTGTACTTTCGACAAAATCAATTACACTTTCTTATTTTAATATCTCATCATAAAAGTTTGAATCAAATAAGGAAGGTTGCGGCGTGTAATTAAGGATAATATAATCGTCACAGCTGTACATATTGCTTTTTATGCATTCGAACAGCTGGAGGTAAACACTGGAATGTGCGACTTGTCAACAAAGCCGTGTTGACCGAAAATCAACAGCTTCACACACCTCACTCTTACCCGATTTGCTGACAATACCATTGGATATTAAGAAACACTGAGACCACTATCGGCTTCCTAAGGAAATTTTGCATCGCATTAGTATACATTTATAACTAATGTAAGTACAGGTATACGAAAACAAGGGTTAAATAAAACAGTGCATAAACATTTTCTCCCACTTGTTTGTTGCACTTGGCTTCATCACTTCATTGCTCGGCTACTTATGATCACATTAAATTTCTACAAACGTTTCCTGAATCTGCACACTTTTCTGACTATGACGGTATAGAATACGTCCCAGTGTGAAAATATCTAGAGGGTTAAAATAGTCATTTGATCTTTGGTTTGCTTACATCTCAGCCGCCGCGTCGCCTTCTCATGGAGCAAGCGACGGTCGAACGTTTTCTGCGGGGATACAGCAAGAGAAAAGTGACCGCTTGCAAGCGAAATTTCACTTGCTTTCCCGCAGAAAACGCCTTTTATCCCTTCATAAGGTTCATCAAACTCAAAGAAGCGAAGTTGAAAATGTTTTAATCATTATTTAGGCACAGGACTTATCATCGCTAGTCTATATTACCTTATGCCAAAACAGCTGTACAATAATTGGAGAGTTTATGCTTACTAGCTAATAAATTAAACTTGAAAACGAGCTATATGATAAACTTGTATTTCATCGGCATTGTTTTTCCGACACTTATAATTATCATATGATATGACAAGTTCTTTTCATCACTCCCTCACACCTTGGTGTAGTCACTGGGGACATGCACGCTTATCAACTTCCTCTTTGATGTATTGCGATGGATCTTCCTCGTCCTCATCAAGTGAGCTTCCTTTGCTGTGTCTCTGAAGCTCACCTACCCGCACTCCCGCCGATGCCATTATTAATCCTCACACTGCCGCAATGTGCTCCAGTAATATGCATGGCCTCGAGGAGGGATTTCCCTATACGCCAGGACCAAGCGTTACCACTCATGTGTCTTCTTGCTTTCAGGCTTTGATCTCTCCCTGAAAGAGAATGTTATACAGAATACACACACACACACACACACACACATACACACACACATACAAACACACACACACACAAACACACATAGATACCCAGTACTGTTGTGGTAGCAAACTCGGTTAAAAACCGAGAAGTCCCTAGTTCGATCTCCGGGCTGAGCAAAGAGAGATGGGCGGTCTTCTCAAGCCCCTGTCCACCCAGCAGTGAATGGGTACCGGGTGTTAGCCGAGGATTTGTGACCCGCCTCCCGGGGTGGTGGTTTCGGCCAACACTAAGCAGTAAGGATGAATGATTAAAAATGTAGATATGGAGACGGGGCCATACGACTGTAGCTCAGGCCCTGTAAAATAAAACTAGATGAATACAACTAGATTCAACACACGCACACACACACACACACACACTCCCACTCCGTACTCCACTACACATTCCCACTCCGGAGTACCCAGGGTACTCCGTAGGGTAGCGGTTAGCACGCTCGGCTCACAACCGAGAAGTCCCGGGTTCAATCCCCGGGCAGAGCGAAAACAGACAGGCGGTATTCTTTAAACCCGAGCCCCTATCCACCCAGCAGTGAATGGGTACCGGGTGTTAGCCGCGGGTTTGTGACCCGCCTCCCGTGGTGGTGGCTTCGGCCAACACTAAGCACTAAGGATGAATGACAAAATGTAGCTATGGAGACGGGGCCATACGAGCGTAGCTCAGGCCCTGTAAAATACAACTAGATGAATACGCACGCACGCACGCACGCACACACACACACACACAAATGGAAGAGAAGGGATGAGACATGGCAAATATGAAAAAGAAATGACATATGGGAGAAATATATAAAAAATATACCCAAAGTTAGGGTGATGTAAACGAAAATAGAAAAAGTGGTTCGGTAGAAGATGTGAAAATGCAAGGAAGGGAAGGAATTACACACATACACACACAATCGCACACATACGCACACGCACACGCACACACACACACACACACACACAGTAACACCGTCTGAACGTCAGTCGGTTAGGGCGTCCAGCACCATCCTGTGGTTCGGCGTTCGATCCCCGACCCCGCTCATTCTCGGGGATTTTTCCGGTGAGAAATTCAGGCGGTTACTGTCCCCCTTGAGCAAGGGGATGGGGTGTGTTGTGTGTGAGGTCCCAGCATTACCCAAAGATCGGTAATAATGAGCTCCAATCTCGCACCGGGATGGTGAAACTGGCGATCGCGAGTCTGACTCGCGTGGACAAGACCATGGGTGAATGAATGACACACACACACACACACACACACACACACAAGACCTTCTTGGCGTTATCTTGATACGTAAATAATGTCAACTTTTCTCTGTTTGCCCAAACTGGTTCTGCAACTTTTCCTTAACCTAACGCTCTTATCCCACAGGCAAGGCGAGGCGCCGAGACCCTGTAGGCGCTTGGCGGTGTTGTTACTGCCACCTACATAAAAGACACTAAAACTCCAAGTCCTGTGTTGCTGCGGCCCAAGACACACCGGGACTGTGGAAGTTGACGGAAATATAGACAAAAGCCTCCCTGCATGTGTGTGTGTGCATGAGGGAGAAGGACGAAGTGTAGTGTTGTTAAGGTAAAGGGAAATCCTCCGCCACCATGGCCATCAACGTGGTGATTCCTCTGCTCATCCCGCTGGAGGAGAACCTGTACAACTGTGAGTACTTCCTCTTACTGGTATCTGCGTGAGGGTTGAGCAGCACTAACGGTAGTACAGCAGTAGTAGTAGTAGTAGTTAGTAGTAGCGGTTAACAGCAGTAGTAGTAGTAGTCGTTCCACGTGTACATAATAGGACACATATAATAATAAGCATCCCAAAAGTTCAGTTTTGTACCTCCAGAGCACCGACAGAAGTGCAAAACGGCCTCATCCACTTTATTAAAGACAACCGATAATAATGGTTTATGCAGAGACTCATTAACGACAGCGGGAGCTTAATGGCTGGTTAAACTGCAATAACCATTTGTCATCAATGCAGCGCAAACATTAGATACGCCGGCCATTGAGGGTTGCCTCGATCCTGGCTCACCATGAATGGCATTAAGTAGAATAGGTCTCCTCAGCCATCAGTTACGAAAAATAAGATAGGTAGCCATGCGGAAAATTGCGTTGAATCTTAAACCATTCCACAGAACCTCCCCGACCTCCACACTGTTGGGTACTCGCTGGGTAGGTCTAGATAGTTCACTTTATACTTGGTGTTGTTAGTCGTCACTCCCTCCAGACAAAGTAAAACATACGGCAAGAATTTGTTATGACTTCCAATCATAAAAAAAATGAAAACTTAGATGAATACAAAAATTCTTACGTTTGGTTCAGTGCCGTCACAATGCCTAGTAACAAGGCAGGGTACCATTAGTCCTCGCTTGTAAGTAATTGACCTGGAAGGATGAATGGAGGGCGTCGGAAGTTTGCAGTTTGACAACCAAGTGGATAATTAAATAACCTGCCTGGACCACAACAGAACACATGCTTCCCGGGTGTTTATCTTTACTTGTAAAGTTTTCCTAAATGTTGCTTAAGAGTTTCGCATGAAGGTGTGCTGAAGTGTCTTCCTTTGGGTATTAAACTGATTATGTTAGTTTTTAAATAGGATAGTTTAATGGGAGATTTATGAAACTATGAAATGTGGACAGCTGTTACCCTCCCGGAAAAAGCTTGGGTCCCGATCTTTAAGTAAAGCTGGGGCCTCACACACTACACACACCTCATCCCCTAATTCAAGTGGGACAGTTATTGTCCTCGGTTTCAAGCTAAGATTTTCAAGCCCTGAGCGGGGCTCGAACCTGCTCGCGTCAAGTGACACACACAGAGACTTAACCTCTGTACTGCATAGGCTGTGTATGTGTGTGTGCGTGTGCGTGTGTGTGTGTGTTGACTGACCATTGATATGAAGAAAAAAAACTTAGTTCGGTAAATCTAACATGAAGATTTATAATATAAGATCCATTTTATAGAGTGAAGAACATTTGAAAAGGAACAAACTTTAACGCCCCTCTATATCCAGATGTAAAGGTTTGTTGAGGTGCAGGGGCGAGGCTAATGAAGTGTGAGGGAGAAGCGACCGTGTGTGTTAGCGGCAGCCTGGCGGGAGCAAGAAAAGTGTGGCGACGGCAGTTCTTTGCCTTGAAGTGACGTCTTTCTTGATTATTTCCTCCTGTCCTTTACTTTCTCGCCTTCACTGCTGTTAATCAAACACTGCGGGGTGCGTGTAGCAGGCAAGGGTTGGTCATTAATTAGTAAGAAGGAAACAGCACGCCTTAATGAACATGGTCGTATAACTACTTCCAGCGCCATGGCAATCGTCTGCCACACCAACCCACCAAGCAGGCTGAACCGTCCTTATAAGTGCGAGTGGTTAATGTTATAGTTGTGTTAATGTTTGATGCAGTACTAGTGTGCACGCCTTGTAGGTAAGAGTTGGGTGTACACAGAGCACTGCATTGTCTTACTCAGCCTTACGTAATTACTATTTCCTGAGCGTCTTACCTGTAATGACGCGGATGCTGTGCTCTGCTTAACCTTCTCGTAAACATGTGTTGTTGTATATCCTTATTATAGAGTAAGGAATATGACTTGATAGGGGATAAAAGATAATCAAGAAAATTTATAGGAAAAACTTATTAATTAAACACCGCTTCAGCAATATTTCCTTACGAAAAAAAAAACATAAAAAAAAAAAGCTACCCAAGGTCAGTTTAGTTTACGAGGTGCACTCGGTTGTATTTTCTTGGAGTTGTAAAAGTAAAGAAACAAATTAAAGCAGCCTTATGGAGATTACTTGAGAAAATAATGAAGGATATCATAATGTTGTGGGTTTTTGTTTTTAAATATATAACTTAGCTATTTCCTTATAAAACACGATCGTATCGGTGGGAAGTAGCGGTGGGCGTGAGGTGGCAAGAAACTATAGTGATTGAATTGGGGGTGGGGATGGGGGTGGGGTGTGGGTGTGAGGGTGGTTGTGGGGGTGGGGGTGAGGGTGGGGGTGGGGTGGTGGCTGTGAGCTTCACATCTGTCATTCACCACAACCACCACACTCAAAGTGTCACATTTTTTTTCATAGACAAATCGTAACACAAAAATACAAAAAATGTTGCAGCTATATATTGATTTCTTCAGGCTGTGACCTTGACCTGACGAAGCACGTGACCTTACCTGCGTATTTACTGGTTTGACTTTAAGGTGGCTTAATATTACGATGTTGATCTGCGTTGTAGAAATATGACCTTAATTCACCCCCTATGTTTTCTTAATTTAATACCCTGAATTTCCCTTGTTATTCAGGAACATGAATAACGTGGTCTTTGAGTGAGTCATGTAGAGCTTTGCTGAACGAGCCTTATTTATCTATATTTAATTGGCTTTGTTATGTACTCGTCAATATACTTAAAACTTAACCCAAATAAATGTTGCTGTTTTCTTAGATTATTATGAACAGTTGCAGTGAGTCAAGCAGGACGTTATCATTGCACTTTTCTATCCGAAGTCTCTCATTTCTGTGTAATTTCTACTTGTTATCAGCACTATACAAATCAAGAAGCTGAAGGATAAGCTAACGTCAGCCAATAAATATATCCGTCACTAAGACTCACACACTGCAGTCTTTGTAGGATTTCGTAGAGGAGTTACAGTGAGTTGTGGTCGCGTGTTTTCCTGCCTGCCTCGACCTTATATGGTAACAACACTGCTTCACTCCTACAGAAAAGTTGCTTCCAGGGCTCAAGGAGAACAGTCATGCCACGTGGGAGGACTTCTCACCCCACACCACGACCTAATACATTCCAGGCACTCGTAGAAAAAGACAAGTATCCCTGCTTACCCCGCCCGTCGTCTTCTAGTTTATGTTGCAGCAGTTTTGCATATGTAAGCGTTCACATCTAACAAATGAAGGGAAGAGAGATGACATGACAAGACTGCCTCTTATTTTTCACGTGTTATCCGAGGCCCGTAGTGTTGCTTTTCTCTTCCACTTATTTAATGGGTGAGCCTATAGCGCTTTTAGGCCTTCTCCTGTGGATGGAGAGGCAGGTTTACTATAGTCAAGGCCAAGGGAATTAGAGATTATACATTCCCTTGGCCTTGATTATAGTGACGCTTGTCATGGTTTTAGTCGTATACCGCCCCCTGATGTCCTCCCACACAGTGGCGTCGAAGGTGGGGTCGATCGGCAGAATGTCTTTGGCTTCTCGACGACTACGAAAAGAGTTGATTCATGCGTAACTCGAGCTCAGAACCTCGAGCTTATCATTTTCAGACGCTGACTACTCGGCCACCACCCCTCGACGATTACGGAAAGGGGCGCTTCAAGCGAGACTCGAACTCGGTACCTCGAACCCACCACTTCTAGGCGCTAACCACTCCGCCAATGACACCTCAAAATCTGCCACCGTATTGATTATGCTCGACGGACGCGTTTTTTCAACATTTTGCCTGAGTAGTGTGTCTTTTGGCCACCAGGACACCACGTTAGTCTATGCAACTATTATAATCCACAATAAAATTCAAGCCTGCACCTCCACGGGCGAGGGCCAACCATCACAGGCCTACAGAATGTGCAGAGTCAACCACCTAAGCCCTCAAGGAAAGAAGATAAAACCTAAGGAAGGAATATTATAGCCTACAGGTGATATAGCCTCCAGCATTAAAAAAAATGACAGTCATGTCAATAATACAGAAATCTTATGCTGGTGTAATGTACCGAAGAACTAAGCCAATACTACTCCTGAATATCAGGTATACTATATATAAAATTTACTCCAAGGTCATTAACGAATAGATTGTACAAAACTTGAGATGAAAACCAGACATGAGATTATCAAGTTTCAGGCAAGTTGATAATTTTCCT
This sequence comes from Chionoecetes opilio, assembly GCA_016584305.1. Lineage (NCBI taxonomy): Eukaryota > Metazoa > Arthropoda > Malacostraca > Decapoda > Majidae > Chionoecetes > Chionoecetes opilio. The sequence goes on along the minus strand of JACEEZ010025204.1, from coordinate 130,289 downwards.
TCTCATTCTACGTACATTGAATACTTCATTCCTCTCTAATAACTATGTATTGTCTTTTCCATTTTTTCATGTATAATGCACCAGCCCTTGTTATTCTCTCTCTCTCTCTCTCTCTCTCTCTCTCTCTCTCTCTCTCTCTCTCTCTCTCTCTCTCTCTCTCTCTCTCTCTCTCTCTCTCTCTCTCTCTCTCTCTCCCCCCCCTCTCTCCCCCCAATTTGCTTCTAAATTTGTCCCATCAATTGAGAAATGGCCGCAAATCAAATCAAATCCCCTGCCATATATGTTGATCTTATATTTTAACTTTTCTTTCCATTTAATTCAACAATTTCCACTTCATCAGTACTTTTCAGACGTCACTCTCAGTGGCTATCATGACTTTCCGGAAATCTGTCTGTGAATCATCTTTTCCTTAATCTTTTCCTTAGCAAACATTCAAATATTCCTTCATATTATTCACTCCGGCCATTTCATATGCACACCACTATACCTGCATTCATATCGCTATCTTCTATCCTTACATTCAGATATATCATTACAATCACACTTCCACGCTCCGTAAAAAAAAACTTTGTCAATATTTTCGAAGGCAATTCTATAAAATTTCTAATGGCGAATGTGACCACAGTGATGGTATTGACATGTATGCAGGAGGAAATGTTAATACCAGAATTATATGAGGAATTGCAATAATGATTAGTGTGGTAAATACAGTAGCAAATATAATAAATGAAGCGTAGCGGTGATAAAACTACATGTAAAGCTGACTTCATATTCTTATGTATTTTGAAGGTGAAGTCGCTGAAGAAGCGACTGTGTAGACCTTCACGACCTCCTCTCTCTCTCTCTCTCTCTCTCTCTCTCTCTCTCTCTCTCTCTCTCTCTCTCTCTCTCTCTCTCTCTCTCTCTCTCTCTCTCTCTCTCTCTCTCTCTCTCTCCAACAAAATGTATTATTTATCAATAATAGTAATAGTGATCTAAAAAGAAAGATTTTTATTCTGGCGTGCCATTAAAGAAAACTTGACCTCCAGCGGGAGACTCCCAACCGCTCTCTCCCAGGTCTGCTAAGCAGCTAACCTCTGGGTCCTCCGTCCACGTCACTATTTGAACTGAGTTGCTGATTGCGCGGCCAGATGTTTGCTTCGTATACGAAGTGGGCTTACTTGTTCTTAGTTACTTTGGTCACGACCAGTGCCACGCGAGAAATATAGTGGCCGCGCTTACCTACTTCTACAGTGTTTTTTTCATCTCTTGGCAAATATAGTATGTTTGGCAAGAATATGGTCGTGATACTTTGCGTCCCTCCACCTTTAATCCTGTGTATCCTTGTCAGAAAAAAATATAAATAAATATACTTTCATACAGGCGTCATGCAATTTACGTAAAACTCCATTTACATACGAATAAGACAGAAATCAAGCCTTACACGTGACTTGAGGGAAACAACAGCGTATTAGACCAAATATACTTTTGATACTACTAGATGGCAATTTTTTTACTGAGTCACATACTTGATTAATACAGTCATTCCTGTAAAATCAAAGACAACAGATGGCAAAAAAAACTCCAAGCTGGATGTGTAGCCAAAACATTCCTGGTCTTAATTACCTAACAGTCTTCCTCGCCGGATCACATAAGTCTTATCGTTTGTTCTTGTTTTATCTTAATGAGATAACATCTAGGATACACAGCTTCCATCACCACAACCTGCACTGAGGGTGAAATCAGAAATTGTTAGGCATATAAGTACGATATATCGCCCCGTCTTTTCAAATTGTTAAATATATACTCGCTTTTCCTTTACTTCTGTGATATCTTAGGAACACAAAGAGACGACAAAAGGCCCGACCACCTGACTCAGGCAGCTCCTGTACACCTTGAACCTACTACCTATTTTCACCCACCAAGACATTATTCAACCTTTTACTATCTACCATGCTTCCACTCACATCTTATTTGTTGAGTTTATTCCACATGTTCGACGGGAAACTTTATCAAACGGTTTACTGAAAGTATGATTTGTTATTTGTATCGTGGTTATTGTCATCATCCGCTGCTCCATACCCTCCTCATAAAAAGACGAAAGGATTAGAAGCCCTTTGTATACCCATGCTGTGAGTCATATATTCATGTTATTTTTCCTTAAAGATCGCTTATATTTGTAACTATAACAGGTTCCAGTTTTGTACCTATTACCAATGTCAGACTAATTGCAGTGTGATTGATCACTATAATCTGTTCCCCATCTTAGATATTTGTACCACGTTTGCTTGTCTTCATAAATTACATCTAGGTACGTCAACTGTGTCATATAGCTTGTTAAGGTTACATAAACTATGTACTTACTTTATATGTACTTCTTTAATTAACACTCGTGGAAAACTATATCTGGACTCGGCGATTTTGTTCTCATGAGTATATCTACGAATATATCTTTCCCTGGTTATACTATGATCCGTTATCTACAGTAGTTTGTCCAGATCTGTTCTATCCTAGTAGCACGTAGAGTATGGTAGAACTTCAAGTTATCCAGATTTGTTATATCCTACAATTCCACGTAGTTCGACGTAATTCCATGTAGTCGCAGCAGAATATAGTTATCCAGACTTTTCTATCTTAGTCCCACATACAGGTAAAGTAGAACATCGTGTTGTTCATAAGTTATATCCTACTCTCTCCTTTTCTTCACTTGTTATTTGCCTTGAAATACATTCAGACAATAACATGATTCTGGGATCGATTGTCAGACGTAGACCATAGCCGTCACACCCCCCTCCAAAAGACAGCTGCTT
>JACEEZ010025204.1:0-122500 GCA_016584305.1 Chionoecetes opilio | reverse complement strand
GTAAGGCAGTGGGAGGCAGGGTTAACACAGGACGGGAGGCAGGTTAAACACAGTGGGAGGCAGGTTTAAGCAGTGGGGCAGGGTAAGGCAGTGGGAGGCACGGTAACACAGGACGGGAGGCAGGTTAACACAGTGGTAGGCAGGTAAAGGCAGTGGGAGCCAGGGTAAGGCAGTGGGAGGCAGGGTAACACAGGACGGGAGGGAGGTTAACACAGTGGGAGGCAGGTTAAGGCAGTGGGTGGCAGGGTAACACAGGACGGGAGGCAGGTTAACACAGTGGTAGGCAGGTTAAGGCAGTGGGAGCCAGGGTAAGGCAGTGGGAGCCAGAGTAAGGCAATGGGAGGCAGGGTAACACAGGACGGGAGGCATGTTAACACAGTGTTTAGGCAGGTAAGGCAGTGGGAGCCAGGGTAAGGCATTGGGAGGCAGGGTAACACAGGACGGGAGGCAGGTTGAGGCAGTGGTAGGCAGGTAAAGGCAGTGGGAGCCAGAGTAAGGCAGTGGGAGGCAGGGCAACACAGGACGGGAGGCATGTTAACACAGTGGTAGGCAGGTAAAGGCAGTGGGAGCCAGGGTAAGGCAGTTGGGAGGCACGGTAACACAGGACGGAGGCAGGTTAACACAGTGGTAGGCAGGTAAAGGCAGTGGGAGCCAGGGTAAGGCAGTGGGAGGCAGGGTAACACAGGACGGAGGCAGGTTTAACACAGTGGTAGGCAGGTAAAGGCAGTGGGAGCCAGGTAAGGCAGTGGGAGGCAGGGCAAACAGGACGTGAGGCATGTTAACACAGTGGTAGGCAGGTAAAGGCAGTGGAGCCAGGGTAAGGCATTGGGAGCAGGGTAACACAGGACGGGAGGCAGGTTAACACAGTGGGAGGCAGGTTAAAGCAGTGGGAGCCAGGGTAAGGCAGTGGAGGCACGGTAAACACAGGACGGGAGGAGGTAACACAGTGGTAGCAGGTAAAGGCAGTGGGAGCAGGTGTAAGCAGTGGGAGGCAGGGTAACACAGGGCGGGAGGCAGGTTAACACAGTGGGAACAGGTTAAGGCAGTGGGTGGCAGGTAACACAGGACGGGAGGCAGGTTAACGGACGGGAGGCAGGTTAAACAGGGGAGGCAGGTTAAGGCAGTGGGAGCCAGGGTAAGGCAGTGGCTGGCAGGGTAACACAGGACGGGATGCAGGTTAACACAGGATGGGAGGTAGGTTAAGGCAGTGGGAGCCAGGGTAAGGCAGTGGGAGGCAGGGTAACACAGGACGGGAGGCAGGTTAACACAGTGGGAGGCAGGTTAAGGCAGTGGGAGGCAGGGTAAGGCAGTGGGAGGCAGGTTAACACAGTGGGAGGCAGGTTAAGGCAGTGGGTGCCAGGTTAAGGCAGTGGGAGGCAGGTTAAATCGGCTTTTAGGTATTTTATCATGATCATGTACTTTATTCTGTTTAACTACAGTATCCCATGTACCAGTTTTTGTGCAATAAGGGAAATACCTTGAATATATTGTAAGTTTATATATATATATTTTTTTCATTATCAAGATAAAACCTTACTGAGAAACAAACCAAAAACATACATCGTGCAATTCCTTTGTGTTTGTTAGTGGAGAGAGAAAAATGGCAATTTTATTAGTTTGTATAAACAGAATAAATTTTTTCTTCAAATTATCAAATTTAGTTAATATGGTATGCTGCATGGTATAACTCTATTAATTTATGTGTCATGTAATTAAAGCTTAATTCCACTTCTCCTTTTTGGGCCTCAAAATTACCCTGGAACTGATTAATTTTCAAAATTACCCCCCGACCCCCCAGCTGGATAGGCCATCACCACTCCGGGGCTAAAGCCCCCCCAATTTTGTTTTCCTGGTGACGCCACTGCATGTATGTATGTATGTATGTATGTGTGTGTGTGTGTGTGTGTGTGTGTGTGTGTGTGTGTGTGTGTGTGTGTGTGTGTGTGTGTTATTATTTATTTATTTATTTATTTATTTATTTACATGAAAACTGTGGTGTCCCCCATATTTACCTGTGCCCCGCCGAGTGCCCCCCCCCACCCCCCGTTTTTACCGTTTATAGTATTCTCGTCTACCAGTTCTCTCGTCACCATCAGCGAGAGTTCCAGCTTTTCACGTTGTCTAATGTTCCTATTTTCTACGACTCAGTATGAATATCTAATAAAAATTACCTGTGTTTCTTTATACCTAACCTAACCCACATGGACAGTAACTAACCTAACGGTAACCAAATCTAACCGTTACCGTTGGCGAGAGTTCCCGGTTTGTGCCGGGATCGAGAAATTCGGTAGACGAGACTAAACCCAGCACCAGGCACCGTTTTGAAACTCCCTTCTCCGCCATGTTGTTACCCATTGCATTTCTCCGTTTTCTCTTATGTCTGTAGAAAGAAATAGAAAAAAACGGGGGTTAGAAAAATGCAATTACATGATTATTGAATAAATGTATTTACTACTAAGCTGGTAAACATGGACTTCACGTTAATTAGGGAATTCAGTAATAGTCAATGCCTGTCATACGTCGCAAATGGCTGTTTCTACTCGCTTAAAAGAGGTGGTAGGCAAAATATAGCAGAAATACGCTGACACAGAGGAAAGAAGAGGAGTAGGTAGGCCAATAAAACGTTAAAATTCTCTGTTGATGAGATCTACCGTGAATCTATAGAGTGCAGTGTTATAAGTCGCATGAGTGTGGCAGCAGACGTAAGGGTTTGCAGAAAATTGTTTTATTGAATTTATTTGACCAAAGACGATTTTTTCTCTATTTTATTATCCTCTTTGAGGTAAGATTGGAGGTTGATATAGATAGATAGATATTATATGATATAATATATGATATAAGTATATATATATATATAGATATATATACATTACATAACATACATACCATATAGATATAGAGATATATAGGATATATATATATATATAATTATATATATACAATTATATATATCTACATATAGATAGATATATACAGATATTATTATATATACCTATATATATGAATATACATATAATATATAATATATATTATATAGATTAGTAGTAGATATATTATATATATGATATAGAATATAGTAAGTATGTATATTATAAGATATATATATATAGATGTATATATATATATATATAAAATACAGATATATATATATATATATTATATCATATAGAGATATAGAGATATTATATATATATATTTTTTTATTAAATAGAATATAGATATATAATATTATATAGATATATATCCTATATATATATATATATAAGATAATAATAGATAGATATGAGATATATATAGATATAAATCTAATATATATATATATATACAATATATATACATATAGATATATATATATATATATATATATATATATACATAGACATTATATATATACAGATATAGATATATATCTATACAGATATATAAATAATATATTATTATACATATATATATACATTATAATATATATATACAGTATAATAGAGATAGATATCTACCATAATATAGATATAGACCAGATATATAGATATATATCTATATTACATATATATATATACCAGAGATAGATACAATATTACTATTATACATTCTATATATTACATATATATATATAAATATATATATATATAAAATATAGATATATAGACAGATAGTAACTATACAGATAATTATACATATATATTAGAGAGATATGTATATATATCTATGATACATAATATAGACATATATATAGATAGGGAGAGATGAGAGATACAGATATATAGAGATAGACATAGAGAGCAATACGAGAGTCACATATAGACAGTATAGAGTATATATATATAGAATTTATATATATAGATAGATATATACATATAGTATAGAGATATACATATAATAATATATATATATCATATATAATATATACATATATAATATATATACATATAAAATATATAATATATATAATATATATATAAGATAACAAGATATATATTATAATATATTATATATATATAATATATATATAGATATACATATATATAAATATATAATATGTACATAATATAGTATATAATATAATATAATATATATATTATTAATATATATATATATCTATATATATTATATATATATATATATACTATATTTAATATATATATATACATATATAATATACATATATATTATAGATAGTATACATATAAATGTATAGGTATATATAGTATATACATATATACCGATATATATACATATATATATATACATATATATATATATAATATAATAGTATATATATATATTATATACTATAAGCAATATGTTGTATATATATATTATAATATATATATAGATATATATATAATCTATGATATATATATATATATATCTATATATTATTATATATATATCTATATATAATATAGATAGATAACATATATATACATATATACTATATATACATAGATATACATATATAGATATTATATAGATATATATATAAAATATATACATATATATATCAATATTATAACATATATATATATATGATATATATATATACATTAATATATACATATATATATATATATATATATATAGAGAGAACAATAATTATATGTTACTAGATAGTAATATATACATGTATATATATACATATATATATACATAATATAAAAAAACAAAAAATTTATTTTTAAGTATATACGTATATATATATATATGTATATATAGATATATATAAACATCTATATATATATCTATATATATATATATATTATATATATACATATATATATCCTGATATATATATAATATACATATTATATTACATATATAGATATTATATATATAATATATATAATAATATAATATATATATATATTATATCTACATATATATATATATATTATATATAGATAGAGATATTAAACTGATATAATTATATATATATATAGATATACATATGATAATATATTATATATTACATATATATAATATATAATATACATTGATATATTTACATAATTATAATATACTAAATTATTACAATATAAATATATATATAATATATATATAAAATATATATATATATATATATACATACATATATATATAAAATATATATATATACAAATATATATAACATTAGTTATATATATATAACAATATATAATAAATATATATATATAACATATATATAATAAATATAATATATATACATATATATATTAAATATATATATATATAATAATATATAAATATATATACATTAACATTATATATATATTTACAGTAATATATATATATATATATACATATGTGAATTTTTGCAGTGTGTGGCTACTTTTGACTAGTTCTCCCTAAGACTTTGAATTCTGGGATGCATTTGATAAGAAAATACGAATGATTAGTATTCCTCTCTCTCTATCTCTCTCTTTCTCTCTCTCTCTCTCTCTCTCTCTCTCTCTCTTCCTCTCTCTCTCTCTCTCTCTCTCCTCTCTCTCTTCTTCTCTCTCTCTCTCGGACAAGGCTTAAGCCACGAACAAACCAAACATGTCCTTTCCTTTCGATCCTTATTTTTACTTTTATATCGTATTTTCTCCGTCTACATATGAAGAGAGAACCAGAGGAGTCAAGAAAAAACAGAGGATTATAAGGGAAATTAAAAACACACGATAGTCGCAATTCATCATTCAGAAGTGTAGGAGGGAATAAACTATATCATCTAATTTTATGAGATTCGAAGACAGAATGATGTAATAATGAAAAATAAAAAGGGAATAATAAAATAAAAGGGAAGAAGGAATTTAAGGAAAATAAATGATTAATGTTGGAGAGCATGTAAGAACTGGATGAAAAAAAAACCCTATACCTATGTAGAGAGAGAGAGAGAGAGAGAGAGAGGCATGGAGAGAGAGAGGAGAGAGAGAGATAGATAGAGGAGGAGAGAGAGGAGAGAGAGAGAGGAGAGAAGAGAGAGAGAGAGAGAGAGAGAGAGAGCGAGAGATGAGAGGAGAGAGCAGAGATCGGAGGAGAGAGAGAGAGAGAGAGAGAGAGAGCAAATTCAAATTGACAATTATTTATTTCCCACTCTGAATAGTGGTTATTCTTTACATTTCAATAAAATACAATCATAAGATAAAATACAAAAAATAGAAATTAAAATAATCACATACCAAAAAAGGTGTGTCATAATACTAAAACAATGCTAAAAGGATACCCAGGACATTGCTAAAAAATTATGGTAGGTTATATAAATTGAGTGTTATTTAAAGGGAGGCTGCGGTAAGTTTACTTTTAAATGTAGGCAAGGGTAGCAGCATCAGTGATATTAGTGGCAGGTTGTTCCCTATTTTAGCCCTATGCACCATACTTCTAGCACCGCATCTGTTTTTGTTTTGAAGGTTACATATACAAACAATTTTGTGTCTGGTTCTACTTTTGGTTACTTCACCGAACCAGTAGGAAGTGGAAGTGTCTTGAACTATGCAGGAAAAAAATCGTGTAATACCTGAAAAGACAGTGGTACAGGGTGGTCCAATAAATGCTTCTCTTTTACTTTTATCCACCAGTTCTTTTAAATAGGCGTTCAACATGCAGTCGATTGAACTAGGTGGAGGACCACTACATAGTTATGGTTGATGAAGATGGATACCATCATTTTGTCAGTTCAGGTTAATTTATGCATTAAAATCTGGAAATAACTATATACAGGAAATTCTGGTTTCACAATATGGTGGTTTTGAAGGTTAATTGTGGAACTCGACCAAGACTGCGAGTGGAGTTTCACCAAAGGACAATTCTAGTATACATTGCTGGTGGACACGTTGTTATATAATTAACTGTATTGATGAGGATGACAAATAGGCATAAATATGATAATGACAATACCAAAAATGAAGAGTATAAAATAGAATAGTAACGTTGCTATCCTGGTTCTCTTAGGGGACAGCATTTGGTTAGAAAACGGAAAAAATTGATAAAGACGAAAGGTGACTACTGAGTCGCTACAGTACCCCCCCCCTAGTGACGCGGGAGGAGGAACGAGACTTTGGTAGAAAAAGCGGCGTTGATGGGTGTTGGCGATGTGATGGTAGCGATGTGGGCTTGCTCTGGGCCAAAACAGGTATGCCGGTTTTGACGCGGTCGATGGCCACTGCGTCCTGTAGTACCGTTTCTGTCAATGTGACAGTCTCCTGGTCCTTCTCAGGACGAGGTAGGGCCTTGGTAGGGCTGCGGTAGAGGCCGGCGAACGGCATCTACGAGTATGAAAACGTGGGTGCAGGTGTCGAGTCATGGCCACAAAGGTCTTCCTTGGGGAAGAACGGGCCTGCATGGCTGAAGGCTCCCATAGTGGCTTTTGAAGGCGAGAGGCGAAAGTCGTGGACACTGCAGGGTGCAGGGTCGGGTTTTTCACACCAGAGTTCACCGGGGAGTCTAAGACTGGTGCCGTAGGTAAAACCAGTCAGCCGAGGAGTGGCACGGTCCTCCTTCAGGGATGATCTGATGCGAGGAGAAACGATGGGGGAGAGCCAGAGGCCAATCTCGCGTTGGGGCGGAAGCATGAGGGAGGACTTAATTGGCGATGATAACGTTTCGACCATGGCCGTTGGGCCTGTGGGTGGTAGTTGGAAGTCCGTAGCGGCGGATGCCGAGCAGGGTCCAGACCTTGTCCCATATCTGGCTCGAACTGGCCGCCACGATCTGGGTGAGGCTTGATTTGGGACACCCAACCTGAGAACCAGGTAGTGATGAGGCGGGCGACGGTGTCCGTTGTGAGGTCAGCGATAGGGTGGCTTCGGGCCAACTGAAAGCGATCCACGCAGGTGAGGATGTAGCATGGCCGGCAGAAGGTGGCAGGGGCCACGACCAGGAATGTGGACCGTGTCGAATCTCTCCGTGACGGGGTGAGAAAGTGCCGGGTGGAGAGTGGGTGTGCCGAGTCACCTTGGACGGCTGACAAGCGGGTGCAGGTGCGAGTTACAATGTCTGACGTCTCTGTTGATGCCATCCCAATACGAAACTGGGACGTCACTAGATGCTGTGTAGCTCGGATGCCGGGTGAGAAAGACGTGGAGCTGACGACAAGCCCTGGTAGCGATGTCGTTTGTGGCAGGGTAGGGACGGACGGTGTCTGTAGACGAATGTCAGCGTAGAGGATGACATTGGTACCTTGAGCGTTGAATTGAGTTGCTTAATTTTGAGCGACGGCCCGGGTGAGCAGTAGCTGTTCAATTCAGCGTAGGCGGACTGGTCAGCCAAAGCTATGGCGGCGTAGGCAAGAGAAAGGACGTTCACAAGCAGTGATGTTTCGGGATGAGGGCGTCTGTCGGGGGCGTTGTCTGCAACCTTTGATGATACCTGATGTCGGTCGTTGAATTGAGAAATGTATGCCATGTGGCGAAACTGCCGTGGGGTGTAAGAGTCCTTTTTTTCAAAAAGGTAGTAGTGAGAGGCTTGTGGTCGGTGTATACACGGAAGTGACGGCCTCAATGAAGTAGCGGAAAAACGCTTGACGGCCTTGAAGATGGCGACGAAGTTCCGATCAAATGCGCTGTACTTGGTTTCGGCCGTGTTGAGCCTCTGTGAGGGAAAAAAGCATCGGCTCCAGTCACGGTCGACGAGTGTTGGAGGATGGCACCGTGTCCCAGGTCGGAGGCGTCGTCACGATGGAAGTCCTCCGCGTCAGGGGATGGGAAAGCAACCAGGGCTGTGTCGTGAGGGCCTGTTAGCTGCGAGGAAAGCAGCGTCAGCATCCGGAGTACAGATCGGTGTGACAGATGACCCCGCTTACAGGGTCTGATCATGGCGTGGAGTGGGCTGAAGGAGGGAGAGCAGAACGTGGGATAAACGGTTGTAGTTAATTGATCATGCCCAGGAATTCTTTGAGTTACGCTGGGTGGATGGCGTGGGAACTGCCGAATGGATTTAACACTTTGTGTGGAGCTGCGAAGCGAAACTGCTGGAGTTACAGTGCCGAGGAAGGTGCGAGAGGTGACGCCAAACCAGACTTTCGCGCTGATCGTATGCCGTATAGTCTTGCAGGCGGGTGAGGACTTGGTGAAGGTGCTGGCAGGTGTGAGGCTTCATCTGGGCTCGCGATGAGTAGGCGTCTAGTATGAGAAGCAGGAAGGCAAAAAAAAAAAACCTCGAAGAACCTCGTCAATGAGGGGTGGGGGGGGGGGTAACGTTGGAAGGTCGGGGCGGCATTCATGGAGACCGAAAGGCCTGTCCGGACTTACTGAACAGGCCGAAAGCGTGATGATGGCAGTCTTCGGGATGTCATCAGGGGGAGGGATCTGGTGAAAGGCCTGACAAGGTCTAGGTGAAGAAAATGATGGAGAGCCGAGAGTTGGGACGAGAAATCCTGGATGTTTTGCACCGGGTATCTGTCCCTGTTGAGTGGGAGAAGTTGAGGGCACGGTAGGTCTTCCGCAGGCCGTATGCGCCGTTACTTCTTGGGACGACGTGGAGGGCTGATGACCAGTGCTGTGCTGGGCCGACACAATACCTTGTCGCATCAGAAGACTCGAAACTCGGCCTGGCTTGCCGGTAGCGTTGAGGCGCTAACGCGACGGGCCTGGCGGTGTACTGGAGTTCCTGTGGTCTCGAGTGATGCGGGTGACAGGTGTTTGTCGGGCAAAGCTGGCTGAGTAAGGTTGAGTCAGCCGTAGGGGAAAGATCTAAGAAGGTCGGCGAACTGGTGGTCCTTTGGATGACAGAGATGTGCATGCTGTGTCGGGCGATTGGTCGTTGCTGTGGAGGAGATGGAGGTGAGGGGTCAACCCAACTTTTGACCCTGACGTCCACCAAGAGGTGAAGTGCCTCAGGAAGTCTGCTCCGAGGAGCTGGGCAACGTTCCGACATAGAAGGTCATTCGAAGACGTCGTATGTGGAGATTGAGTTTCAAGGGCGCCGTGGGGAAACAGGTGATTTTGGTCCCGGTAGCGGCGAAAGATGCAGGATGGGAGGTAAGGTTCGTAGACTGGCGGCGCGGGGATAACGCTGACATCGGCGGCGGTGTCGATCAGGAAACTGAAGTTGAGGAGCGTTTGTCGTGAAGGCGGAGCAGCGATTGAGGTTGGCGAGAAGTACGGCTGCACTAGTACTCGCCTTTTTCGTTTGAGCGCGGACGAGAAGGGGGGGTCGCACTTTGAGGTTTGCTGCCGAAGTGCGGGTTGTACCAGCAGAGTCATGGGCTCTCGAGCGGAGGAAAGCGTGCTGGCGGCGTGAGTGTGGGTGGTGGCCGTGGACGGTACTGGCGTTGTGAGGTGTGGATGAGCGGGGTCGTTGGTGGTCCTGCATTTGCCTCTTGAGAGAAGTGAACTCAGGAGTGAAATGATTCTTGAGAGAGTGACTTCTGTCGAAAGCTGGGAACCAGTTGGGTGAGCAAGGCGAGCTGAGTGTTGTCCTGGGTCGAAGGCTGAGGACACTGAAGGACATGTGGTGTAGGAAACTGTTGGCCACAAAGTAGTCTGTAACTTGGCGATGGCATCGGGGTCTAGGTTATCCTTGACGACAGAGACAAAAAGGACGTTTTGTGTAGCAGTAGGCAAGGCCCGTTGGTAAAACAGCTGTTTGAAACAACAGGGTCGAAAAGTGCTGATGGTCACCCAGTAGAGCTTCAGCGACGCAGTAGGTCTGTCGGTTTCTCGTCACCCACCCGTCCTTTTGTAGAACAGTTCTTAAGCGGGTGGCGGTATAGAAGGATGGAGGCTGAGAGTACGCAATTTGTTAGGTCTTCGTAGGGTTGGCGGGGGGCAGCGTTGAGGTTAGATTCCAGTCAGCCCCAAACTTGTTGAAGGACCGTTCGAGAGGCAGGAAACTAGCGGCGTGGGTGAATGGGTGAGCTGGTTGTGATTGGATGCTTTGAATCCGCATTCCAGACAGTGAACCACATGGACGGGTTAAAAAGTGGAGAGAAAGGTGCCGCTCTCAGTGTCACGCTGCTGCAGTGGGTAGGGTGTCGTCGTCAGGCATGGCGAAGTTGAGTGAAAGCGCAAGTGTGGACTGGACGGGGGGTCCAGTTGTTCAGGGAACGAAACACGGTAAACTACAAAGAGCAACTGGTGCGTAAACTGTACGCCACGGTGAGTAACTGCACTTAACTGGGGGTAGGGAGCACCGTAATCCGCGGGAGAGTAGAGTTAATCCATGGGGCGGTCGAGCGGCGGCCGTGGAGCGAGTCACTTTAACACTGTGGGGCTGAGGGTGAGTAATCCACAGTGTGTTGAGTAATCCATAGGGCGGCGAGCGGCGGCCGTGGAGTGAGTCACGTTAAACACTGTGGAGTGAGGGATTGGAGTAATCCACAGGGATGGTAATCCCACAGGGCGGAGAGGGCGGCGGCAGTGGAGTGATTCAATAACACGTGGGGCTGCGTCGAATGCGCGTGAGGTCGTGCTGAGGGCGCAAGGGGGCGTCAGAGGGTGGAGTGGCTGCGCTGAGGGCACATAGGCCACTGAGGCGTCTGAGGAAGCAGGGCCCGCGCTAAACACGCATAAGGCCGCTGAGGACGCGGTGAGCCGTCTGGAGGGGGCAGCGGCCGCGCTAAATGCGCATAGGCCGCAGTGAGGCCTCGGAGGAAGCAGGGCCCGCGCTAAATGCGCATAAGGCCGCTGAAGACACGGTGAGCCGTCTGAAGGGCAGTAGCCGCGCTGAATGCGCAAAGGGCTGCGAGGGAGCCAGTGAGGCGCCTGGCGGGGTAGTGGCCGCGCTGAATGCGCATAGGCCGCTGAGGACGCAGTAAGGCGTCTGAGGGCAAAAATGCCCTGAGGAAGGCACAGAAGGTGCCGGGGTCTGGGTGGGAAACCTGACTAGGTGGCGGCTACACGTATGAAGTGTAATTCTCCCTATCCCGCTTTCAACCTAGCGATCACCAGTGAAGCTGGAGGCTAGGAATATACAGCAGGAGCAGTGGGACGAATGCTTCCGAAGACGCAGGTCCCACTACTAGGAGAAGTGTGCTCATGTGTCCAGCAAAGCATAGAAATTGCATTTCTATGCCGTGATGTACAGCACCAGTTTTAGCCAACCTAGAAACCATTAGCTACACTCCAGGGTCACCATTTGTAACTAGGTGGAGTGTTCATAGCTTATGGTTGAACTGGAATGATGGATACTCATTTTGTCAGTTCAGGTTAATTTATTGCATTAAAATCTGGAATACATATACAGAAATTCTGGTTTCACAAATGGTGGTTTTGAAGGTTAATTGTGGAACTCGACCAAGACTGCGAGTTTCACCAAAGACACTTCTAGTATACATTGCTGGTGACACGTTGTATATAATTAACTGTATTGATGAGCTGACAATAGTGCATAAATATGATAATGACAATAACAAAATATGAAGAGTATAAAATAGAATAGTTAACGTTGCTACGCTGGTTCTCTTAGGGACAGCACTGGTAGAAAACGGAAAACTTGATAAGACTGAAAGGGGTGACTACTTTAGTCGCTACAGTATTTCTTAGCACCACCTATGGCTACCTTGTCTGCAAAGTTTTGTAATTTTTGGACATCGCTCATTATAGTTAGATTTGTCGTGCCCCATATCCAAATACAGTAGGTGATTAATTATGCTGAGTACTAATGACTGCACCGCAATTATTCGGGAGGGTTTGTCAAGATTGTCACTTACACGGCTTATGAACATTAGTGTACAACAACTTTTTATGTACCTCATTGATATGTTTGTCGAAAAGCATAAACGATCAATGTACACACCTAAATTTTAACATGATTGCTTGGGGTGATGTCTCATCTATTTTGATGACGGCATTGGAAGGGACATGTGACAAAAGTTGCCTATTTCAAAAAAAAATACACTGCGTTTTGCTTGAGTTAAGCATTAAACCATTACTAAGAAAATATTTCTTGACACATTTTAGTGTTTCTTCAGTTTTTCGAATGAGACATGTAAGTTCATCTACATTACTGGTATGTATAAATTGAGTGTCATCAGCATATTGGATTATTGTGCAATCCTTGACATATTCAGCTAAGTCATTTACGAAGATATTAAATAGGATTGGACCCAAAATTGATCCTTGTGGGGACGCCATAATCAATTGTTGTGTTTACTTGAAATAGAGTTCTTTATGCGAACAGATTGGGTTCTGTTCCTCAAATAGCTGTCAAACCAGTAGGAATCAATTTTGAGCTTAAGGCATTTATTTATAAGAATCATGTGATTAACACTATCGAAAGCTTTTGATAGATCACACAGAGTGAGCAAATATTTTTTCTGTGGTCCATGTTGTTGTATATTTCATCAGTAATGACAGTAAGAGCAGTTCAGTGGATAACCTGGGCCTGAAACCATGCTGGCTATTTGATAGAAGCTTTCTGACTTCTAGGTGGTGTATTAGCTGGTTTACAATTACTTTTTCTAATATTTTTAATACTATAGAAAGAAGTGAAATAGGTCGAAAATTGCCCACGTTATCAGCGTCTCCATTTTAAAAAATTGGAACCACTATGGCATGTTTCCAGGCGTCAGGGAAAACACCAGTAACTATGGACGTGTTGATAATACATGTTACATATAATGCTATTACATACAATGAATGCATCCCTAACAAATTTCAATGGTATAGCATCCGAGCCAACAGAGTTAGTATCATTTAGATCTTTAATAGTCAATATTACAGTGTTTACGTCAACAGGTTGAGGTCTAAAATAGTCAGTGTCCATAGAAACAGTATTTGGATCTTGAGGTGTAGGCACGTTTTCACCCAGAATACATTGTGTTCTTTCATAAGTATTTTTTCCTACGTTTGCAAAATAGGTATTAAATTTTTCTACTTTATTTCTAGCTTCATCAAAAGAATGTTCATTAGATTTACATTTTTTGTTAGGAACAATTTCCCGAATGAGTTTCCAGATTGCGGCAGTATTTCCTCTACAGTTATTAAATTGTGTGATGTAATGTGAAGACTGAGCATTGCGAATGAGGGTAGTGACCAACTTTTTCTCTCTTTTATACTCTTCTTGTAGTGTTGTATTCTGACGATCAGCTTTTAATTTACTCTGAACATTGTTTCTGATTTGAATAGCATGACGTATGTTACACTGGTTGACAAAAAAAATCGAAGATATGGTTCTGGACTAAATGAAGCTGATTATAAGTAAATCGACCCTGCTGAACTCGAATCTGATGTTCAATTAACTCTATCACGTCCAGTTTTTGAGAACCAGACGCAATTCATGAAAAAAATATGGGTAAAATCAGCAGAAATAGGTTTCACCAATGTTTTCATTTTAAACTCTTAATCTTTTCTTTTCTCAAGCCTATTTAGGGCAGTGCAGCGTTTTTGAGTCAGTGTGGTTTGTGCAGTGAGCAGGGGAGGGTGTGCGCGCTGCGTATTGGCGAGGGGCTAGCAGGCTGTGTAGTACATTTTTACCTACTGATCGTATAGCTTGCAAATGTTATACATTTATTTTCTTTGCAGATATGATGTGTTTGATTTAGTGAGTCTAATTTTAGTGGTTTACCGTATATAGTACCTTGTACCGGGCTGTGATGGAGCGCCGGAACTGTGTGAATGCATTGACAGTTTTTGTAACATAGTGGAATTTTTACCCCTGACAGTCCTGAAGAAACCTTACAAAGAATGTTGAAAGAAGCTTATTGCATTTACTTCAAGTGCCGATAGGTGATCAGTAAGAAGTGGGCCCTCACGTAGCATGCAACCCCTGTTGTGAACCACTTGAATGAATGGATGCGTGGCAAACGGCCATCAGGACATGGCATTGGCATCCCAATGGTTTGGCGTGAACAAAAGGATCACAGTTACTGATCTGCTACTTCTGCCTCACTAACATCAAAGGATATTCAGTAAAAACGCGAGCTTAAAAATTCAGGTATTCTGACGTCCTTCTGCCATCAGGCCTGTGCCACATGGTCCTGATTCCCTCCCCCAGTTCCAAATGTTCCAATGCAAGTGCTATAAGTGAAGCAGATTCGAACGAGATGGATAATCCATGGATACAGACTTTCAAGAAATGGCAGACAACCAGAGAGCCAAATTCATTAGTCAGAAAATGCTACATGACCCTTGTAGGACCTAGATCTACGTCCAAGGAGAAAAGTGAAGTCTTGGATCTCTTCCAAGAATGGAATTTGCTACAAGAAGGAGTTGATATTGCTCCCACCACGTTTCGTCGTAGACAAAAGAACTTTTCAAGCTTCTCAAGATGGAACACAAGCTTCCTGTACTCTTTGATCGTTGACACACTCATGGAAACAACGTTGTGAGTCTCACACTTATGATAAGAGTGCAGTGGCGGCTGTTAATAGATTCAGGAAAAAACCCCCCCCCGCTAAAAGCCGTTCTTCGCATAAAGGAAATAAGCTTCCGAGTGTCCAATTGCGCATGCATGAAATGAGTGAATTAACTTATGAAACATGGGGACTTTGTTTATTCGGCTGTTAACTAGAAGAACATCAGTAGAATCTGTGTGGGGACCTGAAGATAATCTCCTTGCTTCTAGGACTCCCATTTAGGTTACATAAGCACAGTGTTCTTTGTTTGTGGGACTCAGAGCGGACAGCAAACATTACAAACAAACGGAATGGCAAGCACGACCCTAAAGGACTCACCTGGCAGGTTCAACTGTAATGTACAAACCTCTGTTGACAGTGAAAAGGTGTACTACCTCCATTACATCGAAATTGGTTAATGAAAAATTTGTGAAGGCACATGGATCAAAGGTTGTGGGCTGTCAGTAATTGTTAGCAAATGTTTGACAACGCACTGTATCGAAGCCCAAAGTAAAGGCAGTGTTTCAAGGCCCTCAAAATCGTCAATACTCAATGATTGATGACTTTGTAAGAGCCTAAACTGCCCTGGAAAAAAGTCTGCTTGGAAGAGCTTTTGGCGTTATAAAGAACTACTTGGTAATGTTCGAGAATCGAATTATGAGGAACTTGTAAATGACATGTGAAGAGTTACCATGCTGCTTGGGGCTCGATGTCAATCAAAAAGCCACTTTTTCCATTCACATCTTGATTTCTTCTCAACGAATCTTGGCGCCGGTCATGAGAGGCACGGGGAACGTTCTCCACCAGGATATTGCCACCATGAAACCCGATACAAAGGAAGCTTCAGTCCCCAACACATTTTGGGGGAGTTTTAGGGGACTAGGCAGGACGACTACACGTGAAAGTAGCTGCTCCTACAAACGAAAGAGCAAACTACAGGAAAACACTTCGATGTACTATGGAGCCAGGGTGAGTACTCTGTGTGTTTAGTATAGTTTTGTCATAGTAAATAATACCAAATTTGAGATCTTGACTGTTCTTCTGAAGATACAGTCTAGATCTGACTGTTCTTCGAACTAGCGGCATCTTTCTCTCCAAAAAAAATCCGAATTGTTCTTCAAAAGATATATAATATATTAAATATAATAATTATATATATTATAATCTATATATATATAATATATAAATACTAATAGTTATATAGATAATATATATAGGTCAAAATTACTGTGATTTGCATATTTTTGGAGATTTCCATGGATGTGGCACATTTTCGGATATATTGGAACATAATTTAAGTAATTTTGTGCCAGATATGTACATTAGGTCCTAATAAAGCGCAGCCCACAGTAATGTAATACGAGATTGTATTAAACGTAGGGCGGATTGTTTCGATTAATATTAATTATATATAAGTATATAATTATAATAGCTAATTTTTAAATTTAAAAGCCGAGATTTCAAAAATATACGTGCTAGACAAATAGCAATGCATTTTGAAATCAGCAGCGAAAATTCTTCCAACCCACACACAATGAACTCAGAAAACCAATTTTTGGTGTCGACCAGTGAAGTCAGTGCGAATGAATATAATGATAGTGAGTGTGTCCTTGTGTGAAAATGACTATATAAAAGTGTTTTGGTGGTCTGTTGTTTTTTCTTGTTCTTTCCAAAATCAGGGTGCGTCTCCAAGATGCAGCGTGTTTACTAAGTGTTAAAATACCGGTAACAATACAGAAATTTTAAGAATTCAACATATTGATTTATTTAGCATGTACGTGTTAAAAATTTTATGTCATTTACAATTTGTGATCCTTAGTATGCATTAGAAACAGCCAAGTTGTATGTTTGAATAGCAGAGTTATTGATCTTTACTACTAACATTCTCCTAAACATTCTCTCTCTCTCTCTCTCTCGCTCTCTCCTCTCTCTCTCTCGCTCTCTCTTCTCTCCTTCTCTCTCGCTCTCGTCTCTCTCTACCTCTCTTCCTTTCTCTCTCTCTCTCTCTCTCTCTCTCTTCTCTCTCTCTCTCCCTCTCCTCTCTCTCTATCGCTCTCTCTCTCTCTCTCCTCTCTCGCTCTCTCTCTTCTCATCTCTCTCTCTCTTCCTCTCTCTCTCTCTCTCTTCTCTCTCTCTCCCTCTCCTCTCCTCCTCTCTCTCTTCTCGCCTCCTCTCTCTCTCTCTCTCTCTCCTCTCTCTACTCTCTCTCTCTCTCTCTCTCTCTCTCTCTCTCTCTCTCTCTCTCTCTCTCTCTCTCTCTCTCTCTCTCTCTCTTCTCCCTCCTCTATCTCTTCCTCTCTCTCTCTCTCTCTCTCTCTCTCTCTCTCTCCTCTCTCTCTCTCTCTCTCTCTCTCTCTCTCTCTCTCTCTCTCTCTCTTGTCTCTCTGCGTGTGTGTGTGTCGTGTGTAGGTCGATATAAAATGACTTTCTTAATAATTAAATGAGACTTAGTGTGAATGTGAGAACAGTTGCATATCCTTTTCATTTAGTATGGTAGGTGATTCAAAAGATTATAATGGTGTAGGCACTTGCACTAGACTGTGGGTGGGTGTGGTAACGGGTCCTCTTTGCAGGTCGTGAGTAGTTCCTGTTAGAAGATGCGGAACCACCACCACCACCTACCTTGAGGCACCACCACCACCCCCACCTTAAAAGGAACACGTACGACCACAACCACCACCACCTTGAAGGAAGCACTACCACCACCTAGAGGCAACCACTATCACCACCACCATTACTCTTCTCTAGAGTTCAGTGGTAATTATGTGGTTAACGCAGTGGCGGCTCGATGATAAAATAAAATGGTACGGGGACTGCAAATTTTTTTTTTTTACTTTTCTTTACACAACAGTGGGATACACAAATTACTATCTCAGGTATGAAGTTGTAGTTGATGTCACAGGATTTCAGGCATGTTAGTAGTGGTGGTGGTAGAAAGGATGGTGGGGGTGGTACCGTGTAGTGTGGTAGTAGAGGGATGGCTGAAGTGTGATGTAGAATACAGTATTACTTGAAAATAAAGTCGTACGCTTGATTTCAGTCTTTTCATTAATGTCAGGGGGATAAGTGATGTTTGGTAAATTACAGTCCACTGGATTTTCATCGTCATAGTGTAATTAAAGACAGCACGATTTAACCACACCGTTCCTACACGCACTGTAAACACGCGAGGGACGAGAATTAGCTGCCTCGATGCAGCTCATTGCTTTTATATTTATGGTGGCGCCGGCGGCGGCGGCAGACAGAATCGCCCTACAGCAAAATATGAAAGAACTAAATTGTCTGTTCTAATGAAAATTCACTTAGTAACGTTATTTAAAAATAATTAAATATATATAATGACTTTTTATATGATAATATTTGTTAGTAGTGGATCAATTTCTGCTGGTCTCTTAAAGCATCATACACCTTGGCAGAGAGTGGTCTGGGGTGCTGCAGCCCGCAGCCCTATGAATGATCTTGATCTTGATGTCTAACAGGTGGCCTTTTCTTCATAGGCCCGGCTTTAAACCGGGTGGGTATCTTGTAGTCTTGTTCTTGTTCTGTGTTTAGGCTGTAGAGTCTCTAGTGTATATTTCTCATATACCACATTCTTTCCAAAAAACTCTTCACTGTCTTCATATCGTCCACTTGTCTACCGCACAGTCCAGCAGTAAAACATCAAGTCTCTTCCTGTCCTTTCAACCACCCGTTCATGTCACTCCCATTTCAGTCAAAACCACACGCATCATGTTCCATTCTCTCCCCGCTAAAAACTTCACTTCTAGTTCACATGTTCCACTGTTTCATCCTCACCCATTTACACATCTCTGGCACACTTGCTGACTGACTAGGACCATCTGTAGTTCCTTGCATTACATCTAAGCACTGTGTTCTGGCCTGGAGAGAAGGTCGCCACCCGGGTTCCATCAACACCACTTCATACGCTGGTGCCTCTTTCTCCTTTATACCATTTCTTAGTGTTTTCTTTGCTCCATCTCATGTTTCCACTTATCAGTCCCCTACATACTTCACTAACTCTATCGCTCTCAGTTTCTACTTTCTCAATCCCACTCAAGGCTTCTTCCTCACCATCAACATTCTTCCCTCAATTACATTCGGTCTCCGTAATCTATCAGTGCTTACATCCACCAAAATCGCATCCACTTCTTTCTACCATTTTTGGCATCGCTTCCCCCATTTAATACTACATTCACTCCACAAAAAACTTTTCGTGCCAATCTTGTGTCCCATTCGTCCAGTGATTTATACTGAGTGTGCTTCGAATGTCTCCCCTAAATGTACTCCAATCCATGTCACCTCTTAACCTTCAGTCGCTGAATAACGGGTGCATCAGTGCCATTCTGCTACTTTATTTTTGTCCCACTTCCATATCTCTATTTCACTCTCATTCATGCAATCACCTCCATCCAGACATAATGCTTGGGACAGCCACACTCTCACACTTGCCTAAAACACATCATACTTGCTTGCCTCATCTTGCCACACTCCCAAGTCGACCACCCACTGAGTGGCCTGGTGAGCGTTTCAGCCTTGCTTTTCCACATCCATTGGAAACTCATGCACATCCCTAGGTACTGTATGTCAATGTAGGTTGTCTAATTCATGTTTCTCCTAGTTCCATGTAGCTTTCGCATACTCTGTTATATTTACTATCATCACCTTACTTTCTCACGGCTAAATTTTTACTCCAAAGGCTCTCCCATACTCATTCACCACACCTAACAGCTCTGGGAGTTCCTCGGCCGACTCACTAATAACTACCATATCATCTGCATACATTAACAAGCTTTATTTGTCATCTACTCTCACTCCTGCATCCATTCTTTCATCCTATGTCAGTTTCCTCAGTATACAGACTAAACAAGGTAGGGGGCCAGAGTGCATCCTGAACTAACACCTCTCTCATCCTCACCCATCTGTTTCTATATTACTAGGCCTATGTTATGTTTGGCTCTGTGTTTCCTACATGCTTCTCAACTATTCACTATTTTTTGCTCAACCCAACCTTTTCCAAACCTTGCATAAATTTCTCTATTTACTCATCAAGGATTTCTCAATGTCTAGGAACCCAAGGTTACAGTGGCCTTCCTCCTTCCTTTTTTTCAATTATTTCATTCACCCCAAACATGTTGTCCTCTGCCCTCCTATCCCCCCGAAAACCATTTTGCTTCACCAACACCATAGCTCTCTCCACCATTTACAAACCTTTCTTCAAACACTGCCACTAAAAACTTTACCTACTGTATCATTGGGCTATTAAAAATGGTATATAGTTCTTCAATCATTCTTACTCTTGTATCCTCCTTCATGCAATAGGGTCACTCTACAATTACATTCATTTTTAGGCACCCTTTATTCTTACAAACACGGTTAAAGAGGTCAGTCCTCTGCAATCACACATCCACACCATCGGTACATCTCATAGGTATTTCATCGGCTGCTGCTTTTCATTTTTTGGCGTCCTTACACATTCTCTACTTCATCCTGCGAAGTCCATTCATCAACCTTCCGCAGTCTTTCTTTCCAACGTTATTACATCTGGTCTTACGTCAAAAGATTTCACCCCCGCCTCCTATGTCTTCCCAAAAGTTTTTTATACCCTCTGTGATTTTTGTCTCATCTGTTACACATCAGCATTACTTGCAAGGCTTTCACAGCTTCATTCCCAGCCATCTTTTCCCCTATCAGAATCTGTTACCATCACGCCACCTGCAAGTTCCTTTCTCTTCAGGTCGGATCTTAATTCCTGTCACACATAACTTTCGCAGCTCTTATCTTTCGTTTGTTAGCGCTGCTGGTCACATATCTGTCCATGCATTCTGGTATTCATCCTCCGCTTCTTCACTTTTCTTGCCTCCTTTTCTGTCACCTCTACATTTCTGTTTAACCTTTTTCGTTCCTTCCTGTTCTCTAATATCCTCATTCCCCATGGGCTATTTCACTCTATTTCTTCATTTGTCAAATAAACCGTATTTTTTTAAATGCAGCGCTCCTCCACATTTTCCGTGTCTCTCATTTAGATATTACCCTCCATACTCTTTCTCTGTCCACATCTCACTCAGACACACTTGAAAATCTCCTATTTTGCACTCTCACCTCCTTGTCTTAACGTCATTACTTTTGGCAACTTTTATTCCACATCATACAGTCCACTACCAAGATATATGATCAGACAAATATCAATTTTTCCTCGTCATCTATCCACATTCGAGCAACACTCTCCATTGCATCACACACAACACATAATCAATTGCAGACTCTTGGTCTTGATTCCACGTCCCGCGACCCTCGCCACAGTCTCCATTCAGGTTTTCTAGCTCCAACTCATCTTAAAGTCAGCAAGCATTTCTCCATTTTGATTTATTTGCTTTCCTAGCAAACCAGATGCGATTCATATCACCATAACCATACCACTTCTCCGGCATGGGTCTATAAAAATCTTCTTTATAATGTTGTCAGCCTACTTCATTCTATCTCTCTCCGTGCTCGATAACCTTCAACCGTTCATGTACACCGCCAATCACGATAAACTTTTTTCCTGTCGTTCGACCCTAAAACATTCTACTCTAGCAAGCAAGAACATCCTCACACCATGGGACTGTACCCACGGTCTATCTCATTACTTAAGGTTCCTTCCTTATATGAAGAAAGGGCAACAACCCCTACTCCTAGTTCTCTTGTTTTGCGTCCTTTTCCAATCATCTCATTACTCATATCATGGAATTCGTATATCGGTCTCTTAAATGGGTTGAGTCATCACCAACTATTCGAATTTCCATTCCTCAATTCCTTGCATACATCCTCTATATTTACTAACACCCCAAATCCCTCACATTTATACATCCAAACTTCATGTAATTCCTCGCCTGGTGGTGTCTTTTGTCTGGCCTCTCGTTCCTCAGTGATGTTTGAATGCCGGCTAGTCGTTGGGCGTGCGGCCCTCCTTCTTGATTCTTCTGCCGCATTCCGCGTGGCTATGTGCCTCCGGTGCGATTTCCTATGCACGTGAGCCGCCACTGGTTAACTGTATGTAGATTTGTTTGGGGGCCCGGTTGTATGGTAAATCAGCTGTGTGTGGAGTTAGTAAGAGTTCCGTTGGACTCCCACTCCGTTGGCTGTGGTTTTTTTTTTTCAAGGTTGGTTTATAAATGATTGTGCGTATCTCCGGGACACTTTTTCGCCACGGCCCACCCCGGGCTGGCGGTGGTAACATTGATCATCTATATCACACACACACATATTTATTCATATTTTGGCCGTAGAAGCGGACTAGGGGGAACCGGCTTTAGTTCACAATTAGGAATAGAAGAAAAAATACGAAAAAATGACACCCGTGGTAAAGACCAATATGGAGTGAGCCTGATGTTACAGTGTTAGGAGACAAGCGTGACGTCCCTTAGGCGCTCAAGCTGCTACTGCAGCAGCCTAACGCAACGTTGAAGAGTTACGGCTGGTAGGCTGTGGCGGATGTTGTTTGGTGTTTGCCTGTGATTCTGGGATTGTCATAGGTAAGGAGGAATGTGGTGATATAAGTGTGGATAGGAGAGTGTGTGCAGAAGGATTGAGGTTGCTGCGTGGTGTTGTTAACTGTGTATTTACTGATGATTTGGTTGCGTGTTGGGAAAAGGTTGGGTGAGTTCAGTATAGTGAGGTCGTGAGGTAGGGGTAGAAGGACGTCAGGGCAAGCATACAAGTATTAGAAACCAAGGGGTGAGGCAAGGGGTACTTCTTTCTCGTTTACATTGTGCTATAGTGGTCTTGCACGCTGACGTCACGACCTAGCGTTCTTCAAGCCAAATGCCGCCCGTCGAGCGAGCGGAGGACCAGCAACGCCCACCACTTGCCGCCCCCGGTTAGCAGCTTATGGTAATTCCCCTACCAAAGATCTGTATCAATATTAAAAATTTTAACGTTTAGGGACGGGTTTTTTTTATCTTTTCATTTAATGTCAGCTGGATAGTTGATGTTTTGTAATATTCACTGGATTTCCATCGTCATATGAATTAAAGAAAGCACGATTTAACCACACCGTCTACACGCACTGTAAACACGCGAGGACGAGAATTGCTGCCTCTCTGCAAGCTCATTCTTTTACAGTGGCGGCGGCGGCGGCGCAGACAGAATCGTACAGCAAATATTGAAAGTAACTTAATTTTGGTCTTTTCTAATGAAAATTCACTTAGTAACGTATAAAAATAATTAAATAATATATAATGACTTTTTATTATGATATATTTGTTAGTAGTGTATCAATTCTGCTGTGTCTCTAAAGGCATCATACACCTGGCAGAGAGTGTCTGGGGGTGCTGCAGCCCTGCAGCCCTATGAATTTGATCTTGATCTTGATGTTACAGGTGGCCTTTTCTTCATAGGCCAGGCTTTTAAACCGGCTGGGCCTGTAGTCTTGTTCTTGTTCTTGTTTTAGGGCTGTAGAGTCTATTGTCTATTTCTCATATACCACATTCTTTCCAAAAACTCTTTCACTGTCTCAATCATCCGTCCACTTGTCTCACCACACAGTCCCAGCAGTAATAACATCCATTCTCTTCCTGTCCTTTCAACCACCTCGTTCATGTCACCTCCCATTTCAGTCAAAACCACACGCATCATTTCCATTCTCTCCCCGCTAAACTTCTCACATTCTAGTATCACATGTTCCACTGTTTCATCCTCACCCATGTCACACATCTGGCACACTTTGCAGACTGACTCGGACCATCTGTAGTTCCTTGCATTTACATCTAAGCACTGTGTTCTGGCCTGGAAGAGAAGGTCGCCACCCCGAGTTCCATCATACACACTTTCATACGCTGGTGCCTCTTTCTCCTTATACCATTCTAGTTTTTTCTTTTGCTCCATCTCATGTTTCCACTTACTCAGTCCCACATACTTCACTACTCTATCGATCTCAGTTTTCTACTTTCTCACATCCCACTCAAGGCCTTCTTCATCACCATTCAACATCTTCCATTCAATTACATTCGGTCTTCCGAATCTATCAGTTGATACATCCACCAAAATCGCAATCCACTTCTTTCTACCATTTTTTGGCATCGCTTCCCTCATTTACTACTACATTCACTCCACAAATAAACTTTTCGTGCCAATCTTGTGTCCTCCATTCGTTTCCAGCTGATCTTATACCTGAGTGTTTGCTTTCGAATGTCTCTCCCTAAATGTACTCCATCCCATGTCACCTCTTAAACCTCAGTCGCTGCATACCTGGGTGCATTCAGTGCCATTCTTGCTACTTTATTTTGTCCACTTCCAATATCTCTATTTCACTCTCATTCCATGCAATCACCTCCATACCATACATAATGCTTGGGACAGCCACACTCTTCCACACTTCCCTCAACACATCATACTTGCTTGCCCTCATCCTTGCCACACTCCCAAGTCGACCAACCCACTGATTGGCCTGGCTGATCTTTTCAGCCTTTGCTTTTCCACATCCATTGGAACTCATGCACATCCCTAGGTACCTGTATTCACTAGTTTGTTCTAATTCATTTTCTCCCAGTCTCCATGTAGCGTTTCTGTCATCCTCTGTTATATTTACTATCATCACCTTACTTTTCTCACGGCTAAATTTTACTCCAAAGTCTCTCCCATACTCATTCACCACACCTAACAGGCTCTGGAGTTCCTCGGCCGACTCACTCATAACTACCATATCATCTGCATACATTAACAAGCTTATTTTGTCATTTCCTACTCTCACTCCTGCATCCATTCTTCTTCTCCTTACTGTCAGTTCCTCAGTATACAGACTAAACAAGGTTGGGGACAGAGTGCATCCTTGCCTAACACCTCTCTCACTCCTCACCCATTCTGTTTCTATATTACCTAGCCTATATTTTGCTCTAGTGTCTTCATACATGCTTCTCACTATGTTCACTATTTTTTGGCTCAACCCAACCTTTTCCAAAACCTTGCATAACATTTCTCTATTTACTCTATCATAGGCTTTCTCAATGTCTAGGAACCCAAGGTACAGTGTCTTTCCCTCCTTTCCTTTTTTTCAATTATTTCATTCACCACAAACATGTTGTCCTCTGCCCTCCTATCCACTCGAAAACCATTTTGCTCCTCACCTAACACCATAGCTCTCTCCAACCATTTACACAACCTTTCCTTCAACACTGCACTAAAAACTTTACCTACTGTATTCATTAGGGCTATTAAAAATTGGTCTATAGTTCTTCAATTCACTCTTACTCTTGTATCCTCCTTTATGCAATAGGGTCACTCTACATTCATTCCATTTTCTAGGCACCCTTTCTTCTTCCCACACACGGTTAAATAGGTCAGTCATTCTGTCAATCACCACCTCACCCCCATCTTGTACATCTCATATGGTATTTCATCCGGGCCTGCTGCTTTTTCATTTTTTTGCCTCCTTACACACTTCTCTACTTCATCCCTGCGAATCCATTCATTCAACTCTTCCGCATCTTTTCTTTCCAACGTTATACATTCTGGTCTTACGTCAAAGATTTCACCCACGCCTCCTATGTCTTCCCAAAAGTTTTTTATAACCTCTTTGATTTTTGTCTCATCTGTTACACATTCAGCATTTACTTTCAAGGCTTTCACATCTTCATTCCCAGCCATCTTTTCCCCTCTCATGAATCTGTACCACTCACGCCCACCTGCAAGTCCTTTCTCTTTCAGGGATCGGATCTTACTCCTGTCACACATAACTTTCGCATCTCTTATCTTTCGTTTTGTTAGTCGCTGCTGTTTCACATATTCTGTCCATGCATTCTGGTATTCATCCTCCGCTTCTTCACTTTCTTGCCTCCTTTTCTTTAACCCTCTACATTTCCTGTTTAACCTTTTTCGTTCCTTCCTTGCTTCTCTAATATCCTCATTCCACCATGGTATATTCACTCTATTTCTTCCATTTGTTCAAATAAACCCTATTTTTTTAAGTGCAGCGCTCCTCACATTTTCCGTTAGTCTCTCATTTAGCTCATTCACCTCCTATACTCTTTCTCTGTCCCACATCTCACTCAGACACACTTGAAAATCTTCCTATTTTGCATCTCTCAACCTCCATTTGTTCTTCACCGTCATTACTTTTGGCTAACTTTTATTCCACATCATACAGTCCACTACAAGCATATTATGATCAGACACAATATCAATTTTTCCCTCTTCATCTATCCACATTCGAGCAACACTCTCTCATTTTGCCATTCACCAACACATAATCAATTGCAGACTCTTGGTTCCTTGCATTCCACGTCACGCGACCCTCTGCCACAGTCTCATTCAGGTTTTCTAGCTCCAACTCATCTTTAAATTCAGCAAGCATTTCTCCATTTTGATTTATTTGCTTTCCTAGCATACCCAGATGCGCATTCATATCACCCATAACCATCACACTCTCTCCGGCATGGTCTCTAAAAATCTTCTTTATAATGTTGTAGCCTACTTCATTCTATTCTCTCTCCCTGCTCGATCACCTTCAACCGTCATGTACACCGCAATCACTATAAACTTTTTTTCCTTGTCGTTCTGACCCAAACATTCTACTCTAGCAGCAAGAACATCCTCACTCATGGCACTGTTACCCACGTCTATCTCATCTACTTTAAGGTTTCCTTCCTTTCTATGAAGAAAGGCAACCCCTCCTCCTAGTTTCTCTTGTTTTTTTCGTCCTTTTCCAATCATCTCATACTCACTATCATGCATTCGTATATCGTCTCTTAAATGGGTTTCAGTCACACCAACTAGTTCGAATTTCCATTCACTCAATTCCTTGCATACATCCTCATATTTACTAACACCCCAATCCCTCACATTTATACATCCAAACTTCATGTATTCTCTCGCCTGGGTGGTGTCTTTTGTCTGTCCTCCTCGTCTCCTCAAGTGATTGTTTTGATTTCCGGCTAGTTCCTGTTGGGCTGTGCGGCCCCTCCTTCTGATTCTTCTGCCGCATTCCTCGGTGCTATGGTGCCTCGGTGCGATTCCTATGCCACGAGCCGCCACTGGTTAACTGTATGTAAGATTTGTTTTGCCTGTGTTTTGTATGGTAAATCAGCTGTTGTGTGGTAGTTAGTAAGAGTTCGTTGGACTCCCCACTCAGTTGCTTGTGGTTTTTTTTTTTCAAGCGTTTGGTTTAATAAAATGATTGTGCTTTATCTCCGGACACTTTTCGCCACGGCCTCACCACCGGGCTGGCGGTGGACACATACACACACACACACACACATATTTATTCATATTTTGGCCGTAGAAGCGGACTAGTGGGAACCGGCCTTTAGTTCACAAATAGGATATAGAAGAAAAATACGAACAACATTGACACCCGTTGTAAAAGACCAATCACTGGAGCTTGAGCCTGATAGTTACAGTGTGGAGACAAGCGTGACGTGCCTTAGCGCTCAAGCGGCACTGCAGCAGCCTAAAGCAACGTGTAATAGTTACGGCTGTGTAGGCTGTGGCTGTATTGTTGTTGGTGTTTGCCTGTGATTCTGTGGATGTAATAGGTAAGGAGGAATGTGGTGATATAAGTGTGGAAGGAGAGTGTGTGCAGAGGCTTGAGGGTTGCTTGCGTGGTGTGTTAACTGTGTTTATTTACGTGATTGATTTGGTTGCTGGTGTTGGGAAAAGGTTGGGTTGAGTTCAGTGATAGTGAGTGTCGTGAGGAGTGTGTATGAAGCCGTCAGGGCAAGATACAAGTCATTAGAAACAAGGGGTGAGGCAAGGGGGTACTTCTTTCTCGTTTTACATTTGTGCCTATAGGTGTCTTGCGCTGACGTCACGACCTAGCGTCTTCAAGCCAAATGCCGCCCGTCGGAGCGAGCTGGAGGACCAGCAAACTCCACTTGCCGCCCGTGTTAGCCAGCTTATGGTAATTTTCCCCTACCAAAGATATGTTTATCAATATAAAAAATGGTAAATTTTTACGATGGCACCAAACTTCCCTACACAATAGGGAGCATGGTTTTTGTTTACCTTATTGTATTCTAAGAGACATTTTCTCCTTGAGCTTTCCGTCGCAAATCAATAGTTTCGGAGATATTGAGCATTTTAGGTGGGGGAGGAATAAGTCTCCTTGTTTACAAAATGCCTCCCTCTTCCTCTTCTTGTGACCTGCATCGCTTTTGTTTGGTATTTTATTGAACTTTTTTTATTATTGGACCCAGTCAGGAGGCTTAAGGTTAGGTTAGGTTAGGTAAGGTAAGGTAAGGTAAGGTAAGGTAAGGTAAGGTAAGGTAAGGTTAGGTTAGGTTAGGTTAGGTAAGGTAAGGTAGCCACGGGTGCGCCTCCGAAACAAAAGCGATGCAGGTCACAAGAAGAGGAAGAGGGAGGCATTTTGTAAACAAGGAGACATATTCCTCCCCCCACCTAAAATGTTCAATATCTCCGAAACTATTGATTTGCGACGGAAAGCTCAAAGAGAAAATGTCTCTTAGAATACAATAAGGTAAACAAAAACCATGCTCCCAATTGTGTAGGGAAGTTTGGTGCCATCGTAAAAATTTACCAAATAATCAAATAAAAAACCGTAAAACACACTAAAGAAAGGCCATTATGAGACTCAAGAAATATGCAAGAAATATTCACCAACTCCAGCTCCCATTTAAAGTAATCATCCAGACCATTTCATCATTCCTGATTTAATGCAATCAAATCATAGCCATTAACGAGTATATCAACAATACGTCGTCACTTTTTGTATCCAGTCAGCCGTTTTTAAAGGGTCCATACAAAAACCGGATCGGACCGGATCGGAGCAGTAAACACCGGATCGGAGCTATAAAATAGCGAAATGAGGGACATTATAAGCATTTTAAGGCACTGGGCGACAGTTTTGTGGGGTTATCCCACAAATGGGTGACAGTTTTGGCTTCACGTATTTGCTACGTGCGTCTTGTTATCGTGACGTCACCGTGACGTCACGATGACGTTACCTCGTCTCACTGGTCACTCCCCCGGGGGGACTTACTAATTAGTAACAATTATTAGTAAAATTACTAATAATTACTACCTATTACACGGCCTGTAGAGGGTGTTGGTGGCGTAGCGTGATGCTGTAGGAAGGATGGTATATAGTAGCTACTAGAGGGGCACGTGAGAGGGTTAGAACTAGAGAACACGAGAAATAACGCAGAAAAATACACCATTATAGGTAGTGGTATTAGTGGAGCTTACATTCAAGCAGCGGTGCCGCTGTTCCGATCTTCAAGCAGCGGGGCACAATATTTTCACATCATGTATGTCTTCCATTACTAATATTATCTTCCAGAATCATTGATAATAAATATATTTTAAATCAGACCTTGGAAACAGCATTATTTTGATATTGCGAAACTTAGTTTCGTATAATGTTCTATAAATTGTGGCACCACCGCTCACGCAGCGCGCCAAAAGAATTGGAGGCTCCGAATCTTTGCCTCCAGAGACGCACGTCTTTCAAGGTCATGCAAGCAGGAAACGCCGCTTAACGCCACCACACGTCTGTAAACAGAAAAAAAAGTTGTCCTGGCGACTTTACTGTTATATACGGTAGCTAAAATAAATAGGCGTATTTTGTGCGTCCCCTTGTAAGTAAAATTTTACTTATTTAAGCTCCGCCCACTTATTTTTTACTCTTTTGCGTGTACAGAAAACTGAGCAGAGACAGTCCCGGCACCAAATTTTACTCTTTTCCTGTAAAAATATACAGTCGTGGGTGTGGGTGGTGGTTTCAAGAGCCTGGCCAATCAGATCGCACGCATGAGAAAATCTTATCAGACCTCCTCCCGTAAATGTTTCTGTTTTCCTTTAATTCTCACCCAATTCAACATTCATTACATGCGCACGACATGCAGAGGATACTGTATTTAATTAGGAGTAGAGTAGGTGACTCTTAACAGGTAAGAAGTCACAAATATTAAAATTCTCCAGCGACATCTGGGAACAATTTTTGCAATCCCGCCAATCTTTCAATTCGTCCGAACCCTTGTTAAGACTTGTGGCTAGCACGATAAAACTTGTAATTTGGCCATAATACACTAAAATAATAAACAATCTCTTTAGTAATAGTTATAATTACTTTAAAAATGCAATGTAACTGGTACATTTGTCATAACTTACACAGGAATGTCACCCAAAAAATGTACATAATGGATATACGAACACCTCCACAGTCCTCCAGTGAGGCGAGGTGAGGTGCTCTGAGGTGCTCTCAGGGTTCCTCATGCGTTCGCCGATTTCGGCAGCTGGCGGCCCTCTACGCATGGCTGTAGCTCCGAAATTAACCACAGGATTTTCTTGAAAATAACCTCATTGTGATTCCCACACAAAGTTACCATGACTGGTAGGCAACCAAACCCTTACCTAACCGAACCTAACCTAACGTTTTTCTAACCTAACCTAACCTATAGCGGTCTGCCGAAAAGGGCGAACGCCTGGAGATTTGAGGCAGGAGCAGAAAAGAGAAAAAAAGGGAAGAGAAAGAAGGAAAGAAATGGAAAAAGAAAGGAAAGGGAAGGGAAAGGAAGAAAATAGAAGAGAGGGAAAGTGATAAATGTAAATGATAAATTGTTGCTGTCTTCCATGATGGCAACATGATGTACCATGATTCCGTACGTTTTCGAATTACAGTTGGGTAATTTTTTTAAGGTTGTGAGAGCGAGGTCTGTCTGGCTCTCCCAGTGAATGTACGATACATTTTCCTTCGGCTCCGTCTGTAGAAGCGTCTGGCAGCGCTACAATCGTATTTTGTGATGGCAAGCAGGGGCGGAGCTTAAATAAGTATAATTTTACTTCCAAGGGGACGCACAAAATACGCCTAATATGTAGCTATATAAAAACATGCGTCCAAGTAAAAAAAACAAGTACTAAAATGCTTAATGTCCCTCATTTGGCTATTTTATAGCTCCGATCCGGTCCGATTCAGTCCGATCCGGTTTTTGTATGGACCGGTTTTTAAATAATCTGCAATCAAAATCTGCGAATTCTCCGAGTTCTCAAAACACTCTCAAGGTTTGCAGACGCTCAGGCTCAGGCTCGGTGATGTAGCGAAAGGGAGGCTCCTCTTCCCGCGCTGATCAGACACAGAGATAAATATAGTACTTGAAGATATTTGGGTGTTTCTGATAGGTTTTTTTGGTAAATTTTTACGATAGCACCAAACTTCCCTACACAATTGGGAGCATGGTTTTTGTTTACCTTATTGTATTCTAAGAGACATTTTCTCATTGAGCTTTCCGTTGCAAATCAATAGTTTCGGAGATATAGAACATTTTAGGTGGGGGGAGGAATATGTCTCCTTGTTAACAAAATGCCTCCCTCTTCCTCTTCTTGTGACCTGCATCACTTTTGTTTGGTATTTTATTAAACTTTTTTATTGGACCCAGTTACGAGGTTAAAGGTTAGGTTAGGTTAGGTAAGTTTCAGGTTAGGTTAGGTTTGGTAAGGCTAGGTTAGGTTAGGTAAGGTAGGTAAGGTAGCCAC
Organism: Chionoecetes opilio; assembly: GCA_016584305.1. NCBI lineage: Eukaryota > Metazoa > Arthropoda > Malacostraca > Decapoda > Majidae > Chionoecetes > Chionoecetes opilio. The sequence continues at coordinate 90,789 of JACEEZ010025204.1, read as the reverse complement.
GGGTGCGCCTCCGAAACAAAAGCGATACAGGTCACAAGAAGAGGAAGAGGGAGGCATTTTGTAAACAAGGAGACATATTCCTCCCCCCACCTAAAATGTTCTATATCTCCGAAACTATTGATTTGCAACGGAAAGCTCAAAGAGAAAATGTCTCTTAGAATACAATAAGGTAAACAAAAACCATGCTCCCTATTGTGTAGGGAAGTTTGGTGCCATCGTAAAATAATACCGTATTTTTTGCTATATGCCACATGTATGCATCCTTTATGGGTGCAGCAAGACAGCTGTGCCTTTCGAGAAAAGTTTGCACACGGAAAGGAGTGGCGTGTGTAGGGTGATACACGTCTATAGTGTGTTGGGGCGAGCATTTGTGTTGAGAAATGGTGTGTAGTGAGGGTACACAGCAGGTGAAAGACTGGGTGAGAGTGTGCAGCACGACTAGTCTGCTACCCAGTGTGTGGGTTGGGACGACGAGTGTGAGGTGAGCCTGTGTACACGGGTGTGCTGGACAAGGGCGGCGCCTCCCGTAAGATAGTGACTCAGTTGTGGAGTGGGCGTGCCCTGTGGTGAGAGACCCTGTGGTGGTGTGGCTGTCACACTCTGCCTTCCCGCGGCAGAATCCCGCCCGCATATTTTCCAACTCTATGCTGTAGTTAATGCTAGTATGTGGTTTCCGAGTAATGACGTTTGACTGTAGCTCCAAAACTAACCATAGGATTTTCTCGAAAGTACCTTCATTGTGATTCCCACACACACACATGGTTAACCTTATTTACCAATCCATGTTTTGGAGAAGTGCCAGGTCCTCCTGCTGAACCTCAGGCTCTGCTAACACCTGTTCATCCACCTCGTACTCGGGCTCAAACATATAGGATCCCATGACAATCTGAGGTTCGTTTTCCTCATAGTATACGCGACCAGCGTCATTTCTTTCGGTGTCAGATTGAGCATCGTACTCTAGATCTGTCACAGCGACAGATTCACTGTCTGACACCGAAGTACAATCGCTCATCATAACATTTGCCGACAGGTGTCAGACAGAGTGTCTGCGGGCGTCACTGTTCTAACGTCATCAATAACAGTTGTAGCCCTGTTGGAGGGAAGATTTTTTTTTTTCGCGCGCTTTTTACAAAAGTCGTGTTTTTACGAAAATAAGGCCTGGAAATAAATTATTTTTGGTGGATTAGGTGTTTTGAATGCTACATTCAACATAATTAGGCAAAAAAAAAATGGGTCTGGACGATTACTTTAATATTTTGCTCGAAAACTTTTTACATGGACAATATCAATAGAAGCGGAATTTCATTAGCTTCATTAGCTAACATTAGCCTCTTCAGTGGCACATACAAGTCTGTAGTGATGCTTTATTGGTGAAATTCATAATATATGGCGCCTGGCGATATTAGTGCACCGTGACAACTATAGTGTTATTGACGGTAGGGAATTATTATGGTTTATGTCATCCTCGAGGCTGGCAATTCTAACCTAACACCATTTCCCTTGGCGCAATTGAATAATAAGAGCGATACATGTACGTACTACCAAAATTGACCGTTATTTCAGCCCAAAATGGCTAAGTTAGGTCAAATCAGATTAGGTTAGGTTAGGTGGGATTAAACCTAACCTCTAGGTGGGATTATGTATCCCATATGTGGGAGTAGTTTATGTATCTGTCTTCACTACCTGGTTTAATTTTTTTTTTTAAATATAAAAACTACTGCAGTGCAAAGCGGAGCAAAATTTGCGGGGCGGCCCGATAGGGGCGGGGCGGCACCCCCCACACGCTTGCTAGACTACTCGACCCACTTGACAACTCGCCCCAGACAACTCAACCTCGCCTAAAAGACAGCTCGACCCTCGGAAAAAGACAAGTCGACCCACATCGAACCTAACCTAAACTTATAGGTTTTAATGAAACCTAACCTAACCTTATAGGTTTTAATGAAACCTAACTTAACCTTAACCACAAAGTATACCTAACCTAACCTTAACCACAAAGTATACCTAACCTAACCTAACCTTAAACACAAAGTATACCTAACCTAACACTTACCTAACCTTACAGGTTGTAATGAAACCTAACCTAACCTGAACCACAAAGTATACCTAACCTAACCTAACCTAACCTAACCTTAACCACAAAGTATACCTAACCTAACCTAACCTAACCGTTGTCCTGGGGCGAGTAGTCTCACGATTGGGTCAACCTGTCTAGTGGGTCGACCTGTCTCAAGTCGAGTTGTCAACTTGTCCAGGCCCCACCCCCCACACACACACCTATAAAAAATATTTGACTTCTGGCAAAAATGAATACCAGATTCATTCATAGCACATCAAAACTATTCAGGAAAACTAAGTTTCAGCCTCGAAATCGCGGGATGACCTAAACCGTAAATTTACCGTTCTTAGGCCACGCGACGGTTGCAGAAGGAATTTGGCACTCGGGGATCGAACTCTGTACACCGAGCACGTCACTTGCAGGCGCTAACCACTCTGCCACTGCCTCCCCTAACCCTTCTGGGCACAGTTTCATTATAAGACACGACTGTTTTCGAGGACCAAACTTTTTATTTACGATTACCTTTGATGTGAATTAATCTGGCTTTGTGGCAGAAATCAATTGTTGTTTAATGCCCCCCCCCCCGCGCCGCTTAAAGACTTGGGATTTCTGCCACAAACTCGCACCCCTTGTCCTGCTTCCAATAGTACGGCAGTCTTTCCCTTCCCACCCTATTCCCCTGAGCCTGCCCCTGTCTCCCTCCTCTGCCCCCCCCCCCCAAGCTGCATTAGGGCCAAGGGCAAACAACAGTAACAGGAAGGTTCGACGGAATCGTTTTCGACGACACCGTCGAAACCTCCAACTTAGTGCATCGTCGAACCTTTCAAGTCATTACCGTCGAACTCTCTCATTCATTCCCTTCATAATATTTTAGATCTTTCATCATGCGCAATTTAGCATATCGTTGATATAAATGAAAATACGTATTTGTAAACAATATTTAACATTTAACACTTACAACTTTAACACTTGTTTCCCCACAAACTTAGGTGCTGTTTTCTGTAGTCTAATTTACTGTGACCATCAAGAGGGAACTGCTTTAGCCTGAGGATGAAGCCGCACACACAGTACTACTGTTGTTCTTGTATATTAGTCTTTATTGCTATTTGATTTGATTAATACAATATTAATGATAGGCAAGCTAAGTTTGATAGGTGTTACCACGTTACGGTGGGAAACAACAAAAGATATAGGGGGATCTTGGCTGTATATGCTTTTCACTTCAATTTTGGTTGGCAATGACCTAGTAACTTTGTATTTTATATTAATCCTCTCATTGACAAAATATCTTTAGGTTTTACTTTATGATAGACATACGTATAGACATACAGGGAGGTCCCATTATACGAGCATTCGATATACGAGAATCCGATGATACGAGATGTATAAATTAGGGTCTATTTTCAATATACGAGATCGAAAATCCAATGCTACGACATTCAAACTGGGGTGAGTAAAATTACCAAGTTATTTACTTAAGTAAATTACAAGTTATTTACTTAAGTAAATTACAAGTTATTTACTAAAATTATAAAGTCATTTACTGACTATGATTTTACCTAAGGTTGTACGATAATTATAATCAATCTGAAAATATGATAATTCTGGTGGCTCGGTACAACAACGTGGCCTACAAAAATTCACAAACCCAGGACGATGTACAATGATTCAGTTGCGCAGAGACAAGTTTGTGGGCAGTGGAAGAGGTCTGCGCACCCCTCCCTTGTCCCTTACCTACCCCAAAGCCATGTAAAGAGGTCTGCCAAAGTCCGACCTGAAATTCATTCTCTCGCGTCATGACGTCACCGCGAGTCCACAGTAGGCAGGAGCTGCCATTCGGCATGTATCATAATGTATCTTACAGCATCTAATGGTTAGCTAAAGTATTGCAGATATTTTTGGAGTACGCAAAAAAAAAAAATCTTTCATGTTTGTTGTGTTTGCTAGTTTACTTTAGCTTGAAAAATATGTTGTGTTTTTTTTTTTTTTTATTGATGGGGTCCTGGAACCAAACCTATATTTTACCATTAGTTATGTGTTTCGTTATAAGAGATTTCACTTTACGAGTATGCCAGGTGGAACCTAACTGCTCGTATCTTCAGGACCTCCCTGTATTGGAAGTTTTCAACGGAGTTTGACGGTACCGTCGAAACCTCCATTTTCTACCGTCGAAAGTGCATTCCGTCGAAACTTCCTGTAATCAACCTTCAACAGAACTAGGGGAAGGTATTCTCCTGCCATGCTCGAATTACAGTACACTTGCCTTATACTCTGACTTTTATGATGATTGACAAATTGATTCATCAATTTGCATCCTTCTCTGTAATACAAGCACATTTTGTTTGATGATACAAGTTTCTGGCACGGCAATACTTCCCTGTAAACTTTCCATTTATTTTGTGCCCGTGTATCCTTTAAATGATTCAGCAAAGCTTTTTCTTTGTAATGTTATTCATATGTCTGCGTGTCAACATTAGAAAGGAAAGAAAGAGGTGCACTGTACATAAGAAAATAAGGAAGCTACAAGTGGCCGTGAGACCTACACGTGGTAGTTCCTGGTAGATGTATACATAAACATGGGTCAGTGACACGCTGGTAGTGGGGAAATACTGTACATATACGTTTATTTTTCATTCTTTTTGTTGTTTTTATTCATTCTTTTCATGCTTATGTAACTTCCACACCATTACCTACAGCCTTATCTTTTAAATGTTTTTTATACGCGTGCCTGTACGTACGTGAAGGCAGCCGCATGCAAGGCCCTGAGTTAGCTTGTTGCTCAAGGGACGTATCCATTCAGCCCTTGTGTTAAGGCCTTCTTTATACCAGAATTTTATATACTAGTAGTAGGCTCCCAGGAACGTGTCTGCTCCTATCATCGTGAGTATACTGTAGTGGATGTTTGAGTAGCATCTCGTATGTCAATATATCATGACACCCGGTGGTGCCCCTCTTAAATAAGTTGACATGAGTTACCAGCACCAAAGAGTGAGGCAGAAAGCTGCACACAGGGACACATGTCACACTGCGGTGTCTTTGTCTTCACTCTGCTGGAAGGTAGGGCCTGTTGTAGGAAGGGCAGGCCAGGGAGTGAAGGTTTGTGTGGTGATGGGAGTAAGGTAGGGAATAGTGTGTGGAGACCTGGGCATTGCTGGTAGAGGAGAAAAGGTGTGGTTGTTTTGATGTGAGGTGCAGGAATGTATGGTGGTCCTGGTAGTGTGAGGACAGGGCTGTGTTGTGGATGAGGAATGGTGAGGGAGCCAGAGAGGAGGAGGGAGTGCAAGCCCTGCCTAGTGTGGTGTGAGTGAGGCAGGAAGCAGGATGTGGGCCCTGCAGGCAGGGGTACAGTGTGAAGGCAACGCGTGGCTCTCTGTGTCCTGACTGTCACCACTGTTGCAGGTGCTGAAGTCACAGTCCCAGCTGGGTGTTCTGCTCAACACTAAGGCATCTCGCGCCGGCATCCCTAAAGCTTCCTGCGGGACCGGCCACCATGTGTGCTGCCGCGAGTATTGCTGCGGTGGAGGCTGTGGGGCTGGGCAGCAGCATCACCACTGGCCGGGAGCAGCAAGATCAGTCTGCCTCGGGTGTGGGGAGGCACAGGAGTGATGGCAAGAATCACCTGGAGGCAGGCAGCTCAGGCCATGAAAGAGTGAGGCAGTTTTATTGCTCACAATGTAGTAAATCATTCAGATGGAAGAGTGCGCTTGAGAGACATTCCATGATACACAGTGGTGTCAAGAATTATGAATGTGTGGAGTGTGGGAAAAGATTTACTTATAAGTCTAACCTCACCCAACACACCCTGATACATAGTGGTGTTAAGAATTATGAATGTGTAGAGTGTGGACATTTTTTTTATGATCAGGCTAACCTCAACAAACACACCCTGTCACACAGTGGTGTTAAGAATTATGAATGTGTTGAGTGTGGGAAAAGATTTACTTATAAGTCTAACCTCACCCAACACACCCTGACACACAGCGGTGTTAAGAATTATGAATGTGTTGAGTGTGGGAAAAGATTTACTCAGAATTCTCAGCTCACCCAACACACCTTGGTACACAGTGGCTTGAGGGAGTTCAAGTGTGATGTTTGTGGCAAGTGTTTCAAGGCAAAGAAGGATATTGCCAGCCACGTGAAGATCCACTTGAAGCACACATACAACCTAAGTACACACAGTGGTGACAAGAATCATGAATGTCTAGTGTGTGGGAAAAGATTTAATCATAAATCTAAACTCATCCGACACTCCCTGATACACAGTGGTATCAAGAATTATGAATGTCTAGAGTGTGGGAAAAGATTTATTGATAAGTCTACCCTCACCAGACACACCCTAACACACAGTGGTGGTAAACATCATGAATGTCTTGAGTGTGGGAAATTATTTACTAGGAAGTCTAACCTCACCCAACACACCCTGATACACAGTGGTGTTAAGAATTATCAATGTCTGGAGTGTGGGAAAAAATTTATTCAGAAGTCTGATCTCACCCAACATTTCCTGATACACAGTGGTGTTAAGAATTATCAATGTCTGGAGTGTGGGAAAAGATTTACTTACAACTCTGATCTCACCACACACACCTTGAGCCACACTGATTTGAGGGATTTCAAATGTGATGTTTGTGGCAAGTGTTTCAAGACAAAGAAATACATTGCTAGGCACATGAAGATTCACTTTTGAGGTGGTGTGTTGTGTGGACAAGTGTGGACTGTGGTTGTACTCGTGGCTGTGGGAGGGTGTCCTATGTGGCAGTGGGTGGTGGTGGCAGCTGTGCACTTGTGTTCTGTGAGGGAGTAATGGCCCCAGCAGTTGTTGGGTTGGCAGTGCAGGTGTGACTTTCAATAAATGTGTTTATTTGTTCAACTCTTTGTTTGTGTATATCTTCATGTTTAATCTCAGGGTTGGCAGTTTGTTTATCAGTTTAAGAAGAGTGTGATGGTGTTGCAATGAATGGTGAAGGTGTTGAGGGTTCATTGCAGCAAGAAATCAATAAGAATAACAGTTAATGTCTCAAGAAGAATATAACTCCTAACATGCAAGTAAGTAAAATCATGCAGGCCTTTCAGCTTGATATTTATGCGTCAGATAAAACTTGTCTCATTTTGGCATTTACCGTATTTACGGCACTTTTTTTTCCCTAAAAAAATTCACTGAAAAACACTCGTGCATCTTCCAAGTCGAATGTTGTATGAGGTTAGCCTAGGTAGCTATTCAATTCAGCCTCTTATATATGATGTAACCTCAGTACTTATCTGTTACAAGTATTTTTAATCTAACCTCCTAGCGGAGGTTAGATTAAAAAATTTAATGATTGAAATCTAACCTAACCTCCTAGCAGGGGGTTTGGGGGGTTCTCGACACTTCGGTCATCATTCTGTGAGGATCGTCAGGTTCACACGTCTCTGGACTCAGAAGAAATCCAAATAATTTTCCATAGGTCCAGGGAATTTTTTCAACACCCTTAACTCAAAAACTATGTGGTTGTGACGCATATTTTGTACCCCAGCCAAATATCCCGCATCCCCCAGGTCCCCAAGCTTGTTTTATGGAAGAGGGGGAGTATGGGCAAACACTAGAATAACACCGAAACAAGGGGTGAGGCAAGGGGGTACTTTTTTGGTATTATTCCAGATGAACACTGAAATAATTTTGGTGGACAAAACTATTTTTTTCTGCTGAGTTTTGATGTGCTTTGAATTAATATGTTAACCGTTGCTGTCACAACTTTTTTTTTTTTTTTTTTATATATATATATATATATATATATATATATATATATATATAAGGTAAAGGTTAGTTTAGGTTAGGTTAGGTATAGTCAAAGACTACTGTTTACAGTAGTCTTTGGTATAGTATAAAGGTTAAGTTAGGTTAGGTAAAGATTAGGTTAGTTATAGGTTCGGTTAAGTTCAATTATTTTTTTTTTTTTTTATTTATTTATTTTTTAAGAAGAAAAAAAATTGCTACAAACGGTTAACAAATTCATTCAAAATACATCAAAACTTACCAAAAAAAAATAGTTTACTCCACCAAAGGAAGTTCGGTGTTCATCAAATTTACCCTTTTTCTCGTTTTACATTTGTGCCTATAGTGCCTGTAGGCAGTGACCTCAAGGGGTGGAATGGTAGGTCCTGGAGGCTCACTTGAGGGCTGTGATGGTTGGCCCTCGCAGGCAGGATTTTTATAGTGACTCCTGTGACTAGAGGCTCATGCCGCCCCCCTGTGTTCTCCTATGCACTCGCAATCGAAGGCAAAGTTAAAGGGCAGTATGTAGGTGTTCTTACCGTCAATAACAGAAGTCGCCACTGTGCACTAATGTCGCCAGGCGCCATATATTACGGATTTTAGCATCACTACAGACTTGTATGTGCCACTGAAGACAGATACATAACATAAACTACTGTGTGTGCCTCTTCAGTGGCACATACAAGTCTGTAGTGATGCTTTATTGGTGAAATTCATAATATATGGCGCCTGGCGATATTAGTGCACCGTGACGACTATAGTGTTATTGACGGTAGGGAATTATTATGGTTTATGTCATCCTCGAGGCTGACAATTCTAACCTGTCTCATCGTGTAGATCTCATGCTTAGTCTTTTGAACACCATTTCCCATGGCGCAATTGAATAATAAGGGCGATACATGTACAGTCAAACCTCGATATAACGGACCTCGATGTAACGGACTTCGGATATAACGGACTCCATTTGCGTGACTTTTTTTTTCTTTTTCTTTTTCTGCATATTAGACCGCTTATCGCCGCTCGAATTGTCAACTCAAGATAATTGTATTATTTTCTCATTTTATTTTGGAATGTTTGGGTTTTAAGGAGTTTTGATGTATCACATATTAAGATATAATATTATAAGGAAGGAACCTGTGTTGCTAGTGATTTACCGTAGATAACGTGAAGTTGCCCTGCAGTGAAGTCGCTAGGCGCAAATATTACGAATATAGCATCACTACTGCTGTGTACGTGCCCTGAAGATGTTACCAGTAGTTATATCATGACTATAATCTACCCGTTTCAGCATGTTTAGCTTGTATCTGCAATATAACTGTCGCATTTGCTTCTCAAGTTTTCTTGGCGCACGACAGACAGTAGCTGATCACTTCGGCGCAGACACAAAGCTTGCCAGATCTTTCAAACTGAATAAATTTGTTTCACGTTGGCAGAGGAATTTTATATATCCAAGCATCTTCCCCAGCTAATATATATAGACTCGTTTTACTTTACCTCTAATTTCCCTAATTCCCAGAGTGGCGACTCACTGTTGGTTAATACTAGCTGCGACTTTACTGTAGTAGGTATAGTGAGGTCGCCACTCGGTTTTATTTTTGTATTTGTTCATTTATAGCCCTAATATGACACGATGAAGACACAAATGACACAGACTTTCCAGATAGCCCTTCTAACTTTCCTGAAATCATGATGTACAAAGTAAGTATTAACGCCACAACGTCTGTAAATAACAGAACTTAGAACTGCGACTTCACTGTTATTACGGTAGTGTTACACGTAGAAGGGGTATTGTTTAAGTGACTTAGTGTTATGGTGTGTCCGCTGCTACGTCTCCCTGTCACCTCAACACCTAAATCACCCTATCTACCGTGACACGCAGTGCTATACTGACCTAATAGTGACACATGTATAGAACTGCATTTCGCAACCATATAATATATATAAAATGACATTAGTCATGATAATAGCAATACCTTTGGAAGTCACGCAGAATCTGCTCGTATAATTTGTTACCTTTCACTAGAGCTTGAACTTGACTAGCTACACGGTTGGTTGTGTTGTGATATTTCTCATTATTCACGTGTAGGAGCGGACCAAATTCAGCATGTAGTGCAGTCACTGTTTACCTCCCCATAGCTACACAGTCTGGTGTGTTGTGTATTCTCATTATTCACAATTTTTCTGTTTTTTTTCATATATTTTTCCACCCTTGGAAAAATACTCTCACTATAACGGACAATCGGCTTTAACGGACCACTCCTCCCCCCCTTTTAGTCCATTATATCGAGGTTTGACTGTACTACCAAAAATCTACCGTTATTTCAGCCAAAAACGGCTAAGTTAGGTTAAATCAGATTAGGTTAGAGGTGGGGTTTATGTACCCCATATGTGGGAGTAGTTTATGTACCTGTCTTCAGTACCTGGTTTAATTAAAGAAAATTATAAAAACTACTGCAGTGCAAAGCGGAGCAAGATTTGCGGGGCGGCCGGGAGGGGCGGGGCGGGCACCCCCCACACCTATAAAAAATATTTGACTTCCGGCAAAAATGAATACCAGATTCATTCATAGCACATCAAAACTATTCAGGAAAACTAAGTTTTAGCCTCAAAATCGCGGGATGACCTAAACCGTAAATTTACCGTTCTTAGGCCACGCGACGGTTGCAGAAGGAATTTGGCGCTCAGGGATCGAACTCTGTACACCGAGCACGTCACTTGCAGGCGCTAACCACTCTGCCACCGCCTCCCCTAACCCCCCTAACCCTTCTGGGCACATTTTCATTATAAGACGCCACTGTTTTCGAGGACCAAACTTTTTATTTACGATTACCTTTGATGTGAATTAATCTGGCACTCGTTTTTGTGGCGTGAATCAATTATTGTTTAATCTCCCCCCCCCAGCTTAAAGACTTGGGATTTCTGCCACAAACTCGCACCCCTTGTCTTGCTTCCAATAGCACGGCAGTCTTTCCCCTCCCATCCTATTCCCCTGAGCCTGCCCCTGTCTCCCTCCCCTTCCCCCCCCCCCCAAGCTGCATTAGGGCCAAGGGCAAACAGAACTAGGGGAAGGTATTCTCTTGCCATGCTCAAATTACAGTACTTGCCTTATACGAGACTTTTATGATGTGTAGGATCACATCATTCATCAATTTGCATCCTTCTCTGTAATACAAGCACATTTTGTTTGATACAAGTTTCTGGCACGGCAATACTTCCCTTTTCATTTATTTTGTGCCTGTGTATCCTTTAAAGCAGTGCTCTTCAACCTTTTTTGATGTCGTCGACCCCTAATGGTGATTTGATAAAAGCTGTTCACCTTAATTTTTTTAAATCTCTAAAATCTCAGCTCTTGACATTGTAAATGTGCTATAATCATATATAGACTATATCATTCTACAAATGTATAGGTAGGAAAAAATAGTTTAACTCATTTTCTATTTACAGTTTACATATTCTTCTGTAAAATAACACATGCGGTCCAAAACTATAAATATACAAGAAAAAAAATTACATTTCTTAGGAATTTCAGAGCAAATGCATTTTTCTTCATGAACTAAAGTAAAATTGCACATAATATGCGTTATAATTGGTAATCCAGAAAACAAAACCTTTTCCTTCAAGAAACAAAAATCAGTGGCCTGGCTGCTGTTGCAATTTGTCTGCTATCAGCTTTGGGACTGGCAACCAAGCGGGCTTTGTGTTACCTCTTTTTGTTGTGCCCTTGGCCAGTCCTTTGTGATGTAAGAAAAGAAAAAAGAAAAAAAAAATTGAGGCATATGATTTTCAAGTGCAACCCGTATGATAGGATCCAAACTCAGAATGGCATTCCTTTTCTTTGCCTTGATTAAAACTAAGCTTGAGAAACCTTCCTCACACAGATATAATGTTGGCATCTGCACAAACATGGCTGTTGCCTGCTCAGCTAACTCAAGTGGAAATATAAGTCGAGGTTTTCCTGCATCAAAGTAAGGTGTCTGGTAATCAAGTGGGACATTCGTACCTCCAGTGTGTTCTGTTGTTTGCATCCCATCATCATTATTCCTGAGTATCAATCAGGGCAACCCAGAAATGCATGGGATGGCCAAATGTTTTGATAGCTGCTTTTTGAGAATATTACACTCGAAGCTCCAATAGGGCATCAGAATGATCAGTTTCATCATCTGAAAATGGAGTAATCATCCACATGTTGGAGGTCAGGTCTCTTGGAAATTAAGTCGAGGTTTTCCTGCATCAAAGTAAGGTGTCTGGTAATCAAGTGGGACATTCGTACCTCCAGTGTGTTCTGTTGTCTGCATACCATCATCATGTTCTCAGCCACATTCTCTCATATAGGTATCAAAGACTTCAAAATCAGAAAAACTGATCTATACTGACAAGTGGGCATGATCTCGTCCACCCACCTGTCCACCCCAAGACAGCCGTCCACCCCTCAATTAGTCTCGTCCACCCAGGTTGAATAGCACTGCTTTAAAGTAATTGACCATTTCATCATTACTGATTTAATGCAATCAAATATAGCCATTAGCGAGTATATCAACAAAATTGCATCACAAACCAATCAACAACACTCCCTTGCCTGTCACACTGTCTGCCTTCCTGCCCGCATACTTTCCAACTCTATGCTCTAGTTAATGCTAGTATGTGGTTTCCGAGTAATGATGTTTGGCTGTAGCTCTGAAATTAACCATAGGATTTTCTCGAAAGTACCTTCATTGTAATTCCCACACACACATTATGGTTTCTCTTACTTACCAATCCATGTTTTGGAGAAGTGCCAGCTCCTCCTGCTGATCCTCAGGTTCCGCTAACAGCTGTTCGTCCGCCCCGTATTCTGGTTCAAACATGTAGGTTTGGGCTCCCATCACAATCTGAGGTTCGTTTTCCTCATATACGCGAGCAGCGTCATTTATTTTGGGCTCAGATTGAGCATCGTACTCTAGATCTGTAACACCGACAGATTCACTGTCTGACACCGAAGTACAATCGCTCATCATCACATTTGCCGACAGGTGTCACACAGGCAGACGACAGTTGTTTACATTTTAGCACCTCCTGTGACGTCATCAATAATATTCGTAGCCCTGTTGGAGGGAAGAAAGTTTTTTTAGCGCGCATTTTACAAAAGTCGTGTTTTTACGGAAATAAGGCCTGGAAATCTATTATTTTTGGTGATTAGGTGTTTTGAATGAACATTCAACATAATTAGGCAAAAAAAATGGGTCTGGACGATTACTTTAAATGATTCAACAAAGCTTTTTCTTTGTAATGTTATTCATATGTCTGCGTGTCAACATTAGAAAGGAAAGAAAGGGTGCACTGTACATAAGAAAATAAGGAAGCTACAAGAGGCCTTGAGACCTACACGTGGTAGTTCCTGGTAGATGTATACATAAACATGGGTCAGTGACACGCTGGTAGTGGAGAAATACTGTACATATACACACAAACCTCGTTTTCCCGGACTAATAGGGGGGAACACTGGTCCGGGAACCGCAAAAGTCCGGGAATCGCAACAGTCCAGGAATTATCCTCTAAACAAAACCAAAAACAAAAAAACAAAAAAAGTCCGATGCCATTACCTACCCCCGGACGTTTATCCTACTCTAGTATTTACTGTCCGGCAACCGCCAATATCAACTACCCCACCGCGTACTTTTACGTCCGCTGAGCATGCTGCCACCTGGCGGGAGGCAGCAGAAAGTGTTCAATAGTCTCAAGAGACATTCCTGCACCAGGGGCAGTGGGGGTCAGGGGACTAACGGAGGCGGTGCAGGTGAACTGTGAGTGTCGTGTGTCCAAATGTAAACAATACGACCGCTGAGGATGCTGCCAACTGGCGGGAGGCAGCAGAAACTGTTCAATAGTCTCAGAGATGTTCCTGCACCAGGAGCAGTGGGAGTCAGGGGATTGACGGAGGCTGTGCAGGTGAACCTTGAGTGTCGTGTGCCCAAATGTAAACAATACGACCGCTGAGCATGCTGCCACCTGGCGGGAGGCGCGGACACTGACCAGGGGTGACAGGAGACGCTCGGACCGCTGGACAACTTTGTCAATTTACGAACAGGACCAGGCATTTCAACGTTATAAAAAATAAAAAATAAAAAATAAATAAATGTCTGGGACTCTGACATATCCCCGAACCTCTGGATTTTGTCCAGCAAATCCGATATCCGGGAAATCGAGGTTTGTGTGTACGTATATTTTTCATTCTTTTTGTTGTTGTTATTCATTCTTTTCATGCTTATGTAGCTTCCACACCATTACCTACAGCCTTATCTTTTAAATGTTTTTTATACGTGTGCCTGTACGTACGTGAAGGCAGCCGCATGCAAGGCCCTATTAGCTTGTTGCTCAAGGACGTTATACATTAGCCCTGTGTAAGGCCTTCTTTATACCAGAATTTTATATACTAGTAGTAGGCTCCCAGGAACGTGTCTGCTCCTATCATCGCGTGTATACTGCGGTGCTGCCTGGCCCCTCCTGAATAAGGTGACATGAGTTACCAGCACCAAAGAGTGAGGCAGAAAGTTGCACACAAGGACACGTGTCACACTGCGGTGTCTTTGTCTTCACTCTGCTGGAAGGTAGGGCCTGTTGTAGGAAGGGCAGGCCAGGGAGTGAAGGTTTGTGTGGTGATGGGAGTAAGGTAGGGAATAGTGTGTGGAGACCTGGGCATTGCTGGTAGAGGAGAAAAGGTGTGGTTGTTTTGATGTGAGGTGCAGGAATGTATGGTGGTCCTGGTAGTGTGAGGACAGGGCTGTGTTGTGGATGAGGAATGGTGAGGGAGCCAGAGAGGAGGAGGGAGTGCAAGCCCTGCCTAGTGTGGTGTGAGTGAGGCAGGAAGCAGGTGTGGGCCCTGCAGGCAGGGGTACAGTGTGAAGGCAACGCGTGGCTCTCTGTGTCCTGACTGTCACCACTTTTGCAGGTGCTGAGGTCACAGTCCCAGCTGGGTGTTCTGCTCAACACTAAGGCATCTCGCGCCGGCATCCCTAAAGCTTCCTGCAGGACTGGCAACCATGTGTGCTGCCGCGAGTATTGCTGCGGAGGCTGTGGGGCCGGGCAGCAGCACCACCACTGGCCGGGAGCAGCAAGATCAGTCTGCCTCGGGTGTTGGGAGGCACAGGAGTGATGGCAATAATCACCTGGAGGCAGGCAGCTCAGGCCATGAAAGAGTGAGGCAGTTTTGTTGCTCACAATGTAGTAAATCATTCAGATGGAAGAGTGCGCTTGAGAGACATTCCGTGACACACAGTGGGGTCAAGAACTATGAATGTGTAGTGTGTGGGAAAAGGTTTAAAAATAAGTCTCACTTCACCCAACACACCGTGATACACAGTGGTGTTAAGAATTATGAATGTGTTGAGTGTGGGAAAAGATTTCCTTATAAGTCTAACCTCACCCAACACACCCTGATACATAGTGGTCTTAAGAATTATGAATGTGTAGAGTGTGGGAAAAGATTTACTTATAAGTCTAACCTCACCCAACACACCCTGACACACAGCGGTGTTAAGAATTATGAATGTGTTGAGTGTGGGAAAAGATTTACTCAGAATTCTCAGCTCACCCAACACACCTTGGTACACAGTGGCTTGAGGGAGTTCAAGTGTGATGTTTGTGGCAAGTGTTTCAAGGCAAAGAAGGATATTGCCAGCCACGTGAAGATCCACATGAAGCACACATACAACCTAAGTACACACAGCGGTGACAAGAATCATGAATGTCTAGAGTGTGGGAAAAGATTTTATCTTAAATCTAAACTCACCAGACACACCCTGATACACAGTGGTGTCAAGAATTATGAATGTCTAGAGTGTGGGAAAAGATTTAGTGATAAGTCTAACCTCACCAGACACACCCTGACACACAGCGGTGTTAAACATCATGAATGTCTAGAGTGTGGGAAAAGATTTGTTGATAAGTCTAACTTCACCAGACACACCCTGACACACAGTGGTGTTAAACATCATGAATGTCTGGAGTGTGGGAAAAAATTTAATGATAAGTCTAACCTCACCCAACACTCCCTGATACACAGTGGTGTTAAGAATTATCAATGTCTGGAGTGTGGGAAAAGATTTACTTACAACTCTGATCTCACCACACACACCTTGAGCCACACTGATTTGAGGGATTTCAAATGTGATGTTTGTGGCAAGTGTTTCAAGACAAAGAAATACATTGCTAGGCACATGAAGATTCACTTTTGAGGTGGTGTGTTGTGTGGACAAGTGTGGACTGTGGTTGTACTCGTGGCTGTGGGAGGGTGTCCTATGTGGCAGTGGGTGGTGGTGGCAGCTGTGCACTTGTGTTCTGTGAGGGAGTAATGGCCCCAGCAGTTGTTGGGTTGGCAGTGCAGGTGTGACTTTCAATAAATGTGTTTATTTGTTCAACTCTTTGTTTGTGTATATCTTCATGTTTAATCTCAGGGTTGGCAGTTTGTTTATCAGTTTAAGAAGAGTGTGATGGTGTTGCAATGAATGGTGAAGGTGTTGAGGGTTCATTGCATCAAGAAATCAATAAGAATAACAGTTAATGTCTCAAAGAAGAATATAACTCCTAACATGCAAGTAAGTGAAATCATGCAGGCCTTTCAGCTTGATATTTATGCGTCAGATAAAACTCTTCTCTCATTTTGGCATTACTACAATTTACAGAATTTTAAGAAATTCAACTTATTTATTTATTTATGCATGACATGTTACAATTTTGTCATTTACAATTTGTGATCCTTAGTATGCATAGAAACAGCCTTAAGTGTTGTATGTTTGAATAGCAGAGTTATTTATCTTTACTACTAACACTCTCTCTCTCTGTGTGTGTGTGTGGTCGATATAAATTGACTTTCTGCTTTAAAATGAGACTTAGTGTGAATGTGAGAACAGTTGCATCTCCTTTTCATCTTTAGTTATGGTAGTGTGATCAAAAGATTTATAATGTGTGTAGGCACTTTGCATCTAGACTGTGTGTGGGTGTGGTAACGGGTCTCTTTTGCAGGCGTTGTGGTAGTTCCTGGTTAAGAAAATGACTGTAACCACCACCACCACCACCACCACCTTGATGCACCACCACCACTACCTTGAGACAACCACCACTACCTTGAGGCACCACCACCACCTTGAGGCACCACCACCACCTTGAGGCAACCACCACCACCTTGAGGCAACCACCACCACCACTATCTTGAGGCAACCATCACCACCACCACCTTGAGGCAACCACCACCACCACTATCTTGAGGCAACCACCACCACCACCACCTTGAGGCAACCACCACCACCACTATCTTGAGGCAACCATCACCACCACCTTGAGGCACCACCACACCACCACACTTGAGGCAACCACCACCACCACCACCTTGAGGCAACCACCACCACCACCACCTTGAGGCAACCACCACCACCTACTTGAGGCAACCACACACCACCACCTTGAGGCAACCACCACCACCACTACCTTGAGGCAACCACCACCACCACACCTTGAGCAACCACCACCACCACCACCTTGAGGCAACCACCACCACCACCACCTTGAGGACCACCACCACCACCTTGAGGCACCACCACCACCACCACCTTGAGGCAACCACCACCACCACCACCACCACCTTGAGGCAACCACCACCACCCACCACCTTGAGGCAACCACCACCACCACCACCTTGAGGCAACCACCACCACCACCACCTTGAGGCAACCACCACCACCACCACCTTGAGGCAACCACCACCACCACCTTGAGGCACCACCACCACCACCCCACACCTTGAGGCAACACACCACCACCACCACCACCACCTTGAGGCAAACCACCACCACTTGAGCACCACCACCTTGAGGCAACCACCACCACCACCACCTTGAGGCAACCACACACCACCACCACACCACCACCACCACCTTGAGGCAACCACCACCACCACCACACCTTGAGGCAACCACCACCACCACTACCTTGAGGCAACCACCACCACCACTCACCTTGAGGCAACCACCACCACACACCTTGAGGCAACCACCACCACCACCACCTTGAGGCAACCACCACCACATGAGGCACCACACCACCACCACCTTGAGGCAACCACCACCACCACTACCTTGAGGCAACCACCACCACCACCACACCTTGAGGCAACCACCACCACCACTACCTTGAGGCAACCACCACCCACCTTGAGGCAACCACCACCACCCACCACCTTGAGGCAACCACCACCACCACCACCTTGAGGCAACACCACCACCTGAGGCAACCACCACCACCACCACCTTGAGGCAACCACCACCACCACCACCTTGAGGCAACACACCACCACCACTACCTTGAGGCAACCACCACCACCACCACCTTGAGGCAACCACCACCACCACCACCACCTTGAGGCAACCACCACCACCACCACCTTGAGGCAACCACCACCACCACCACCTTGAGGCAACCACCACCACCACCTGAGGCAACCACCACCACCACCTTGAGGCAACCACACCACCACCACCTTGAGGCAACCACACCACCACCTGAGGCACCACCACCACCTGAGGCAACCACCACCACCTTGAGGCAACCACCACCACCCTGAGCACCACCACACACACCACTTGAGGCAACCACCACCCACCACCACACCTTGAGCAACACCACACCACTACTTGATGCACCACCACCACACCACCTTGAGGCAACCACCACCACCACCAACTTGATGCAACCACCACCACCACCACCTTGAGACAACCACCACCACCACCTTGGGGCAACCACCACCACCACCACCTTGAGGCAACCACCACCACCACTACCTTGATGCAACCACCACCACCACCACCTTGAGGCAACCACCACCACCACCACCACCACCTTGAGGCAACCACCACCACCACCACCTTGAGGCAACCACCACCACCACCATCACCAACTTGAGGCACCACCACCACCACCACCTTGAGGCAACCACCACCACCGGCCACCACCACCACCACCACCACCACCTTGAGGCAACCACCACCACCTTGAGGCAACCACCACTACCACTACCTTGAGGCAACCACCACCACCACCATCTTGAGGCACCACCACCACCACTACCTTCAGGCAACCACCACCACCACCACCTTGAAGGAACCACCACCACCACCACCTTGAGGCAACCACCACCACCACTACCTTGAGGCACCACCACCACCACTACCTTGAGGCAACCACCATCACCACCACCTTGAGGCACCACCACCACCACTACCTTCAGGCAACCACCACCACCACCACCTTGAAGGAACCACCACCACCTTGAGGCAACCACCACCACCACTACCTTGAAGGAAACAATACCACCACCACCACCACCACCTTGAAGGAACCACCACCACCACCACCACCACCTTGAAGAAACCAATACCACCACCACCACCACCACCTTGAAGGAACCAATACCACCACCACCACCACCACCTTGAAGGAACCAATACCCACCACACCACCACCACCACCTTGAAGGAACCAATACCAATACCACCACCACCACCACCTTGAAGGAACCAATACCACCACCACCACCACCACCACCTTGAAGGAACCAATACCACCACCACCACCACCACCACCTTGAAAGAACCAATACCACCACCACCACCACCACCTTGAAGGAACCAATACCACCACCACCACCACCACCACCTTGAAAGAACCAATACCACCACCACCACCACCACCTTGAAAGAACCAATACCACCACCACCACCACCACCACCTTGAAGGAACCAATACCACCACCACCACCTTGAAGGAACCAATGGGCTATATTCAAGAATGCTCGTCAAATCCCGGCCGGAGATTTTCCACCGTCGTACCTCCACTGGTAAGATCTACAAGAACTGCCCCGACTGGTGGATATTTGACAGGCGTACCAACACAAGCGAGCCCAAAGCGGCATCAGTATTTTGACTGTTTTATACATATCTAATACATTTTACTAGTGAAATTTATCATTTCTGACATTAAAATAATAGCTAAGTTAGTGTTCGCCACTTGTCTGAGGCGTTGGTGCAGAAAAAATTGGCCTGAGTGATGCTTGCGAGTACATTTGAACGGCCCGCCGCCATTGCTCCACACAATGGCCACCTCCATTCTCCCGCCGCCGCCCGGCTTCCTCACAAGTTAACACACCTATATAAGGCCTCCTGGACCTGATTTTACCTTAATGATGACACGTGTGCATTCACAGTGTATGGCTGTCACTCTCGGTTGTGTTGAAAACTCTCCTGTAATGGTCTGGGAAGAAATACGATGGAATAAGTGGAGAGCGGGGTGAAGGGGGGATGTGCAAGTTGTCGCCAATCAGCTGACTCAAACCTCCACCCCTGAGCTCGACGCGTTGCGTCGTATTTTGATTCTTGTATACCAAAAACCGATACAACGGGTGAAGAAAAATTCTTGAATATGGCCCAATACCACCACCACCACCACCACCTTGAAAGAACCAATACCACCACCACCACCACCACCACCACCTTGAAGGAACCAATACCACCACCACCACCACCACCACCTTGAGGCAACCACTACCACCACCACCACCACCACCTTGAAGGAACCAATACCACCACCACCACCACCTTGAGGCAACCACTACCACCACCACCACCACCACCTTGAGACAACCAATACCACCACCACCACCACCACCTTGAAGGAACCAATACCACCACCACCACCACCACCACCATCACCTTGAAGGAACCAATACCACCACCACCACCACCTTGAGGCAACCACTACCACCACCACCATCACCTTGAAGGAACCAATACCACCACCACCACCACCTTGAGGCAACCACTACCACCACCACTCCCTCTAATGGTAATTATGTGGTTAACTCTGTACGTAAGACTTGTTTTGCCTGTGTTTCGTATGGTAAATCAGCTGTTGTGTGGTAGTTAGTTAGAGTTCGTTGGAGTCTCCACTCAGTTGCTTGGGGCTTTAATTTTTTTTATTTAAGGTTTGTGCTTTATCTCCGGACGCTTTTTGAGGTATCGTAAAGCACTTGGTTTATCATATTATATACACACAAACCTCGTTTTCCCGGACTAATAGGGGGGAGCACTGGTCCGGGAACCGCAAAAGTCCGGGAATCGCAACAGTCCAGGAATTATCCTTAAAAAAAAAGAAAAAAAGAAGTCCGATGCCATTACCCACCCCCGGACGTTTATCCTACTCTAGTATTTACTGTCCGGCAACCGCCAATATCAACTACCCCGCCGCGGACTTTTGCGTCCGCTGAACATGCTGCCACCTGGCGGGAGGCAGCAGAAAGTGTTCAATAGTCTCAGAGATGTTCCTGCACCAGGGGTAGTGGGGGTCAGGGGACTAACGGAGGCGGTGCAGGTGAACCGTGAGTGTCGTGTGCCCAAATGTAAACAATACGACCGCTGAGCATGCTGCCACCTGGCGGGAGGCACGGACACTGACCAGGGTGACAGGAGACGCTCGGACCGCCGGACAACTTTGTCAATTTACGAACAGGACCAGGCATTTCAACATAAAAAAAAAAAAAAAAATGGACTGGCATATCCCCGGACCTCGGAATTTGTCCGGCAAATCCGATATCCGGGAAATTGAGGTCCGGGAAATCGAGGTTTGTGTGTATTAAAGTTTCAACGATTATAATTTTTTGCTTAAGTCAGTAATTTTAATATTTTCTATTCCTAAAACTTAACACCTGAGCAAAAGTAGTTGGTAGAAATGTGTATTGGGAGTTGCTTGCAGTGGCGTAGCTGGGTATCTATCAATGGGGGGGGGCACTAGGCAAACTGAGCTAAGAGGCATTCTGATGCCACATAGAAGGGTATAAGCCTAGGGCACATTCTAAGATCAGATCAGTGGTGGTGGCCAATGAAATTTCAGGCTCCTAGATCCGCCACTGCCCACTCATTCCTCTCTCTCTCTCCCACTCCCTCCCTTTCTCTCTACTACCTTACGCTGCAGAAATATGAAGAAAAGCAACAAAATAAAGCGTTGTTTGGCCAAAACTAATCCTCTTCCTCCTCCCAGCTGCCCTGCACACACACCCTGCCTGATGGCTGGCGCGCCCTCGACTGTCGCTCGTACCAGAATACTCAAGCAGCTCAACTCTGTTCAACACTGCTTCGTAAACTAAACCTTTCCCTTATTTCCTTCTCACGCCCTGACCTGTTGACCTTTGACCAATAATTATTGACCTGTAACGTTATCTAAGTCTTAAATAATAGTAAATGTGAGTTAGTAATTGTGTTGGTATAGTTTTGTTGTATTTGTTTAAAGGTTATATTGATAGGGTTCGTTAGTGCTTCGAACTCGTTAACAGCGTCGCAGAGGATTGTGGAAAGGATTTTTTTTTTCTAGGTAGTTTGTGGGTTGTTAAAGGACTTGATTGCTTTGTTAGCAGCGGCGTGACTGGGTATCTATCAATGGGGGGCACTAAGTAAGCGGAGCCACTCTGGTGCCACATAGAAGGGTATAAGGGTATATTCTAAGATCAGATAAGTGTTGGGTATTAGAGCATTATGCAGAATACCCCAGCCAGGGCGGGGGGGTGCACGTCCCCCCCCCCCGCCACTAGTTGCTTGTAATAATTACTTATCATTATTTCTTAAATCAGTGAAATAACACATTGTAAAATGCAGATAGCAAATGTAGGATGAGTCAAAGTGGGAAAGAAAATATAGAAACATTTGACTCATCAGTGTTACCAAGGATTATTATTATTTATAGTATTAGTTTTAGCCTCTTTATGAGTGAGGCAGGCAGACAGACAGACAATCATTAACTCTTCACTTTATTTTGGTTTTGGCATTGATTGACTTCAAATTGTTATTCTTTCAGTAGTGTTTTAGTCATGTGAGGAATGGACAAAAACACCAGTCACTCGTGGGAATCTTATTCACTACATTTTGGTTTCACGATTGCCTTAAATTAACCAGTATATTTTTCTTTCAGGAATAGAAAGTCAAGATAAAGTCCTGACCACAGTTCCCGCCTCCCCCTTACAAGTGGTCGTTGATAGAAGTACTCACCACGGCCTCACCACCGAGCTTGCGGTGGACTCGTCACACACACACACACACACCACACACACACACAGACACACACACAGGTCAGTCAAGTTCAGATGCCAGTTAACATAATTAAATCCTTACCCTCCGCACCACCATTTAACTACAGGCAGGCTAATTGCGAACTGAAGTGAATCCCAGGGTATTAAAGGAATGCAAGGAGGTTGTTAGTGAGTTGTTAGTGCACATTTTTAGGAAATCGGTCGAGATAGGCGATGTGCCATTATTGTGGAGGAAAGGAAATGTTGTTCCCATAGTTAAGAAGGGAGACAGAAGACTAAAGTCAAATTATCGACCCGTAAATCTAACGTCAGTGGTGGGTAAATTATTGGAATCTATTATTGCAAAAAACATTAGAGAGCACTTAGATAAACATAGTTTGATCAATGATTCACAACATGGATTCACCAAGGGTAGGTCATGTCTCACCAATTTATTGAGTTTTTATAGGAAAGTTTATGAGATGGCAGATAATGATAAGGATTATGATATAATATATCTGGACTTTAGTAAGGCATTTGACAAAGTACCACACGAGCGACTCTTAAATAAGGTTAGGGCTCATGGAATAGATGGGAAGGTTCTTCATTGGATCAGAGCTTGACTAAGTAATAGGCAACAAAGGGTTACAATTAATGGTTCTAAATCTGAATGGGGACTGGTGACGAGTGGAGTTCCACAAGGGTCTGTTTTGGGTCCATTACTATTTTTGATTTACATCAACGACTTGGATAGTGGGATTAGCAGTGATATCAGCAAGTTTGCTGATGATACTAAGTTGGTAGGATTATTGGATCACAGTCTGATGTAAACATATTGCAGGGAGACTTAGATAAACTTAACGAGTGGGCAGTCAGATGGCAGATGGAATTTAATATTGATAAATGCAGCGTTATGAATGTTGGTAGAAAAAACCCTGGTAATAGATACACCATAAGCAATGTATCGCTGAAAAGATCAGAAGGTGAAAAAGATCTTGGAGTGAGGGTGAGCCCAGACCTCCGACCTAGGAAACAATGTATTGAGGCCAGAAATAGAGCTAATAGAGTATTAGGATTCATTACCAGAAGTGTTAAAAGTAGAAGTGCGGAAGTTATTCTAAAGCTTTATCTGGCTCTAATCAGGCCTCACCTAGACTATGCGGTTCAGTTTTGGTCTCTATATTACAGGATGGATATAGCCTTGTTAGAAACAGTGCAGAAAAGGATGACCAAAATGATACAAGGGATGCATAACTTTAGTTATGAGAGGAGATTGAAGTTATTAAAATTACACTCACTCGAGAGACGCAGAGTAAGGGGCGATCTGATAGAAGTTTTTAAGTGGATAAAGGGATTTAATAAAGGAGAGGTAGGAAAAGTTCTTACGGCTTTTAACCAGGATAGAATGAGAAGTAACGGATTCAAGCTGGAAAAGCGTAGATTTAAAAGGAAATAGGGAAAAACTGGTTCACAAATAGGGTGGTGAATGAATGGAATGGTCTCAGTAGACAGGTAGTTAGTGCGGAGTCATTAGGGAGCTTTAAAGAGGGGTTGGATAGGTACATGATGGGGATGGGGATGGGGATGAAAGGTGGATGTAGGTAGTGTTAGGTGACAGGAACTACCACGTGTAGGCCTCGCGGCCTCTTGTAGCTTCCTTATTTTCTTATGAACTGACAACTAAACACACACCCAAACTATCGATATCAATTACACCTCCTACACCCCCTTACACAACACCATCATCAAACTACAGGCAGGTAGAGTGTAACTGGCAGCTATACAACCCCCCTGAACCCTTACTGAACCCACAATATCATACATAACTTGTCCCCACAACTCTAATATCACAACCATAACAGACCTTACCCTGAGTGGTGACCTAAAACACACACACACACACACACGCACACGCTGTAGATCAGAACTGAACTATCTATATACTACTAAATTCATTGTCTGTACTCTCAGTTTTTCCAGTTTTGGCAGTTAGCAGTTTTATTTTCTGATTATAATTGTCTCATCAATCCAATTTCTTATCTTCCACAACGGCCTTTGACAAGAGCACCATACAGTAAGCTTTCTATTAAACATTATTATTGCTATCATTTCCATTATTTTCGCTATTTCTACTATTGCTTTTATTAATCAAAGTATATGCAGTCTGCCCATCTATCCCTTTCCTGTCTTGATCAGTAGAATAGAAACTGTCGGTAGACTCTTGATAGAAACAGTATTGATGGACATTATTAAGACTGCGTGCTTATTGAGGAGCTTATTAGTCTGACATTATTTATAGTAGTAGTAGTAGTAAAAATTGAGAGTACTGGAAGGTTTCGGGGGGGAGGAAGGGGAAGAACGTTTAGATCGCCTGACAAGAGGAGGCTGAAGGATGCGTTGAGGAAGGGGTGTGGGGATCGAGGAAGGAGTAGTGGTCGGAGTATGTGGACTAAGGATGGAAAAAGGGTTAGCTAGGGAGAGAGAGGGGAGAACAGAAGAAGCAAAGGAGGGACAAGGAATGGGAGGAGGTGGAAAAGGGAAAGAGAGGGTAGGAGAGGTTGTGGTAGGGGGATTTCGGAAAAATGGGATTGGAAATAAGCTGGGAGACGGGGGTAGGCGAAAAGCCATTGCTGCGTTCTTCTTGGCGGGCTTCCCACAGAGTTAAGCCCTTCGTAAATCTGATGGATGCCACTTCTGATTCGAAGTAGTAAACAGGGCAACCCTTGGAGGAAGTATGAGTGGAGACGCCCTCAGCCGCGCGGCCTGTGTTGTCAGTTGAAGCCACTTTTCTCCCCCGTCCGCCACACTGTTGTGGGCAATGTCACGCACTGGCTGACTGAGATACCCACTCTTTCTTTTCACTTTTCACTTTTTACACTGTTTGCACTTAATGATATCACGGTGTGTGAAATTATACTTCTGTGTTACTGCTAACCATATATTACATATATTATTGTATATCTATAATAATATAAGCGAAAGTGTGTGTGTGTATGTCCGCGATAGGTGCCGCCCCCCGTGGCACAATCCCATCATATGATAGTTTTGGAACCAGCTCGACCAGGGGCACATTATAAGCCCACTAATGAGATGATCCGATTACTTCTTTTTTTTTTTTTTTTTAGCAGCCTATTATCGAGAATTGTGAAAAAAAAATGTGGGTTGCGAGAATTGAGGAAACCTTGATGTAGGGTGATGGGTAATGGCTGATGGGTGAGGGAATAGGTGGGGGGTGATGGGTAATGGGTGAGTGAATGGGTGTGTGGTGATGGGTAATGGGTGGGGGGTGATGGGTAATACATACATTTCTACATTCATGATTTCAGGAAAGTTAGAAGGGGCTATCTGGAGAGTCTGTGTTTGGTGGGCCAAAGACCCACCAAACACAGGTGGTGGGCCAAAGGCTCACAAAGGGCCAAAGGCCCACCAATAGCCCTCCGCAGGAGCTAGCCAAAAAGTCCACCCGTAGGGCGGCTTTGCGGCTATTATTGCATATTATTACATATTATACATGACATGTCCTTAAAACTACATTTTATATATTGAATAGACTTACATACCACTAAATAATACTAGTTTATTCATCTTAGTCCTACTTTGGGTCCCTTTATTGAATATATATCTGGCGGTGAACTGCCTGGCTGCGTATTTATATCTCACCTGCTCACAATCGCTAATACTTATATACTATTACTACAGCTACCGCCACTATTATTACTATCAGTAACACAATTGCCAACCCAATGGTGCAGTAGTTATCACACTTTTCTAACAAGGTCATTGTCTTTGTTTATCAAATACATGCACGTTTGTTTGAAACATAATTTTATAAAACAACAAATGAATAACTTACTGGTGAAATATAATGGATGGGTTAGATGTTTTGTTCGCTCTTTCATTGCACCCAAATGCAACACAGCTAGTCACCATAGCAGAACACACAAGGAACGACACTCCTGCCGTGGAAGTCAACGTAGTACTGTTGGCGTAGCGAAGCGCTGCTCATCTATTTCCCTCCACATAAAAACTCGACCCTTAAAAGTGCAATTCTTCACTGTCCCTCTATTCTAGGTGACGTCAGCATGTCCCTCCCATTAATTATCAAAGTGTTCACGTGGACAAAATTCCCTAGGGACGGCTGGAGGGAGAGAGAGGAGGGAAGGGAGAGAGGGAGGGAAGGAGGGAAGGGAGGGAAGGGGAAGTGAGGGAGGGAAGGAGGGAAGGAAGGCAGTAGAGTTATGGGCTGCCTTAGCCCACAACAAGATGGCTGACTGACAGTTCACTGACTTCAACCCGTGCAGCTGAGGGTGTCTCCACCCATACTACCTCCATGGGGCAACCCCTGTAGAAGATATTGTGGGAACGACCACAGTTAGCACATGTGGGAGACATTGCAGGACACATGGAACGAGCATGGCCAGGTTGAGCACAAGGAGGGCAGTGGGCAAGAGATCGGCAGTGCTTGGCAGGGTGGCCAAAACGCCAGCAGGACTGGCACTGGCGAGGAGTAGGGCGGTAAGGTTTAACAGAGTAGTTGGCCCCGGCAACATATATGCTATCAGGGAGATCTTGCCTTTTGAAAGTGACTTACGACGGCCTCGGGGTGGGATGGTGTAGCAGTTAACTGCAACGGGATCATAATCCTCTGCCAAAAGGTCGAGGAGGACATCCGCGCACTCGGACCATTCGGTGTCATCGACTGGGCAAGAACGCGGGGGGATGGAAACTGTTCCAGTGCAGGTGTTAAAGAGTTGTGTCGGGCGTGATGCAGAAGAAGTTGCTGTCGAGGTCTTCAAGGTTGAGCATTACCTTGGGCCTCGGTGTCAACAGTCACCAGGCGGGACCGGTCGGGGTAAGTACGGAATGCAGGTACTCCAAGTTGCCGTTGGAGGCATGTCATGAAACGTAGGGCATTAGCACAGTAAGGGGCGTTGGAAGGGACTATGAAGAAACGTCCCATTTTGCAAGATCAAAAAGAGGATCGAAGAAAGGATGAAGGAGAGAAGTAGATGTGCATGGGCGTGAGGAAGAGGAGACCGTGTGGACTGTAGGTCTCCCGGCAGGAGAAGGGTTGTAGGGGGCAAGAGTAGCTACACAGGATGAGGACAAACAAGGTTGGGGAGGAGGAAGAGTAGAGGAGGGATCTGGAGGGGAAGAGCAGGGAGGCAAGGATGGAGAAGGTATGGAAGAGGTAGTGGGTTTGTGGGCAGGCATGTCGCCTGGTGCTGAGGTTAGATTCTTGATCTGGCTAGGGGGCTC
The DNA here is from genome assembly GCA_016584305.1 of Chionoecetes opilio. Classification (NCBI taxonomy): domain Eukaryota; kingdom Metazoa; phylum Arthropoda; class Malacostraca; order Decapoda; family Majidae; genus Chionoecetes; species Chionoecetes opilio. The sequence goes on along the minus strand of JACEEZ010025204.1, from coordinate 62,637 downwards.
AGGAGCACTAAGTGTGTCTGAGGGTCGAGTTTGGGGAACGAGCATAGCAGTATTCCGGGACGTAGTCAAAAGAGGAACAGGGGTCGGTAAACCAGGGGGATCCGGAGGGTCATTTGATAGAGGGGCTGGCCCTAAAGCCCCTTAAGAGATAAGGGTATCATCACTGGCCATGGTGAGCCTGGGGTAAAGAGGGGAAACAAACGGTCTGCCCCTCATAACCCCCATGAGGGGTAAGGGCAGTGGCACCGAGGGTATACCGTGCCCATGGTACCCTGACGCCGTTTAGTACTGGATCAAAGCCAGCCTCATATCCCATCAGCACGGCTCTCACACCTTAGGAGGAAAGGGGGATAAGAGTAGAGATAGAGGGAAGGAAGGGTAAAAGGAGAGAGACAGGAAAGGCCAGGCAAAATTCGTCAGACCGAGGACAGAGGCCCGAAGCCAAGGGAGCGACCAGTAGGTCGTCCCCCGGGTGTCGGGCCCCAGTCCCCGGGCCCGAAGCCCCCCCACGATGACAGCGGGCCTGGGAAACGGCGGGTCTTTGACATAAGAGGTAATAAACTTTCTCCTCACATGCACCATTATTCACCAATTCTTGTCAATCTCTTGCACTCAATCTGTATTGCAATGTCGTCGAAAGTAATGGTGACGGTACGTGACATTGTCAGACACTATCAACATTTACTAAATCTTTACTACTTTAACATGATGGTGTCCTTGATGGCCTGGAAAAAATCCCCAGACTGTAGTTCATTGCTTATGTTATTTATCTTGCACACCACACGACATGCTGCAGACACTTGTTACTGCCTGTTATCGCAGCACTAAAACACCTTGTTTATTTTTAGTCCTGCAAGTATGGAGACCATTACATCACCCATTTTAATGTTCATATTGTTGCATAGCTTTTTCCACAATACTGAGCTGAGCAGTGTGTGTGCGTGACAAGTGCAGCAGACACAAGTGTAGAGGTTGATATACACACACACATGTACACAAGGCCTGGTATTTCAGCCTTCAGCCCTGGATTAACACCCATGTTAACACCAACCATCACACCGGCATTACCAGTTCCTATGCCATAGGTCCACGCCAGCTGACAATACTTCAACACCTTCACCATTCTTTCCATCACCATCACACTCTTCTTAAACTGTTAAGGAAAGGTAAGGTAAAGATGGGAGCATACGCTAAGCTGCGCGTGGCATGCGGTGCTCATCTCCGTGGCATTAGCCCTTAGAGCCTGTGGTGGGTGAGGATCCGTTACCCCGGGACACAGGGCTAGTGTGACTCCCGGGTTACCACAGTTACCTTCCCCAGGTTACCCCAGGTACCCATTTATCAACCCCGAAAGGGAGGAAGAACAGCTGGGTAGGCTGGTCATCGACTTGCCCTGGCCCGGGATCGAACCAGGGCCCGCAGATTCGTAGCCAGGCACGCTACCTACTGCACCACGGAGGCAACTCCCTGAATAGGGAGTCGCCTATATTGTTGTTCGCCTGTATCGCCGGAATATTGTTGTTCCTTTAAGGAAAGGAACAACAATATTACGGTGACATACGAACACTACCCAAACACCTGTGAGAGCACACGGCTGCAACCACACATGTAACACACCACTCTCCACCACCACCCATTGCCACACAGGACACACTCCTACAACCACACTTGGCCACAAAACATACCACCTCAAAAGTGGATATTCATATGCTGGGCAATGCATTGCTTTGTCTTGAAGCACTTGCTACAAACATCACACTTGAACTCAAATCAGTGTGTCTCAAGGTGTGAGTGGTGAGCTGAGACTTCTTGGTAAATCTTTTCCCACATTCCAGACATTCATGATTTTTAACACCACCGTGCGTCAGTGAGTGTTGAGTGAGGTAAGGCTTTTCATTAAATATTTTCCCACACTATTCATAATTTTTAACACCACTGTGTATCAGGGAGTGTCGGGTGAGCGCAGAATTCAGAGCAAATCTTTTCCCACACTCTACACATTTATAATTCTTAACACCACTGTGTCTCAGGGTGTGTTGGGTGAGGTTAGACTTATAAGTAAATCTTTTCCCACACTCAACACATTTATAATTCATAACACCACTGTGTGTCAGGGTGTGTTGGGTGAGGTTAGACTTCTGAGTAAATCTTTTCCCACACTCAACACATTCATATTTCTTAACACCACTGTGTATCAGGGTGTGATGGGTGAGGTTAAACTTCCAGGTAAATTTTTTCCCACACTCCACACATTCATAATTCTTGACACCACTGTGTGTCACGGAATGTCTCTCAAGCGCACTCTTCCATCTGAATGATTTACTACATTGTGAGCAACAAAACTGCCTCACTCTTTCATGGCCTGAACTGCCTGCCTTCAGGTGATTCTTGCCATCACTCCTGTGCCTCCCCACACCCGAGGCAGACTGATCTTGCTGCTCCCAGCCAGTGGTGGTGCTGCTGCCCGGCCCCACAGCCTCCACCACAGCAATACTCGCGGCAGCACACATGGTGGCCAGTCCCGCAGGAAGCTTTAGGGATGCCGGCGCAAGATGCCTTAGTGTCGAGCAGAACACCCAGCTGGGACTGTGACCTCAGCACCTGCAAGAGAGGTGACAGTCAGGACACAGAGAGCCACGCGCTGCCTTCACACTGTACCCCTGCCTGCAGGGCCCACACCCTGCTTCCTGTATCACCCACACTCAGGCCTGTCGGTTAGGGGTTCAATTGCTTAGTAAAGATGAAATCTTGGTTACTGTGTGGTGCTGACACACACCTACAGCACAACCTTACCATTCACCAGTATTACTCATCAAAATATCCCATTCAAATAATGTGACATTATTTGTAGGGGCACTTCCACATAACCTGAGCCCACGTGAATAAAGAATAGACTGTGTAGTACTTCCAAAGTACGTAGACAAGAGTTTCCATGATGGGTTTTGATGACTTTATCAAATAATATGGCACTGACTTTATCAAAACTTATCACTTAATGTTTGGAGAGGGATACAGTGCATAAACTGTAGTGACATACACCAAAAATAACTCACGTAAAAGAAAACAAACATAAAAACTAAACCCTTGAGTCTTCCAAGTGGTGATGAGCGGCACTGAGGCCTTTGACTCAACACTAACATGTACCACCACCATCTTGCTGTTATGTTGACCTATTACATCATTATTACTCATGACTGGCGCTCTGCTCACATCACCCTTCACCAAACACTGCACTTAGTGCGCACACACACACACACACACACACACACTTGAGGCCAGTGCATAACACAAAAAACCAGTCTGTTACGTAAAAACCAAACCCCAGCAGCTGAGGTGAACACAAGATGTGGAGGCAGTGTTCTGTAACGCCTCACCACCCCGCATTGTGACTGGCCGCCACCATGACACTTATAACCCACCACCTGGAACCCCTGGAGTAAGCCAAGCCATGCTAATCAAGCCCTACCCTCTAGCCCACTTCTGTCCTGGAAACGGGGCCCATATCCCCCTCCTTGGACATTTCGCCCCTGAGTGTATTTGATAGCACTGTGTTATGAATCTTATGATGAAGAAACACTGACTGAAACCATTACTGTTTAGTTTAGTTTTCCTGTCACTTCTTCTGCCAATTTTGTTTTATATGATACACTAGCCGCAAAGCCGCCCTCCGGGCGGACTTTTTGGCTAGCTCCTGCGGAGGGCTATTGTCTTGTGTTTGGTGGGCCCTTGGCCCACCAAACACAGACTCTCCAGATAGCCCCTTCTAGCTTTCCTGAAATCATGGATGTAGAAATGTATGTATTAACGCAACCCATTCACTCACCCATTACCCATCACCCCCCACCCATTCACTCACCCATTACCCATCACTACACACCCATTCACTCACCCATTACCCATCACCCCCCATCTATTCCCTCACCCATCACCCATCACCCCCCACCCATTCACTCACCCATCACCCCACACCCATTACCCATCACCCCACCCATTCATTCACCCATTACCCATCACCCTACATCAAGGTTTCCTCAATTCTCGCAACCCACTGTTTTTTTCACAATTCTCACTAATAGGCTGCTAAAGAAAAAGGAAAAAAAAGTGATCGGATCATCTCATAAGTGGGCTTAAAACCTTCCCCTGGTCGACCCGGTTCCAAAAATGTGCCATATGAGGGGATTGCGTCACGGGGGGCAGAACCTAGAGCGGACACACGCACACTTTCGCTTATATTATTATAGATATTAAATAAAGGGGATAATGTTTGGGGAGGAGGAAGATGTCAAGGGGGGAAAATGTGCTACACTCGAGTAAGCCAGACACACCCTACTAACCACACCCAATATACTACTACTATAATAATAATAATAATAATTATAATCATAATAATCATCATAATAACAACAATAACCCTCCATCCCACACCTGTCCTAGAAACTTGTCCTCCTTGGCCACCCTGCATCTACCCACACCACCACCCTGCACTGTGGCTCACCCTTCCAGCAGGGCACAAAGCTGCCACCACCACCACCACGCTACCCACACCACCACCCTGCACTGTGGCTCACCCTTCCGGCAGGGCACAAAGCTGCCACCACCACCACCACGCTACCCGCTACTCTCGTCTTCCGGAATTCTCGTCCCAACACAAACCGAAAACGCTCGCCGACAGTTCCACTTGTAATATATGAAAAGGAAGAATAAAGTGTATTTCATTATTGGACAGCACATTTTTTGAAGACATAATTATTTTTTGTTTAGTGTTGATGTGTTTAGAATTAATGTAGCTCGTTTTTGGCGGAAATTAATATAATTTCTTACAGTGGTCCCTAGCGTTTGGCGAGTATCAGTTTGGCGATAGGTTGGATATGGTATCAGAATCCCAATTTGGTGCTTCAAATTAGCTGGCGAGATGCGCCCTGACGTCACGGAATGACGTCGGCCCAGAATGCACTGCCCGCAAGCGTCCATGTTGGTGTTTGTTATCTTCCCTGCAGCCATATTGACGACAGCTGTTTTTTGCTCCAAGTGACGGTACCTTTGGCATTTTGCATTAAGGCTATGGCATCTACAAGTACTGGTGGTGGTGATGGTTCGAGGAAGCCAGGTGACAATAAGAACAAGGGGAAAAAAGCGGAGAAACGAGAGTGGAGGAAAGGTAAACACACAGCCACAACCACCACACTCACTCGTCTCACCAGGCCTAACTCTTATAATTCATGGTAAATAACATCTATTATCTATTGTCTTTTGTATTGCTGTTAATATATCATGTAATGTCTTTGCTTTAAAGCAGTTAAAGTACGAAAATGGAGGTCAAAAGGGTGAACTCGTGCCTCTTCAACGACTAGGCTCGTCGTCAGGTGAGCCGTGAGTGTTGTGTGGCGGCAGCCCACAGGCGGGTGAGGGAGACATCCAGGAAATGGGATGTTTTTCTTATCCATGGGTGCAGGAAGGAGTCTGAGCTGTAATGACCCATGGTGGTGGGATGGGGTTAGTCGCCTAGCGAGGTATCCCAGGTGAAGCGGCAGACCTGAGATACCCGACGTTTTACAGCGGAGAGCGGCAGCGGGAAGGGGGATGATGTTTACATCTGACGGCCGTCTTGGCAATAGCAACCGCCACCTTGTTGCCCCAGCTCTTGTGTTTTCTTAGTATTATGCATTACATCGGCGCCTAACCCTAAATAATTCATGGTAAATAACATCTGTTATCTATATCTATTGTCTTTTGTATTGCTGTTAATGTTTCATGTAAAATGTCTTTACTTTTAAGCAGTCAAAGTACGAAAATGGAGGTCAAAAGGGTAAACTCAGGCCTCGTCAAAGACTAATGCATAATTTTCCCATTGAAAGTACTATTCACGTTTGGCGAAATTAACTTTTGGCGATGGTTTGGCAAGACTAAATAAATCGCCAAACGTGAGGGACCACTGTATATCGCCCATCTTCGCACTAAGTTTATAAAATAAGTAAGTTCAGCCGGTGCTACTATAGCGTGCAGTCTACCGGGACATTTTTCACTAGCGTGCAGTCTATATTTTCATATCAAGATAAAAAAACTGGAACTGTCGTGGAAAATAGGAACACTCGTTGACGTGAAAAGTTGGAACTCTCGGTGACAGAGACGAGAGCACCATAAACCCCCACCCCTCCCTCTTACATCTTGGCCTTTATTTAGTCCAATCATACACTTGCAATACCAAACACCACCTCACCTTTAACAGCAGCAGCAGCGGCACAGGCAGACACCCGGCAGGCCTACACCGCCACCAGTGCTACAAGGTGGAAACGCAGTCTAAGTTTTCTTGTTGAAGGGAGTCGCCCAGAGTGTGTCGGTGGGTCTGTTTTGCTCCTCACACCTGCCGGAAGAAGCAACATAAGGAGGCTTAATTAGAGGTCCCACTCCCCGACGCGCCTCCGTGGTGTAGTGGTTAGAGTGCCGAGCTAGAAATCCGCGGGCCCGGGTTCAAATCCTAGCCAGGGCAGTCGGCGTGCAGCCCATCCAGCTGTTCATCCTTCCTTTCTGGGATGGTAGATAAATAGGTACCTGGGGAAACCTGGAGAAGGTAACTGTGGTAACCCGGATGTCACACTAGCCCTGTGTCCCGGAGTACCACAGGCTCAAGGGCTAATGCCACGGAGATGAGCACCGAGGCCATGTGCACCTTAGCTGATACCCCCATCTTTACTTTTTACTCCCCCTTCCTATCTCAGCCAGCAGCGTTACACCCATACTGTGCCCCCCTGCCCCCCATCAGAGTGGCCCGCCCCCTTGCCCCCCCATCATTGAGTGGCCCGCCCCCTTGCCTCTCTCTCTCTCTCTCTCACATGCTGGAGCAGAAATCATACAGGAAAATTGAGTAGCTATTAGGGTCGGCAGCGAGCCCAGTTATCCTTAATAATTACCCAGACCATTCCTGCCAGTTTTCTACCTTTAAAGATCAACAACCATAAAAGGGTAAATTAGCTTTGGAGCATTGAAGCTAATATGTATAACATGACTGGGTCTGGATTCAAGTATTTTTCACCTTTCTACTGTTTATATAGGTCAGAACGAGTTTGAAAGTAACAATAAAATGTTGTGCAAAGTTTTTTTTCTTCTTAAGTTAGGTTAGGTTAGTTTAATACTTTGATTAGGTTATTATTTGATGCTTTTCAAATGGAGAGAGTACTTTTTCCTGTCAAAGGCTCAAAGCCTATTTTTAAAAATTTGTCATCACTTTCTCAAATTGCAACGCACACACTTTTTAGATGTTTGCACAGAAAAAAACTATCTCCATTTGGTAAAGCATCAAATATCAAAAGAAAAATAATCATACTTGTCTGAAAATCTAACCCCAGTCACATTGTAAATTTTCACCACCATTTATCTAACACATAGCAACACTACTATCTGATATTTAGACACACATACATACCTTATCATAAACTGTCGGTAATAATAAAGGAACAGGTTGAAGACAAGAGACGAAGCTGGGATGTGGCTAGAACGAGACCAGACACTACTGTCGTCTGATAGCTAAACCATTGGTAACTTTCCAATCTTATCACACCACTACAGTCTGATAGTGTGTGTGTGTGTGTGGGGGGGGGGGGGGGGGGGGGGAATGTGTGTGGGGGGAGGAGGGGGAGGGGAATTGTGTGTGTGTCGGGGAGAGGGGAGGGAATTGTGTGTGTGGGAGAGGGGAGAGGAATTGTGTGTATGGAGAGGAGTGGGAGGGGAATTGTTTGTGGGGAGAGACGGGGAGGAGGGGGAGGGGAATTTTGTGTAAGGGTGTGGAGGAGGGGAAGGGGAATTGTGTGTGTGTGGGGGAGGGGGTTTGGGAATTGTGTTTTGGGGGAGTGGAATAGGGAAGGGGGCAGGCTATCCCCCCCCCTCCCCGCTTCTTTATAAGCTTCTTCTAGCTGGCCTTGTATACCCTGACAGTCTTCACATAGTTGTCTGTTGGGGGGAGGGAGGGGGTGAATCATGCTTCCCCCCCTTCCTAAATTTAATTTTTTTCTTAACATAGGGTTCTTTGAAGTACTTTAATAGGTATTTATTAGTGTGTGTGTTGAATGTGTATGGTTTAGTCCCCCCTATGGAAGTCTTATCAGTAGACGTCTTTGGTTATCGCTCTTATCACCAGTGGGGGAGGGGGTGTTTGATAGCAGGGGGGGGGTCAAGGGGCAAAGAGCACATTTCCCCTCCTATATCTGTGTATGTCTATTATTATCAGTTGTTGTTGTTGAAGGGCAGTGATGTCGAAATCTACGATCGTGAGAGCTGATTAGTCTTCCTCAAGAAGGCACAGATGAGGTGCAGACACAGATATTGTAGTAACTCAAGAATACAATCAATGTAACATAATGTAACAACACAACCCCAGAAAAACCCTAAACTTACAACACTAAAACTACTAAAAACTATTCCATGGATGCAATAATAAAGTTTTCATGTTAGAAAATTACATGCAGAGAAAAAAATAGGGAGAGCAAAGGGAAAACAAATATTGAAGAAAAAATTACATGAAAAAATATAAATAAGAGTAACAAACACACCAAAATTACTAATGAGTAAAGAAAATAAATGTATAGATAAAATAGATCAAAAATATTCCCAGACAAAAACTAATAGTTTGGTGTTTTTTAAATATCAGTTTTTCTTTGCTCTCGCGCTCTCGTTTCTCGTTTCTAGTTTCGGAACTTTATCATTTGTTGCGTTTATAATTTTTAACAGAGTTGTCGGCAGAACTTGAACAAATGATGATGTAGTAACCAATAACTGAATAACAACTTTGTACTAAAAAACAAAACCATTATTTTTCCTTATTTCTTTTCTAAGTTACAGCAAGAAAGCTTTATTTTCCTGGCTTTAAACTATTGATGCAAGGTCCTATAAAGAAAAGTCTATCAGTCCTATAAAGAAAACGAGATTAAATTGATGTGTATAGAAAGCATAGAAGGCAAATAGTGGAAGGCAAGAAGAAAGAAGAGTAGGAGGAGAATGATTTACCACTACTACTACTACAACCACCATTACCACTGCTACTACAACCACCATTACCTCTACTACTACAACCACCATTACCTCTACTACTACAACCACCATTACCACCACCACAATACTATTACTACTACAACCACCATTACCACTACTACTACTACAACCACCATTACCACCACCACCACAATACAGGGAGGTCCCAAAGATACGAGCAGTTAGGTTCCACCTGGCATACTCGTAAAGCGAAATCTCGTATAACGAAACACATAACTAATGGTAAAATATAGGTTTGGTTCCAGGACCCCATCAATTTAAACAAAAAAAAAAAAAAAAAAAAAAAAAAAAAAAAAAAAAAAAAAAAAAAAAAAAAAAAAAACATAAAAAAAAAAAAATAAAAAAAAACAAAAAAACAAAAAAAAAAACAATAAAAAAATAATAAAAAAAAAAAAAAAAAAAAAAAAAAAAACAATGTTTTTCAAGCTAAAATAAACTATAGCAAACACAACAAACACACAGCGTCTATATTACCTACACTGTACTTAAAAATACAAAAAAAAAAAAACATGTTTCAGCAAAATAAATATAGCAAAACAACAAACACACAGCGTCTATTACCACACTGTACCATCTTAAAACCATTCTGAAAGAAATAGCAAACAAATAAATGACATATAAACATAACTATATCATCAAGCTCATCATCAGTCACCAGCCAATGACAAACTGTTTTTAAAACTTCTCGACCAATCACAAGTCAGCGAGACATATTTCCGGGCAAGAATGGCATGCCAGACTGCCTCTCCGCCCTCTGTCCCCATCATCCCAAACTAATTCTCGTTTTATTCGGAATGCTTGCGTTTTAAGGAGTTTTAATGTATCAGATAGTAAGATATATAAGTATAAAGCCTGTGTTGCTAGTGTTTTGGTGTTAGAAGGTGTGTATGTGGGTTGAAATAGTGAATATTTGTGTTATGGGGCGGTGGGGCCGCGGCAAGAATTTCTCCGTCACTCACTGCCCCAGCAGTCACCTCATAACCTCTTTAAATCACCCTTATTTAAGGTGACACACGGTGATACATTGATTTAGATAATGACACGTGTATATAACATCTCACCATAATCACTAAGTTGTATAATAACGAGTAATAAGAAGTTTAAGCCTGCCCAAACCTACAGTGGCGGAGGAGGTGGCGGCTCCAGCGGCCAGCCGCCACTCAAAACTTTTGAGTAAAAACCCGCCGTCGTCCGCCTCACCTGTGCCTTCCTGAAGAAGACTAGTCAGCTCCCACGCCTGTGCCTACTGCCTGTGATAGCACCATAGGATATCACCAGGGATCATAGGATTCCTCAAGGGGTTCTCGCTCCCCTACTAAATATTACCAAAGACATCTATCTCCCTTGGTCTAATGGTGTTGATATCCATTTCACGGGCTTCATGGGCCGGCTCATGCTGCTGCTGCTGCTGCCAAAGGCCGCGCTGCCAAACGTGGACGAGTCCCTTGCTTGTATTTCATCTCTTTTCTCATATATATGAATGATATCCATCCAAATGCAATCATATGTCTACATTCACCTAGAGAAATGATATTTCATAGCATACCAAACAATAATAAGCGAGCCTGGAGACTTCCTACCTCTGCTAATACCAGTCTCGAGCAGTTGTTGGCCAGTCTGCACGTTATTTTCAGATTGATTATCGTACAACCTTAGGTAAAATCATATACAGTAGTCAGTAAATGTTTATAATTTTAGTAAATAACTTGTAATTTACTTTAGTAAATAACTTGGTAATTTTACTCACCCCAGATTGAATGTCGTAACATTGGATTTTCGATCTCGTATATTGAAAATAGACCCTAATTTACACATCTCGTATCATCGGATTCTCGTATATCGAATGCTCGTATAACGGGACCTCCCTGTACTACTATTACTACAACAACCACCATTACCACTACTACTACAACCACCATTACCACTACCACCACAATACTATTACTACAACAACCACCATTACCACTACTACTACTACAACTACTACTACAACCACCATTACCACCACCACCACAATAACATGTCCATCTGTTTTGTTAAGGCGATAAAATTGTTTGTCTCTTACGTCCATACTTTCTGTCTTCTTTGCTCAGTCTATCTCCTCTTCTTCCTCTTCCTCTTCTTGGAATATTCAGTCTTCTCTTCTCTTATTCTTCAATTCTGTCCTTTTATTCTCTTCTTTCCTCCTCCTCTTCCTCCATTCTCAAGTTGTCCATCGGAAAAAAGGCAAGAAAATGAAAACCAAAAATAAATAATGTCCAAGGAGAATAAAAATTAAAGAAAAATAAAGGTAGATGAAAATAAAAGAAACAGATTTTTCTTTAACCTAAACTTGACTCCAGAAAAGATTAAATTACAAAGAATAAATCAATGAATTTATAAACACACAGACACACAAATTAGTGATGAACAAATACACAACATATATACATGCAAATGAATTATAAACATATATAAATAATGAATATATACATAAATTATAAAAGGGTTCAGCTAGTTCCTCTCATTCAATTCTGTCTCACACTCTCTCTCTCTCTCTCTCTCTCACAATTTTTTTTCTCTACACACAATTTCTCTGTCTCTCTCCCTCCTCTCATTCTCTCCCTCTCTTGTCTTCCTCCTCTCTCTCTCTCTTTCTCTCTCTTCACCTAGAAAGTCAGGTCGCATTTCTTGATCCAGGCCAACAAATCCTCAGTCTTGGCTGTTGACGGTACGTACTCTGCTCCTATGTACCTCTTGTAACCTGCAAGTAATAGTAGTAGTAGTAGTAGTAGCAGTAGTAGTAGTAGTAGTAGTAGTAGTAGTAGTAGTAGTAGTAGTAGTAGTAGTAGTAGTAGTAGTAGTAGTAGTAGTAGTAGTAGTAGTAGTAGTAGTAGTAGTAGTAGTAGTAGTAGTAGTAGTAGTAGTAGTAGTTGTTGTAGTAGTTGCTGTACATAGTCATGAAGGTATGTATTTTAATTCAATTCAATTTATTTTTTTAAGTATGTACCTTTTATTTTCCCTTCTAATTGTTCTATCTTTCCCTCCCTCTCTTCCTTCTTTCTCATCACTTTCCTTCCTTCCCTCCCTCTCTCTCTTACTCCCTACCATCCTTCATTCCTTCTTATTACTTTGTTTTCCCTACCTCCCCCTTTCTCTCCTTTACCTTCTTTCTTTCTAATAACTTTCACCCCCACCCACAGGCACCCCCAAGGCACCTTTGCTCAAAATTGTTAAGGAAGTATCCCGGGAAGGTGTGGTTATTCTTGGGTTCGATGAGGCCCACGATGTCATGCCGCCTAAATAGCGTAGCGAAGGTTGTCCTCTAAGGTAGCGTTGTGCCCATCCTCCGTGTGCTCCTGTTGACGCTTGCCTACCATCACGTGCACCCTGGAGGAATAGGTATACACAGCAAGAATGAAAGGAAAGAGGGAGGGAAGGAAGAAAGGAGGGAACACATAGGAAGGAAGAACAGATACCAGGCTAGCTATTGGTCTATAACGACGGTGAATGCGGGGGGGAGGAAGGAGCAGGAGTGAGGAAGAGGAGGAAGATGCATGAGTAAGGAAGAAGGAAGATATTTGTACACAGGTGGTATTATTTCAGTAGGTGATAATAATTGGGTGAAAAACATCATATTGGTATGGGTAATAGCAGTACAGTACATAGGAATACATAGCAAGATTGAAAGGAAGGAATGAAGGAAAAAAGGAGGGAAAGAAGGAGTGAGGATGAAGGAGGAGTGATGAAGAGTTAGGAAGGAAGATATTTGGAGGAGGACGGGTAAGGAGGGAAGAGGAAGAGATGGAATGAGGAGTAAGGAAGATATTTGGAGGAGAGGGTAATGAAGGAAGAGAAGGAAGGAGGAGAAGGGGGGGAGGAAGGTGCAGGAGTAGTGTGGAGGAGGAAGGAAGATAGTTGGGTAGGTAAAATGAGAAAAGTAAAATGTAATGAGTAAAAGTTATCATAATGGTAGGGAAAATATATGGAAGAGAAGGTGCAGGAGAGATGAAAAGGAGAAGGAGGAAGAGAGGGAGGAAAAAGTGCTAATGTGAGAAAAAAGTAGGAGAAGGAGGAGGAAAATGAGGAAATAGAAGGACATTTAAGTAGAGGAAAGAATGAAAGGAAGGAGGGATAGGAAGAAAGGAGGGAATACATAGGAAGAATAGATACCAGGACACCCCAACTTGAACCCCGACCCCCAACTATCCTAATTCATCCCCTTTTTCTTCTTCCAAGTGTTATTTCTGGTGCTATTTCAGTGCCTTTTTGACTACTACTACAACTACTACTACTACAACTACTACTACTACTACTACTACTACTACTACTACTACTACTACTACTATTCTTTTGTCTCCCACTCAAGGCCACTCAGCAAGCATCTCAACGCCTGTTTCCTCACATCTCGACAAGGAGGAGGAGGAAGAAGAGGAATACATAGGAAGAACAGATACCAGGCTAGCTATTGGTCTATAACGAGGGTATCTGCTGAACTACATACTGAACACACATACACATACACACACCCTACCAATCTCCCCCTCCCAACACACACGCACACACACACACACACACACACACACACTTAATACTTACATGGACACATTCATGGCCTTGGCGTACATGAGGCTCTTGTTGAGGGTTGCCTTGAACGCGGCTTCCTTGCCGGGCTGACACGTGCACACCATCTGCCCGGCCTCAAATTGTGCCTTGTGAAGCGTTCAGTAGGGAAGGGACGAGTGGTATTGCGGGGAAGCGCCTTATTAAACGCAGCCCTGGTGAGCTACAGGATTACCTTGATCACACGCTGTCTTGGTCGACAAGAATAATGGCAGAAGATGGAAATACACAGCGCGCCAAAATATTGTTCGCCGCATCATAACAGACGCTCCCATAAGGGAATTCTGAAAATGTAGTCTATAGCAGCCTAGTAACTTCCGAGAGAGATATCCTACATATGGCAGCATGTTTAAAGCACGGGCAGTCCATCAAGACCGTTGAGGAATGTTCAGATGCCACTTGTCAATTATAGACGAAGCATTTTGAAAAGGATCGCCTCACTCCCCGCGAGTAATTTGAACAGACGCGCATTGGTATAACTATCATTATTTTCATAATGGGTGACAAGAAAGACCTAACAAAGGAGCAAATTAAAGTTATTGTGACCCTACACAAGGCAGAGAGGCCAGAGGAAGAAATATCAAGTATTGTGGGTGTTACGAGGAAATGTGTGATGAAGTGGTAGAGAGTTTCGTGAAGGGTGGCGGGGTGGCAACACCATAACATAAAGAAGTGGCCACAGCGAGGATGTAAATGTCACCTCGTAATAATTTTCTTGCTCTTATTTGAGGATGGGCATCCACTTGACGTTTCATGACATTTACGGTGCTTGCTGATGTTTTACATCCTCGCCCTGGCCACTTATTTATGTTATGGTGTTGCCACCCCGCCACCCTTCACGAAACTCTCTACCACTTCATCACACATTTCCTCGTAACACCCACAATACTTGATATTTCTTCCTCTGGCCTCTCTGCCTTGTGTAGGGTCACAATAACTTTAATTTGCTCCTTTGTTAGGTCTTTCTTGTCACCCATTATGAAAATAATGATAGTTATACCAACGCGCGTCTGTTCAAATTACTCGCGGGGAGTGAGGCGATCCTTTTCAAAATGCTTCGTCTATAATTGACAAGTGGCATCTGAACATTCCTCAACGGTCTTGATGGACTGCCCGTGCTTTAAACATGCTGCCATATGTAGGATATCTCTCTCGGAAGTTACTAGGCTGCTATAGACTACATTTTCAGAATTCCCTTATGGGAGCGTCTGTTATGATGCGGCGAACAATATTTTGGCACGCTGTGTAAAGGTACAAGATACAGAGCACAGTGCAGGTGTGAATACCGAGGAACAACCCAGGATGGGATATGCAGGAGCTGCGAAGAGGAGGATCCACATCGCCATCGACAATTGGAACACGGACTCGGTGGAGGAGTTTTTTTAACACCTACCTGCTGCCCCCCTCCACCTCGCAGGCACTTCCTTTGGTAATAGGTGTCTTCGCAGAATCATGGGGTATTGCTGGGATCAATCAATCAATCATTGGGGGCATACGCCGGGGGGGGCGCGTCGCCTCGCCCACCCTACGACGCCACTCCCGGGGGTCACCTCGCGCGAGTTCCCATGCAGGCTCCTTTCCCATACCAAGCAGCTCTCGACAAGAAACATCAACTTGCCCCAGCCACGAGCCTTGTGGGCACCCCCTTGGCCTCCCCACACCGGATTGTCTCTTACAGATACAACCCAATGGGAAGGATCGGTTTCAGGGTAGAGTGCCACATGCCCATATAGCCAAAGTTGGCGCTGACGGACTATGCAGGTAATAGGCCTCGATTCAGTCTCACGGTGCAATCGCTGATTTGACACGTGATCATCCCAGCAATACCCCATGATTCTGCGAAGACACTTATTATCAAAGGCATTGATTCGTCTCTTCAAGTCACTATTTAGTGTCCATGTCTCACAACCATAGAGTAAGACAGGGATCACAAGCGACTTGAAGATCCGGATCTTTGTCCTCCTGCACAGGTACCGACAACGCCAAATACTCCCGCTGAGCGAGTCCATAACACCGTGGGCTATGCCAATCCGCCGTAAGACTTCTTGACGTGACCCGCCGTCATTATGGACTGCGCTACCAAGGTATGTAAAACTTTCCAAGATCTCAATGTCCTCGCCACATGCATGAACAGACTGTACTGCTTCATGATCGCTGGGATGATTGTGTTAAATCAGCGATAACTGATAATAATAAACCAACGTTCTTTCTTTTATGAGAATAATTATTATTGCAAAGTTTACATTTCGCAACTTGAGATAATCTCGAAATAATCCTAAACCACACTGGTGTGACTGGACGCCATTACGCAGTACCTTGCAGGCACTGTTCTCTTTCATAGAAAGTTGATTGTGCTCGTGGGTGACAGAGAAGAGCACGTCTATGCTTACTGCAGTATGGCGCACGAGGCAATGAGTTGAGTTCAGTCACGGTGACCCTGAGAGTAGCGGCTGCGACGCAGTTGGAGGGTGGAGGAGGGAGGGAGTGTCCAAGGGACTATGGCCTTGGCTACCACTATACCTCCTCACCCCATACTTATTAATGACGCTCGGTTAAACTATTAATATATTTATATGTTTGCTTGTGTAATATTATGTTAACTTGTTTGTTCTTTCTTATTTTCATCAGTTTATTGATTTGGGCAAAATATTCACATATTTGCAAACAACTATGAATGGGAGTGCGGATGCGAATGCAGGGACGAATATTGAAAAACATGGCGATTATTCGCAACTGCGAATGCGAAAGCGAATATTCGGTCCATCACTAATATATATATATATATATATATATATATATATATATATATATATATATATATATATATATATATATATATATATATATATATATATATATATATATATATATATATATATTATATATATATATATTTGTTTTAGCATGGGATTTTCATTCTACTGAGATGTCGTCATTCTATTAACTTATACATTTAGCGTTTCACACCCTTACATAGCCCCAAAGTCTTTGATACTTCATTACCATTTTCTTCAGTGTAAATCAGTATGCTATTGGTGCGAGTGCTCACGGACCATAAAAAGTCGACACGGGCCCATAGTTGGACCACGCTGGTCAAGAACATTGGTTTTCAATATTTTTTGCCCCGTGCAATCTTTTCAAAATACGCCAGAATGTCATCCTCCCCTTTCCTAGATTGTTTTACTCAAAAGGTTCATTCCAAATAAAATGCATATAATACTGAAAAATATTTCATTTCATTTTATTTCATTCACAGCAGGTAACAAATACAGACTGCATTTTGTGCCCCTCTGGGGAGCTCAAAAAGAAGAAAAAAAATCAGTATTTCAACATTTTGAATCTATTAATCTGTGGTCCCCATTCCCCCCTGAAACAATGAAATTTTCCCCTTGGGGAGCATCCTCCCTAGGTGAGAACTCCGGGTCCAGAATCTTAGACTGGGAGATCATATAATCATTCCTCCCCTCCCTGTGTGTAGCCAACCTTCACAGTGACATCCATGAAGCTCTTCCTATGACTAGCTCAGTGCAGGTTTTCGTGGTACCTTACTGCCCACCCAAGTCTCTCAGGGCTGCTCTGAAGGTAATAACATGAATGTTTGTGCATACATGGTAGTGTGATTGGCAAACAACCTATCAATTAGAATAACTTAAAGGTTTATACAATTTACATACATACTGTATGTAATAGTCTTCTTCCCTACCCATGGCATACAAAATAATTACACAGCTCTTATGCACTCACCAATCGATGAAAACCTGCCCCTTCCCTGTATTGAATATTCCTTAATGCCTTCCCTCTTATCACTCAGGATATGATAAAAACATCCTAAGAATTACAAGAAATGGCTAAATATCTTATTACTAGTAAAAACAAGGCCAAACTCTGCTGCCAATCACAGAGAGTTAAGTGGCAGGTGAGGTGTCTTGTTCAACATCGACTAAAGTAACAATGGCAGGGCCAGGACTACTGCTGGTTGGGGGGGTTGGGAATGAGGTGGAGGATGAAGGGGGAGGAGGCAACATACTTGTTTGGCTGGGAGAATGAGGCAGCTCAGTGGTGTCAAGAGGTACAGCAATGGTGACAGATTTGTTAGATTTGGGCATCAGGGTTGAGGAGTGTGTGGAGGGAGGGTTGGAGGATGGGGAGGGAGACTGGGCACGGGAGCCGGGAGAATCATCCAGCGTGGGCCAAGCTCCTCCGCCTTCACTCTTGTCCTGGTTGAGACGAGCGCTGAGCAGACGTAGCGCCTTTTGTCTGAAAGTCAAGCTCTAACATAGAATATGATACGTACACCACATAAAAAATGAGTAGTCATATCTAAAGCCATTGCTAACACATTTTCTACGAATGTTTAAGGAACAGTGGAGTACAGTAAACATGATGCACCATAACCACTACCATGGATGATAAAAAGTTCTTTTTTTTTTTTTTTACATTACAATGGACTGGCCAGGAGCAAAAAAAAAAAAGTAACAAAAAGCCCGCTTAGATGCCAGTCCCTATATAGAAGACATTAACAATATAAAAATGGGGGGTGGGCCAATTTAGTTCGGGAGGTGTCTTGTTACTCTTCTCTTGAAAAGACTGAAGTCGTAGAAAGGTGGAAAAATAGAAACAGAAAGAGTTTCAGTTTACCAGTGAAGAGGATGAAAGAGTAAAGATACTGATTAACTCTTGCATTAGGGAGATGGACCGAATAGGGATGAGAATGAGTAGAAAGTCTTGTGCAGCGAGGCCGCGGGAGGGGGGGGGGCATGCAGTTAGCAAGTTCAGAAGAGCAGTGAGCATGAAAATAACAGTAGAAGATAACAAGAGAAGCAACACTGCAGTGGTGATTTAAAGATTGAAGACAGTCAGTCAGAGGAGGGGAGTTGATTAGATGATAAGCTTTTGACTCAACCCTGTTTAGGAGAGCTGTAAGAGTGGATCCCCCGCAAACATGTGAGACATACTCCATACATGGGCGGATAAGGCCCCTGTACAGAGCAAGCAGCTGGGAGGGAGAACAAAATGGACGTAGATGCCACAGGACACCTAACTTCATAGAAGCTGTTTTAGCAAGAGATGTTGTTGGACTTTATTGAAATTCATAGACAATCCTTGCCTAGTGGAGGTGTGGGTGGTGGTAATAACAGCCGCAGCAGCAGTGGTACTAGTAGCAGTGGTAGAATAGTGGTATAAGTACAGTATGATCGCATTGTACAAGCATTCAATACGCGAGACTCAGATGATAAGATTCATGAATTTGCACCTCGGTTTCATTGTGCAAGCAGTACTTTTTAATGATAATTGCCAAAATACTATACACAAAAATACACTAAGGTTTGGAGTTCTGAATTTACGGGATGGGTGAAGCCAAGCTAAAAATATTTCAATTAATAATTTCCATTTTTTTCATTATTCGACCCGTTAATTTCTATAAGTACCAAAAGGTGAGTAAAAGTATAATATGCATTTCTTGAATTGACTATTTCTACTGAAATTTTCTGTCAGAATCTCCTGCAATGTGCTGGCTATCATCTGGCAGCACTGGTCCTCTCACTCCCTTTGTTTCTCACAGAGAGACAACTTTCCTTACTGCTAGTCATGGATGATTTCCCTCATGACTGAAGTGGAGATGAGTATACATTAGGCATGGAGGATATGTAGGATAATGAAGATGAATTTGATTCCATGAGTAATAGTGAACTAGAGGATAAGTCATGGGTAGCTATGCAGGAGGGAGAGGAAGGGTATTGACACACCCTCATTTACCACCACAGTTTGCTTCCAAGTTTCCTGGATTGAATCTTACACCTTCTATTTAATCCCTCGCATCATTTAGTGATGTTTTGAAGTTGTCCTTTGATGATAAAAAGGTTGGAAAGATGTGTTTGTGGGTGAGTGAAGGAGCTTCAAATTTTTTCGCTGAACATCCTCAGAGAAAATATCATGTGAGGAGCATTATTTGGCAGCCCGTCCTATAGGATGATTATGTACACATTTCTCGCTTTTGTCATGGCAATGACTTTGATGTCTATTTCAATGTCATACTACAGGTTGAAGTTCCCAATCTCGGCAACCTCGGGACCAGCGCCGAGCCGAGTAATGGAATTTTCCGACTTTTAGAACGTAGATATATTAAGGGGGAAAAAAGCATGAAAATCAGACAAAAGGTCAATTTTCTCAGAAATAGTTTACACATTGTTCTTCCTTTTCTTTTCACTTCCACCAGTAGGTGTTCCTGGACGTTTGGGAGCCATAATACCAATAACAGACCTGTAGAAGTACACAAAATAACAGTGTACACAACTCTACAGTCACAACACCACTGAACAATAACAACAAACAAATCGGCGGGAGAAACCAAGCGGCCTAGTGTGGTGGCACCTAGCGGCCAACCTGGCAACTACGCGCCGGGTTTTGGGTGTTCTGCCGTGTTTTGGAAAATCCGGAACCATAGCCGAGTTTTGGGTGTTGCCGAGTCTTGGGATGCCGAGTTTGGGAACTTCAACCTGTACTAGATTTTACATCCAGGGAGACTAGAATGTTTCCTATGACACCGAAAATGTGTTGCTCATATATATGACAACATAGCCAGTATAATAATAACTGGTAGCTCAATCCACATTCATTGTCCCACGTATGTGTGTTGTCACTGTGTGTGTGACTCAGTGCTTCCACTTTACGGTAAAATACTGCATTTAAGAGTATTGTGACCCTCTTTAGGGTAACATTTTGTGATTTTATGGTAATGGTAAAATTTTCATTTAATAACATGCTTGTGATTCTGAGAGTAATCTGACCCAAAGGCATTTATAGGTGCTCAAAGCAGATAATAGTCTCATATGTAAACAGTGATGAAGCTATGTAAACCCTCTATAATTTGAACTAATTGGGGGGAGACCTGGGTCGAATTACAGTATTTTACGGCTTATAAGACGCTGCATCTTGGAACACGCACCCTGATTTTGGAAAGAAATTTCTTTAAAAAAAATTAATAAAATCTAAAGGATATAAAAACATCTTTTGTGTAAAGGTATAAGTAAATCCATAGTATAAGTAAATAGTTTCGATGAATTCGCCATGGGTTGTAATTTCCAGGACTGAAAAAAGCTTGTACGTGTGACAGCCTGGTGGTAAATGTTGCATCAACACTAGCAGACGATAGGTGGCGTTGTTGACGCCAATCTGCCGAGGCGGAAGTTGCCGCGGAACGGCTCCCGCCAGTCTTGGTGGCAGACTTATATAGAGTCTTAGCTTGTGATACGTGTGACAGCCTGGTGGTAAATGATACATCAACACTAGCAGACGATACATCAACACTAGCAGACGATACATCAACACTAGCAGACGATACATCACACTAGCATACGATACATCAACACTAGCAGACGCATAAAATCACACACACTAGCAGACGATACATCACACTAGCATACGATACATCAACACTAGCAGACGATACATCACACTAGCAGACGATACATCAACACTAGCAGACGATACATCACACTAGCAGACGATACATCAACACTAGCAGACGATACATCAACACTAGCAGACGATACATCACACTAGCAGACGATACATCAACACTAGCAGACGATACATCACACTAGCAGACGATACATCAACACTAGCAGACGATACATCACACTAGCAGACGATACATCAACACTAGCAGACGATACATCACACTAGCAGACGATACATCAACACTAGCAGACGATACATCAACACTAGCAGACGTACTTCACACTACATACGATACCACACTAGCAGACGATACATCACACTAGCATACGATACATCAACACTAGCAGACGATACATCAACACTAGCAGACGATACATCACACTAGCATACGATACATCAACACTAGCAGACGATACATCACACTAGCATACGATACATCACACTAGCAGACGATACATCAACACTAGCAACGATACTAATACATCAACTCAAAACCAGCAGACGTAATCACACGCATCGATACATCAATCGCAGCGATAGTGTTGTGGGGCCAATCTGTCGAGGTGGAAGTTGCTGCGGAACAGCTCTCGCCAGTCTTGGCGGCAGTCTCATTCCAACATTCGTCTTGGAAGACGCATGCGTATTTTTCAGGGTATTTTTTAGGAAAAAAAGTATTTCTTATAAGCCGTAAAATACGGTAGCCAAAATTCCGAATTATCCGATGGCTACTCCTATTTAGCCCCTCCACACAATAAGAACTCACTCAAACATGCTAAAACAGCACAGGTTGTAGTACTTCTACTCTTGTACTTTTAGTACCAAAACATGGCTGATACTGAAGTCTTGAAATGCAATATTACTATACTCTGAGCACTCAAGCATCACTGATAGCGTCTTCAGGCAGGTCTGCCAGGGGTGCATTCAGTAGGGCAAAGCGCACGCGTGCACACGCAGGAGCTCGGTGACGTAGGCATACAGTATGCCTAGCGCAAGCTACCCTAGCACTACAGCCCGAGGAGGTGAATCACCACTGAGTTGCCAGCTTGCGCCACAATAAGGGTATGTAAATAAAGGGCAAAGAAAGCTTCTACTCTTCTTGCCTCCTTAATATTTAATTTCCTGCTGCTATAACTTTTGCTGCAATAAATACAGGGTCATCAACAAGTTATTCTGCGACAGTAAGAATCGCCAGAGATAAATTTAGGCAGCTGTTATCTTGGTAGCAATGTAAATTATGAAGCATTCAGTATCGTTCAGTAGGGAGGCTGCGGGGGGGGGGGGGAGGGGGGGGGTGACCGCTACTGAACGCAGCCCTGGCAGGCGTCACTCTGGCAATTTGTAAGGTAAGGTCTTCGGTACTTGAGGTGCTTCATGTGTCAGAAGCGATGTGGAGGCTGGCTGACGAAATGGATGGCACAGAGGAGGTGGAAGATGCTGCAGAAAACTCTTGACAATGTGTGCAGGAAGCGCACAATTCGAACCTTAGTTGGATTACGGAAAGTTGTTGAAAATTTGAAGTGGACTTGAAACAGGTTGAATTATCCGAAGTTTGAATCATACGGGTTCGAATTTAGAGTGTTTACTGTACAGGGAGGTCCCGTTATACCAGCATTCAGTATACGAAAATCCGATGATACGAGATGTGTAAATTAGGGTCTATTTTCAATATACGAGATCGAAAATCCAATGATATGACATTCAAACTGGGGTGAGTAAAATTATCAAGTTCAAAATGCACGTCCTACCACTCCCGGGCTGGACAAAGGGCGATTTGGTTGACTCCAGTGAGGTCACCCCTAGCAAGCCGTGACCTGAAGGGTAATTAAGCGCATGGCGCGGCCTGACCTTTAGGGGTAATTAGCAGGTGTGTGGCCCCAACCTTGGGACCGCAGTCAGGTCACCCCTAGCAAGGCGTGACCTGAAGGGTAATTAAGCGTATGGCGCGGCCTGACCTTTAGGGGTAATTAGCAGGTGTGCGGCCCCGACCTTGGGACCGCAGTCAGGTCACCCCTAGCAAGGCGTGACCTGAAGGGTAATTAAGCATATGGCGCGGTCTGAGCTTTAGGGGTAATTAGCAGGTGTGCGGCCCCAACCTTGGGACCGCTACACTACCTTCTCTTGTATCACGCTGCGTCCCCTACATTACGTCTTTTTTGCTTGTTATGCATGTTTTATGTTTAATTAATGTGCAGTTATGTTATTTTGTGTGCTATTTTCTCTTTCAGAATGTTTTTTCTACAGAATAGGTAGTACAGTGTGGGTAATATAGATGCTGTGTGTTTGTTGTGTTTGCTATAGTTTATTTTAGCTTGAAAAACATGTCTTTTATTTTTTTTTTCTTGTTTTTAATTGATGGGGTCCTGGAACCATACCTATATTTTACCATTATTTATGTGTTTCGTTATACGAGATTTCGCTTTACGAGTATGCCAGGTGGAACCTAACTGCTCGTATCTTCGGGACCTCCCTGTATATATACATACCGTCAAACCTCGATGTAACGGACCTCGATTTAACGGACTTCGGATTTATCGGACTCCATTCACGAGACCAATTTGCGGGCAAGAATGGCATATCAGACCACTTATCGCCGCTGGAATCGTCAACTCGACATAATTTTTTTTTTTTTTTATGGAATGCTTGGGTTTTAAGGAGTTTTAATGTATCAGATATTAAGATATATAAGCTAGGAGCCTGTGTTGCTAGTGATTTAGTTGTAGAAGGTGAGTATGTGGGTTAAAATATTGAATATTAGTACGTATTACAATTTCTTGACATCTTCTTGTGACCTCTTTCTCTTAAGTTTCGCTTCGTAGGTCCTCTCCTCTCCTCGCCTCGCCTCTCCTCTCCTCTCCTCTAGTGTTAGCTGAAGCTTCTACCCCGGGAGACTGCACAGCGTCACACACACACAGCTGTTCGTTTGCACTATTTGCCCGTCGAATGTAAACAAACATGGCTCCGACACCCAGGCAGGCTATCGCTGCTATACACTTACTTATGTATATTGTCAATCGTTGACAAGCATAACTAGCTCAAAATGTGCATGGATGCGTTCATGGTTGGCTCGTCGGAACTCGTCAGACTCGTCGTCTGAGATCGATGGAAAAGGAGCTAATGTGACGGAGCCTTTACACAAGTGTCTGCCAGTCGGAGCGCGTGGTACATATATGACAGTCGGAGAACTTGTTTACAAGCTCAGTTTAACCTGTTTTCGCCTGTTTTACGTTGTTTTAATGCTTATTTAGACTTGTTCAGTGCAGTTAAGGGGGGCGTTACACGAATATTTCCGAAAAACATCAAAATATTCCAAAAATAATATCATGCCTAGTTGAACACTTGGGCAAGCTTGTGACAAAGTATTATAAAGAAAGAAGAACAATTGAAAGAGTTATGGCTGATTTTTTACCCCCCCCTCCCCCCCCGAAAAATATCTGTACAATTTTGTTCATGATATTCACTGGCATAGACAAACTGGCACCTCTCAGTCCCTCTTTGTGAGACAAAGAGGGTCTGAGGGTCGTCTCAAGGCCTCAGTAGTGAGTGAGTAGAGGGAGAAGACCTATCTACTGAAAAACTTGCCTTTTTCCAGTTTTCCTTTAATAACTTTGCCACTATTGTACCGAATTTAATAAACAATATATCATTGGAAAGAGGAATAAAGATATAATTTACTCATCTTTGATTTTTTTTATATTTGGGTAAAAATTTGCAAATAATAGCAAATACATTTACGAGATCAAAAAAAACTTTAAAATGCTAAGCACCTTTGGGCGCGTAATATCCTTTTATATACGGTATATAAAAAAAAAGGGGGGGACCAGGTGCCAAAAGCTCTTAATTGGTTGTTTTTAGTCTAATTACAAATTATAGATGCCTGGAATGCTGTTTAGTTCAGTGAATGTAGATCAGTATGACAAATAAACTTTAACTGCTCATAACTTTTTTCCCTCATTAGTGGTGAATATTTTCTATCTTCTCTAAAACGGTTTGACTTATTCCCAATCTGATTGCAGCATTTGACAGAAGCCTGCAATAGGCAGTTTTTGGAATATGTTCATTGCTCCAAAATGCACGCAACATTAATAACGAAAAAATATATGGTAAAATTCAGTACACTCATCCCTCGTATAACGCAGGTTCGATTAACGCAATTTCAGAGTTACGCACAAAACTTTTGTATACCAAAAATCGATAACATATAAAAAATTCGAAGTTACGCACAAATTTACGACAATAAAATATGCAAAAAATGATAAAAAGAAGAAAATGTACAACAACCCACAAATAAAATATATTTATGAATATACTACCCTGTAAAAGAACCAACGAACAAGCAGCACAGCTCAGCTTCCCCCCCGTATGGTTTGTTTACGTTTTGCGCGGTACAGATAAACAGTGGATTTCCAGTGCTTCTGTTATATCGTCCATTATCGAGTGAAACGACTGCATAATGTCTACTAAGCGTGTTGCTAGTGGTAGTGCTAGTGCTCCTAAGCCTAAAAAGTGTAGAAAATCTATAAATTTAGAAACTAAATTAGAAGTGTTGAAGAAAAGTGATGAAGGGATGCGATTGAAAGACATCGCGAATTTGTTCAACCTTGCTCCGTCGACTGTGGTGACAATTAAGAAGGACAAGGACAAAATTAAATCAAGTGCGAAGAATGCTACTCCGTTGACAGCGAAGTTAGCTACAAGGCATCGTCCACCTATCATGGAAGAGATGGAAAGACTGTTGGCATTATGGGTGGACGACATGTGCAGCCGGGATGACTCGCCAATGACGAACATCTTGATGCAGGAAAAAGCTCGCTCACTTTATGATGATTTATTGGCTAAGGATGAGGCAAGTGCTGGACCTAGTGGAGCTGCTGCTCCTCCACCAATCAATGCAAGCAAGGGCTGGTTGGAAAGGTTCAAGAACAGGAATCATCTGCACTCGGTAACACAGTCTGGGGAGGCAGCGTCAGCTGACAAAGAAGCTGCTCAGGCTTATCTGCCAGTGCTCAAGAAAATTATCGAGGACGGGGGGTACACAGCAGACCAAGTGTTGGACTTAATGGCCATCGAACAAGTCAGAGCACTAGAGGAGGAAACTGCAGAGGAAGATGACCCAGAGCCGCAGCTTCACTTAACTAGGAAGATCTTAGCTGATGTTATCTCCAAATTTGAAAGTGGCATTCATGACATTGTGAATAACGATCCCAACCGTGAACGCAGTCTCAAATTTGAAAACACAGTCAGAAGTGCTCTCACTGCCTACAAGATGCTTCATCAAGAAAAAGTCCACCAAGCACAACAGACAACTATAACATCATTCTTCACTAAACCTGCTGCAACATCACCAGCCAGCTCTACTTCTACGTCTTCCGACGATGATGCCCCCACCTCACCCCAGTAACTCTGCCGACACCCCCCAGCCACCATCTTTGTCACCTCAAGCCTCAAGTATTCTTCTATATAGTGAGTACAACTTCTATATATCATTTAACTTTAATATTAATTATATTTCATATGTCTATGCTCACAAATTAATGTATGACTGCATTTTATGAGAGGGTTAGGTTGTGATTTTTTTTCGTAAGAACGTATCTCGACTTATATAATGGGAGTCAATGGGAAAATGGAATTCGTTTAACGCATTTTCACTTAACGCACGATTTCCCAAGAACGTAACTCATGCGTTAAATGAGGGAGGCGTGTACATGAAAAAAAATTGCTAAAAATCCAATTTCACTGCGACAGCTAAAATCATATTTGAAAATGTAGAGGAGTGATTGTGTTATCGAGTGGTATAAAGCAAATTGACATATGATCATTTATGAGGAAGGAGATAGAAATTAAAGTTTGCAAAAAAACGCCCAAATTTAATAAAAAAATATTCATGTAAACAAAGTAAGAATCCTGTCGTCTTCAAACTTGGCCAGGAATACTGCATAATAATGTAGCTTATCGTGTAAAAATTTCAGGGGGATCGGAGCTATATTTCAAGTTTCACTGAACGCCCCCCTTAAGTCATTATGGCATCGAAACAGAAGGGAAGTGACAAAAGGAAGCGTGTGAATCTAAGTATTGCAGAGAAATTAGAACTCATTAAGAAGGTGGAGTCTGGTGTTTCTGTCGCCCAGGTGTGTGTCGAGTATGGTGTAAAGAAACAAACAGTGAGTGATATTTGCAAGGCTAAGGACAAATTCAGAGAATATGCTGTGAAATTCAATGTTGATGCAAGTAAGGATAGGAAAGGATCATGTCATCATGTGTACATGGGTAACTTGTGTCTTATAATTATGTCTTAACAACAACACTGCTGCTGCCGTGGCCGCGCTGCGCTGCCAGGCGTGGATGAGCGCCTTGCTTGTATTTTTATCTATTTACTCATATGTATGAATAATAGCCATTAAAATGCAATTATATGTCTACATTCACCTAGAATAATGATATTTCATAGCATACCAAGCAGTAATGAGCGAGCCTCGAGCCTTTTTTACTACCTCTCCTAATACCACTCCCGTGCAGTCGTGGGCGAGCTTGTTATGTAGCACCAGTCACTGTTTACCTTCCAACATAGCTACACGGTCTAGTTGTGTTTGTGATTAATTCTCATTTATTATACAGAGCGTGCAGGAGCATACCAAATCCAGCATTTAGCGTCAGTCACTGTTTACCTCCCAACATAGCTACACGGTCTGCTTGTGTTTGTGATTATTTCTAATTTATTTCACAAATTTTCCTGTTTTACCTATATTTTTCCACCCTTGGGAAAATACCCTCGCTATAACGGACAATCAGCTTTAACGGACCACTCCTCCCCCCTTTAGTCCGTTTATCGAGGTTTGACTGTATATATATATATATATATATATACAATGAAGATAAAAACCAGTGCGGGTAAAAACATCTTGATTGTTTTATTTGAACGTTTCGGCTATACATAAGACATCATCAGCCTAAAATCGGATACAACATTTTTTGTTAAAAATGAAAATATACAAAGTATAATAATATGCGCATTTAAAATGCCTAACCTAAAATAAAAATTTAAATTTTAAAACAGTAATAAAAACACTACACCTACCAATCAACTTAACAGTGGAGTGTGTGGGATTCCCACATGGTTTAGAAGCACACAGCGTGGTTGAAGTGCCCTGTGCGCAAAGGGATGGTTTGTGGTGGTGGGTGAGGAGGCTCTCACATATCCATCGGGTGGAGTCGTGGGAGCTTGTGTGTAAAATATTGAAGTCTTGGTTCGTTATTGGGTGGCCTGAGGCTTCGGAATGTTCCCGAATGGCTGAGAATGGTGGTTTGGACACGGGTTTACCAGTCCTGTGAGACAATCCCCGATGCTCCGCGATCCTAGTGGTGAGGTGGCGTTTGGTCTGCCCAATATAAGCAGCATTACAGCTACTGCACTTAAATTGGTACACCACTGAGGAACGCAGGGCATCAGGGATTCTCTCCTTGAGTTTAAAACAATGTGATAAAGTGAAAGGGGGCTTGAACACTACTCTAAGCGAGACTTGTGGATAACATTGCCGAAGCAGGAGTTGAACTTTGTTTCGAATGGAAAAAGATTTGTTACCTATGAAGGGAATTATAAAATACACAACGGTTTTATGAGCGGTATGTATTAGGGGAGGGGGTGAGTGTAGTTTATTTAACTGTTTGCCAATATACGTGTTAATGAACTGTAGGGGATACCCATTTAATTTAAGAGTGTGTCTCAAGTACTCTAATTCTAAGTGAAAAATCGTGTATGAAGAGCAAATATTGTACGCCCTAGTAACCAGCGTGAGGATCAGATTTATCTTAAATTGGGCGGGAATGTTGGAATTAAATTTTGTTGTTAGTCCTGTGAATGTGGGTTTTCTGTAAATGGTAGTGCTGAATGAATTACCCGATTTTGTAATGTCAATATCTAAAAATGGTAATTTACTAGTATGTTCAGTCTCAAAAGTGAATTGAATGTTGGGGTGTTTGGAATTCAGGTAGTCGTGAAACAAGGGCACATGGTTCGGTGATTTGAAAATTGCAAAGGTATCATCGACATAGCGTCTGTACATGAGAGGTTTGAATTCAGCTGGGCATTCACTTAGCCAGGTACTCTCGTGGAGTGAAAGAAATGCATTAGCGAGGGTGGGACCTAATGGGTTTCCCATGGCAACGCCATCTACTTGTTTAAAACACATGTCATTGAAAATAAAAAGAGAATCTTTAACAGCTAAGGTAAGTAATTCATGGAATGACTTTTTATTGAAACCATGTGTGTGTTCATTGTTTTGGAAGATTTGTTTTGTGCAAATATCTATAGTCTCGCTCAGAGGTATGTTTGTAAAAAGGGATTTCACATCAAATGATGCAAGGGTACAATTATCAAAATTTTTGTTACATATTTCTTTAGCAAATGAGAAAGAATCCTTAACTGTATATATATTAGATGTAACTGGTACTAGTATTGGTATAAAAAATTTGGCTAGCTTGTAATTAAAGCGGCGGGAGTAACTATGACTCTCTTGCTAGGGGGCCTTGTCAGCCTGCTGGGAGGGCTTAGTTGCTCTTGCAGCTATGTCTCCGAGGAAACGAGTGCTCTTCGCAAGTCCATTTGCAACGCAGTGGCTGGTGTTGGAACACACTGTTCATTAATAACGTTGCATTGACATACGCTGCCGGGATGGTCACCTCCACGGGGTAACGCTGGGCAACGTCAGTCTTGGACGGCGGCTGAGATTCCATCCCGCGTGTCAAGCGGCGGGTGATAGCTCTGTAGCTATCACTCAGCACGATACACAAGAGTAATGGCTACTTCCCTCACCCGTAATGGGCGTGCAACGAGGGGAGGACGTCAGCTCCACTAATCCGGTGTCAGTGTGCGGAGTGGGTACATACTTCTCTCTCCTGCTACAAATCTGACCGCTGCCTGTCCTAAGTAGTGGGGCCAGCGCAAACCCTTCCTAGCCCCCTACACGGGATGGTCGGCGTAACCGGGATGACGCACCGAGTCGGACCGGCACTCCCTCGGTGAAAGCATGTTTCTATTGACGGTGTACACGTTGCGAGGTTGGCAGCAATCCCCATGCACAAGGAGGAGCAGAATGGTGCGAGCTGTTCATTCTGAACTCCGGATCTTTTCCCGGAGGGGACCACTGTTGGGCCCCTCTTGAAAAACCGGTGCTTTCCTGTGCGCAGTCTCAGCGAAGACTATAAACTTCTTGCTCATTGATGTGAGTATGATACGTGTGTCCTCCCGAGTAACCTTGGTGTAAAAGTAGGATAGCCGTCCGCCAGTAGAGATCAAAGCCGGATGTTGGTCCGGCTCTTTTGCTGAATTGAAATGTATGGTCATGTGTTTGGCAGCATGTGGCCATGCGCCTTTTAGGACCGACCTGCCAAGCGGAACGTTGGAGGCCTATACGGTGTCTTTGTTCGGGGCGGGCACCCTGGGCAATGCCCATGGCCCCCATGCCGCTTGGTGCGACCCCGGAGCAAGTTCCGTGAAGCCTGGGGCACACGTTGGGTGGGGTTGTTGCAAACGCCTGCCCTGTTCAGCGGACTACCAGTATCCAGCATGGGCGAAACTCCGAAGGTATTGTTGGTACATAATGAATGCACACTCATTATGTGACAATAGACCAAGGTGTCCCATGAAGCATAAGTATAAGTCCGTCCGCCTTAGAAGTTCAGTGGAGCGAAAAAGGGTATGCGTTGGTTATCGTGCTATGCGAGGCGCATACGCTGATTCTCAGCTGGCCTAGGTGGCCGCTGGACCCCATAGGGGTTGGTTGTCTCAGACAACCTGCTCGGGGAAAGGCGGTGAAATTCATGCTCTCTCTTAGCCGCCGCTTTAAGAAAAATCTGATCCTCACGCTGGTTACTAGGGCGTACAATATTTGCTCTTCATACACGATTTTTCACTTAGAATTAGAGTACTTGAGACACACTCTTAAATTAAATGGGTATCCCCTACAGTTCATTAACACGTATATTGGTAAACAGTTAAATAAACTACACTCACCCCCTCCCCTAATACATACCGCTCATAAAGGTAAAGATGGGAGCATACGCTAAGCTGCGCGTGGCATGCGGTGCTCATCTCCGTGGCATTAGCCCTTAGAGCCTGTGGTGGGTGAGGACCCATTACCCCGGGACACAGGGCTAGTGTGACTCCCGGGTTACCACAGTTACCTTCCCCAGGTTACCCCAGGTACCCATTTATCAACCCCAAAAGGAAGGAAGAACAGCTGGGTAGGCTGGTCACCGGCTTGCCCTGGCCCGGGATCGAACCAGGGCCCGCAGATTCGTAGCCAGGCATGCTAGCCACTGCACCACGGAGGCGACAATAGCTCATAAAGCCGTTGTGTATTTTATAATTCCCTTCATAGGTAACAAATCTTTTTCCATTCGAAACAAAGCTCAACTCCTGCTTCGGCAATGTTATCCACAAGTCTCGCTTAGAGTAGTGTTCAAGCCCCCTTTCACTTTATCACATTGTTTTAAACTCAAGGAGAGAATCCCTGATGCCCTGCGTTCCTCAGTGATGTACCAATTTAAGTGCAGTAGCTGTAACGCTGCTTATATTGGGCGGTTAAACGCCACCTCACCACTAGGATCGCGGAGCATCGGGGATTGTCTCACAGGACTGGTAAACCCGTGTCCAAACCACCATTCTCAGCCATTCGGGAACATTTCGAAGCCTCAGGCCACCCAATAACGAACCAAGACTCCAATATTTTACACACAAGCTCCCACGACTCCACCCGATGGATATGTGAGAGCTCCTCACCCACCACCACAAACCATCCCTTTGTGCACAGGGCACTTCAACCACGCTTGTGTGCTTCTAAACCATGTGGGAATCCCACACACTCCACTGTTAAGTTGATTGGTAGGTGTAGTGTTTTTATTACTGTTTTAAAATTTTTATTTTTATTTTAGGTTAGGCATTTTAAATGCGCATATTATTATAATTTGTATATTTTCATTTTTAACAAAATATTTTGTATCCGATTTTAGGCTGATGATGGCTTATGTATAGCCGAAACGTTCAAATAAAACAATCAAGATGTTTTTACCCGCGCTGGTTTTTATCTTCATTATAAGATCTCGCTTCCCTCATGGAGAAAGTATTGCCTCTATTATATATATACACACAAACCTCGATTTCCCAGATATCGGATTTGCCGGACAAAATCCGAGGTCCGGGGATATGTCAGAGTCCTGGACAATTTTTTTTTTTTTTTTTTTTTTTTTTTTTTTTTTTTTTCACGTTGAAATGCCTGGTCCTGTTCGTAAATTGACAAAGTTGTCCGGCGGTCCGAGCATCTCCTGTCACCCCTGGTCAGTGTCCGCGCTTCCCGCCAGGTGGCAGCATGCTCAGCGGTCGTATTGTTTACATTTGGGCACACAACACTCATGGTTCACCTGCACTGCCTCCGTCAGTCCCCTGAATCCCACTGCCCCTGGTGCAGGAACATCTCTGAGACTATTGAACACTTCCTGCTGCCTCCCGCCAGGTGGCAGCTCATGCTCAGCGGTCGTATTGTTTACATTTGGGCACACGACACCCACGGTTCACCTGCACACCCTCCGTTAGTCCCCTGACCCCCACTGCCCCTGGTGCAGGAACATCTCTGAGACTATTGAACACTTTCTGCTGCCTCCCGCCAGGTGGCAGCATGCTCAGCGGTCGTATTGTTTACATTTGGGCACACGACACCCACGGTTCACCTGCACACCCTCCGTTAGTCCCCTGACCCCCACTGCCCCTGATGCAGGAACGTCTCTTGAGACTATTGAACACTTTTTGCTGCCTCCCGCCAGGTGGTAGCATGCTCAGTGGTCGTATTGTTTACATTTGGGCACACGACACTCACGGTTCACCTGCACCGCCTCCGTTAGTCCCCTGACCCCCACTGCCCCTGGTGCAGGAACGTCTCTTGAGACTATTGAACACTTTCTGCTGCCTCCCGCCAGGTGGCAGCATGCTCAGCGGTCGTATTGTTTACATTTGGGCACACAAAACTCACGGTTCACTTGCACTGCCTCAGTTAGTCCCCTGATCCCCAATGTTCCTGGTGCAGGTACGTCTCTTGAGACTATTGAACACTTTATGCTGCCTCCCGCCAGGTGGCAGCATGCTCAGCGGACGTAAAAGTCCGCGGCGGGGTAGTTGATATTGGTGGTTGCCGGACAGTAAATACTCAATCAATCATTGGGGGCATACGCCGGGGGGCACGTCGCCTCGCCCACCCTACGACGCCACTCCCGGGGGTCACCTCGCGCGAGTTCCCATGCAGGCTCTTTTCCCATACCAAGCAGCTCTCGACAAGAAACATCAATTTGCCCCAGCCACGAGCCTTGTGGGCGCCCCCTTGGCCTCCTCCACGCCGGATTGTCTCTTACAGATACAACCCGATGGGAAAGATCGGTTTCAGGGTAGCGTGCCACATGCCCATATAGCCGAAGTTGGAGCTGACGGACTATGCAGGTAATAGGCCTCGATTCAGTCTCACGGTGCAATCGCTGATTTGACACGTAATCATCCCAGCGATACCCCATGATTCTGCGAAGACACTTATTACCAAAGGCATTGATTCATCTCTTCAAGTCACTATTTAGTGTCCATGTCTCACAACCATAGAGTAAGACAGGGATCACAAGCGACTTGAAGATCCGGATCTTTGTCCTCCTGCACAGGTACCGACAACGCCAAATACTCCCGCTGAGCGAGTCCATAACACCGTGGGCTATGCCAATCCGCCGTAAGGCTTCTTGACGTGACCCGCCGTCATTATGGACTGCGCTACCAAGGTATGTAAAACTTTCCAAGATCTCAATGTCCTCGCCACACGCATGAACAGACTGTACTGCTTCATCTAATAAGTCTCCAAACACCTGGACCTTGGTCTTCAGCCAGGAGACCTCAAGTCCCAAAGGCTTTGCCTCCTCGTGCAGCGTCTCGAGAGCCATCACCAGGACCTCCAGCGACACAGCAAAGATTACTGCATCATCGGCAAAAACAAGATCAGTGATCTTGGTGTTGCTGGGGCAAGGACGCACCCTTGCCTCACTCCTGTATTCACAGGAAAGAAGCTGGATACACCTGCCCCACACTTCACAGCACTCAGTCCCAGAATACAGACCAGTTATCAAACCAATAGTCCTTGCAGGAATCCCTCGAAGTCGCAGAAGATCTCAGAGTGACTCACGATGCACTGAGTCAAACGCCTTCTTGAGATCAACATAGGCTGCAAGCATCCCCTGTCGAAACTCACGTCGGCGTTCCACCAGGACACGAAGCGCTAGGATACGGTCCGTTGTTGACTTACCAGGCGTGAACCCAGACTGCTGAGGTCTCTGATGCTTCACCAGATGACTGCGAATTCGTGTCAGCAATAGATGGGCAAGCACCTTGCCTGGTACGCTGAGCAGTGTAATACCGCGGTAATTGTTGCAGTCCTGACGGTCCCCTTTCCCTTTCCAGATAGGGACGACCAGCCCCCTTTTCCAGTCAGGAGGAATGGTACCTGATTGCCACACGGCAGTCAGGACAGCATGCAACCAGCGGATCATGGCCTCACCCCCAGCTTTGAGGAGCTCCGCACTGATATTACAAACACCAGCTGCCTTTCCACCCTTCAACTTTGCTACAGCCTCTCTGACTTCGTCAAGAGAGGGTGCGGTTTCGCCAATGGGAGGATCGGCATCCACTGCCTGTAACCCAGTGGTGTGAAGCTGCTCAGTTGGAGGGTCCACCGTCAACAACTGCCCAAAGTACTCAGCCCAACGAGCCATCGGGCCCATCCATGTCCGACACGAGGCGCCCATCTGCTGTTCGAATAGCACTCGCCCGAGAAGGAGACTTGGAACGGAGCTTCTTCAGGGCTCGGTAGGGGGGTAGGAGGTCATTAGCGTTCAAATGACCCTCGACATCCTCAGCGAGACTCCTGACATACCTCTCCTTGTCTCTCCTCAGGAGGGTTCTAGTCCGGCGTGACAGAGCCCTGTGCTGGTCCCGGTTCCCAGCCAGCCTGGCAGCGCGACTCTCCTCGATTTTCTCCAGCGTCTCCGTCGAGACAAAACCACACCTTGACCTCGGGCGCTCCCCAATACACTCCTTGGCAGCCTGTAGAGTTTCACGCTTGAAGGTATCCCACAGTTCTACAGGATCCCCGAGAGCACCGAGCACATCAAACCGATTTGAGACTGCCACCACATACTCATGAGCACATGTCAAGTCCTTCAGTTTCTCAAGATGAAACACAGTATGGTTACCTCTTGAGATTCTTCTGGACTTGACATGAAGCTTAAGTGTAGCAACAACAAGTCTGTGATCTGTTCCAAAGAACTCAGCACTCCGGTAAACCCTGCAGTTCTGGAGGATCCTCCAACGAGTACTAACGAGGATGTGGTCGATCTCCTTAGCTACCCCTCCGGCATTACTATACCATGTCCAGCGGTGCAGCTCTGGTCTCTGATACCAAGAACCTGCAATTCTCAACCTTCTGGATCTTGCAAAGTTTAGAAGCAGAGAACTAGAGTAAATAATAGAATAGGATAAATGTCCGGGGGTGGGTAATGTGGGTTTTTTTTAATTTTATTCTCTTACTGTCTTCTTTATAGGGACTGACAACTAAGCGGACTTTGTGTTACCCATTTTTGTTGTGCCCTTGGCCAGCTCTTTGTGACGGGGGGGAAGAAAAAAAAAAAAAAAAAAAAAAAAAAAAAAAAAAAAAAAAAAATGGCATCGGACTGTTGCGTTTCCCGGACTTTTGCGGTTCCCGGACCAGTGCTCCCCCCTATTAGTCCGGGAAATCGAGGTTTGTGTATATATATATATATATATATATATATATATATATATATATATATATTATATATATATATATATATATATATATATATAGTCAAACCTCGATATAACTGACTAAAGGGGAGGAGGAGTGGTCCGTTAAAGCCGATTGTCCGTTATAGCGAGGGTATTTTCCCCAGGGTGGAAAAATATATAAAAAAAAAAAATTGTTAAATAAATGAGAAATAATCACACACAACCAGACTGTGTAGCTATGTTGGGAGGTAAACAGTGACTGGCACTACATGCTGAATTTGATCCGCTCCTACACGTGAAATAAATGAGAAATAATCTCAAACACAACCAGACCATGTAGCTGTTGGGAGGTAAACAGTGACTGGAGCTACATCAGAGATTTGGCACACTCTCCCATGACTGTTCGGGACTGGTATTAGGAGAGGTAGTAAGTATCCAGGCTCGCTCATTACTGCTTAAATGGTATGCTATGAAATTTCATTATTCTAGTTGAATGTACACATATAATCACATTTGAATTGCTATTATTCATATATATGAGTAAAGATATGAAAATACTTTCAAGGCGCTCATCCACGCCTGGCAGCGGCAGCAGCAGCAGCATCATGAGACATTATAATCACCCCAAAATAGATAAAAAGGAAGAAAAAGTATCCCGTAAAGTGATGGGTTATCCCTAAAATGTTGATGCTTTCTCTCACCGTCTGGCTAGTCAAGCTCAAGCTCTAGTGAAAGGTAAACAAACTACGAGCCAGATTCAGCCGTGGCTTCCGAAGGTATTGCTTATTATCATGACTAATGCTCATTATTATATATATTATATGGTTGTGAAGGGCAGTTCTATACACGTGTCACTATTTAGGTCAGTGTAGCACTGCGTGTCATCTTAGATAGGGTGATTTAGGGTGTTGAGGTGACAGGGAGATGTAGCAGCAGCCACGCCATAACACTAATAGTCATTATTTTAAACAATACACACCTTCTACCAGTAAATCACTAGCAACACAGGCTCCTTCCTTATATATCTTAATATGTGATACATCAAAACTCCTTCAAACCCAAGCATTCCAAAGTAAAAGGAGAAAATAATAAAATTATGTTGAGTTGACAATTTGAGCGGCGATAAGCGGTCTGATATGAAGAAAAAAAAATAATAATAATAATTGTCACGCAAACTGAGTCCGTTACATCCGAAGTCCGTTACATCGAGATCCGTTATATCGAGGTTTGACTGTATATATGTATATATACACACAACCCTCGTTTTCCCGGACTATTAGGGGGGAGCACTGGTCCGGGAACCGCAAACGTCCGGGAAGCACAACAGTCCGAGGCCATTACCCATCCCCGGACCTCAGATTTTGACTGGCAAATCCGATATCCGGGAAATGGAGGTCCAGGAATACAAGGGTTGTGTGATATATAAAATATATATATATATATATATATATATATACAGGGAGGTCCCGTTATACGAGCATTCGGTATACGAGAATCCGATGATACGAGATGTGTAAATTAGGGTCTATTGTCAATATACGAGATCGAAAATCCAATGATACGACATTCAAACTGGGGTAAGTAAAATTATCAAGTTCAAAATGCGCTCCCTACCACTCCCGGCCTGGACAAAGGGGGATTTGGTTGACTCCAGTGAGGTCACCCCTAGCAAGCCGTGACCTGAAGGGTAATTAAGCGCATGGCGCGGCCTGACCTTTAGGGGTAATTAGCAGGTGTGCGGCCCCAACCTTGGGACCGCAGTCAGGTCACCCCTAGCAAGGCGTGACCTGAAGGGTAATTAAGCGTATGGCACGGCCTGACCTTTAGGGGTAATTAGCAGGTGTGCGGCCCCAACCTTGGGACCGCAGTCAGGTCACCCCTAGCAAGGCATGACCTGAAGGGTAATTAAGCATATGGGGCGGCCTGACCTTTAGGGGTAATTAGCAGGTGTGCGGCCCCAACATTGGGACCACTACACTACCTTCTCTTGTATCACGCGAGGTCCCCTACATTACAACGTCTTTTTTTCTTGTTATGCATGTTTTATGTTTAATTAATGTGCAGTTATGTTATTTTGTGTGCTATTTTCTCTTTCAGAATGTTTTTTCTACAGAATAGGTAGTACAGTGTGGGTAATATAGACGCTGTGTGTTTGTTGTGTTTGCTATAGTTTATTTTAGCTTGAAAAATATGTCTTTTTTTTTTTTTTTTTTTTTTTTTTTTTAATTGATGGTCCTGGAACCAAACCAGGTATTTTACCATTAGTTATGTGTTTCGTTATACGAGATTTTGCTTTACGAGTATGCCAGGTAGAACCTAACTGCTCGTATCTTCGGGACCTCCCTGTACACAGTCGCCGCCGGAGATACTGGGGCCCTTACCCACGCGTAAATATTGCCAAACCTCCCTCTATGGTTAGATTTGACATATTTCTATGAAGTTGTCGAAAGTCACCGCCGTGGCCATCCTGATGCCCGCAAGTCTTCAGTGACCTCTGCGACCTAGGCGGCAATGAGTGGGAGATGGGCGCCCATGAGGAGCTAATACTCGTAACGAGGGGGACCTAGAACCAAAAGTATGTAAAGCAATTATGTTATTTAGCATGTATTTGGTAATAATCGAGCAAAATATGTCCTAATTTCCAATTACATACACATCTGTAACATTGTAAAATACCATTTTCCAAAATTTCCGAACTTTGACCTCGTTGAGCGACCTCTAAATATTAATTTATTTCAAAGATATTTTATACACAGTTGTTTTTTATTGGATTCAAACCAGAAAACTGCCCGTCCCGATAAAAATTTCGAATTTTCGAAAAATAAGGGCAACCCTAATATATATACCATATTTGCCGGCGCATAAGACGCACCCGTATTTTACAGGAATATTTTGAGAAGAAAAAAATATTAGTGTTTTGAGGACATATTTACTTTTCGTAAATGTATTAAAAGT
This sequence comes from Chionoecetes opilio, assembly GCA_016584305.1. Lineage (NCBI taxonomy): Eukaryota > Metazoa > Arthropoda > Malacostraca > Decapoda > Majidae > Chionoecetes > Chionoecetes opilio. The sequence goes on along the minus strand of JACEEZ010025204.1, from coordinate 23,759 downwards.
TTTAAGAAATAGGTTTTGTAAGGGGCAAACAAATTATTTTGAGCATGTACCCAAATACAATATTCAGTGCAGTGAATGTGAATGAAAAATTATACTAGTTAAAATGCAGAGAATGTGTAGGGTAACCAAAATTGGTCATCATTTATTGCAGGATGCTCCACGAATTGATATTCTAATATTATCTAACTTGACATTTAGTTTTGATTTCATGTTGTAAGTATGCCTTTGTTGCTTTTCTGCTATGTGTTTAGACTGTGGAAAATTTGCAGCAAAGATAATGGTATTATTTTGGTAGTGGGCTTTCAAAAGTCCTAGGATTCTTACCTCCATTATCATGTATCTTACTTCATTCTGTGTATTTTGAGCCCCATTTCCCATGGCACAATCGAATATTAATGGCATTGGCAGTGTGAAGCTTGGCAATGTTTGTGGGGCATGCCTGGAGGGGCAGAACGCCCCCCCCCCCAACACATATGTAAACAAACATTGATTTCCGACAAATTAAAGAGCCAGTTTATTCAAAACACACCAAAAATATTCAGGAAAACTAAGTTTCGGCCTCGAAATCGGTGGTTGCTCAATAACAAAAAAAATACCAAGATATTACACTGTAAGGTAATCATCTCTACCTTTTTGTTATTGTTGAAGGGCACCGATGTCGGGATCGAAGATATTCGCCATTGTTTACACCTGTTGCGAGGGTTGATTAGTCTTCCTCATGAAGGTACAGGTGAAGGCATGATGGTATGGTGTGATTCGGCCTTGAAAGCGGATGTAGTTTTGGCGCCGTGATAGATCTTGGTCTTGGTGTGATGTGTGGAAGGCTTCTGTCCCGTCTACAGGTACCGTAGCAGACTTGTTACTAGAACTCTTTTCAGTTACAGTTTACAATTTTCTTATCCATAGAGATACAGGGGTGAGGATTGAGGGATCGTGATGGTATAAATACCTACCCTGTCTCCCATCCATTTACAGTGGAGAGTGGCAGCGGGACTTCGAGAGGGGGGTGATGTTTACATATGACGGCCATCTTGGCAGTAGAAATAGCCACCTTGTTGCCCCACCTATTGTTTTCTCTTAAACTCCAACTTTTTCTTGGTGTTATGCATCACTGTTGATATTATTTGTAACACAGTTACAAATTTGTGTTCAGTGGTCTACTGCTCAACACAGATCACTCCAGACCCCCTTAGTAATACACCACCGACCATTCTGCCTTCTCTGCCTGACCTCTCATTAGTAATATGGCCGCATTAGACGCATGGTGAATTTTGCATTCCCTTTCTGAGGAAAAAACTGCGTCTTATGAGCAGGCAAATACGGTATATACAGTCGACCCTCGATTTAATGGACCTCGGTTTAACGGACTCCATTTGCGTGACAAATTTGCGGGCAAGAAGGGCATGCCAGGCCGCTTATTGCCGCTCAAATTGTCAACTCAACATAATTTATTATTTTCTCATTTCACTTTGGAATGCTTGGGTTTTAAGGAGTTTTGATGTATCAGATATTAAGATATATAAGGAAGGAGCCTGTGTTGCTAGTGATTTAGTGGTAGAAGGTGTGTATTGTTTAAAATAGTGATTATTAGTGTTATGGGGTGGTCGCTGCAAAACTGTCTCCCTGTCACCTCAACACCCTAAATCACCCTTATTTAAGGTGACACGCAGTGCTACACTGATCTAAATAGTGACACGTGTATAGAACAGCTCATCACAACCATATAATATATATAATAATGAGCAAGAGTCATGATAATAACCAATACCTTTGACAGTCACGGCCTGCGTCTGGCTTGTAATAATTTGTTTACCTTTCACTAGCCAGACGGTGAGAGCAAACGCCAACATTTTAAGGATAACTCATCATTTTACAGGAGACTTTCTTCCTTTTTATCTCATTTTGGGGTGATTATAATGTCTCATGATGCTGCTGCTGCTGCCGCGGCCGCGGTGCCTGGCGTGGATGAGCGCCTTGAAAGTATTTTCATATTTTTACTCATATGTATGAATAATAGCCATTAAAATGCGATTATATGTCTACATTCACCTAGAATAATGATATTTCACAGCATACCAAGCAGTAATGAGCGAGTCTGGATACTTACTACCTCTCCTAATACCAGTCCCGAGCAGTCATGAGAGAGTGTGCCAAATCCCTGATGTAGCGCCAGTCACTGTTTACCTCCCAACATAGCTACATGGTCTGGTTGTTTTTGTGATTATTTCTCATTTATTTCACAATTGTTCCTGTGTTTTTCCTATATTTTCACACCCTTAGGAAAATACCCTCGCTCTAACGGACAATCGGCTTTAACGGACCACTTCTCCCCACTTTTTAGTCCGTTAAATCGAGGGTCGACTGTATATTATATATATATTATATATATATATATACACCGAGCGGTTGACTTACGACCATGATCGGGACCGACTGACCGGTCGTAAGTTGATCTGGTCGTAAGTCGGCCTATGTTATATAAAAAAATATATATATAAAAAACCATTTCATTTGTGCCTATAGCACCTGTAGACAGTGACTACTAAGGCCCAGATGGTAGGCCCTGGAGATTCACTTGAGGGCTGTGATGGTTGGCCCTCGCCCGTGGTGTGGCAGGCAGAATGATAAAATAACATTTGTAATGATATTATAATAATCTTTAAGTCATCTTTAACCCTTTCACGCACAAAAAGTTTAATAAGTTTTTCCGTCCACTGCAACATCCGTCTTATGCTCCCTGAGGGGCCCCGCGAAATGGCCAGACTGTGCGGCGAATTAATTTTTTTATGTTATCAATTTCACCAACGTGTATTCTTTTTTCCTGGCATTATTATATATCATTGGTTTTGCAAGAGATTATTCTGCCTTATGAAAGAAAAAAATAACAAGAAATGCAAATAAATAGCGGAATTTACCGACCACGAAAAAATATTGAGTAAAGAGAAATAAGAAATACTTATGTTCACCACTTCGTAGCTCGAAACTTCCTGAGTCAACTTTTTATGGTTTATATGCCAATAAAAGCGGATTTTTATGAGGATTCCAACGCTACCATTATAATTTTCATATGGCCATTATGGCCAGCTCGGGACACGTTTTAAAGGGACAACAATCCGCGCGCACAGGCTGCCTGCTGAGTGGAAACTGACACACAAACCCTTATCATTTCACATCCATTCACACGAGAGTTGACAATTAGTTTATTTTATAGGTCTAGGTTGGATCTTTGACGCAGAAAATTTTGACGCAATTCTGATAAATACTTTATTTTTGGCGAATTTTTAGCTGTTTTTTGACACAAATCGCGTCAAAAGCTCAGATTGCAGACGGGCCCGTTTTGACGCGATCGCGTCACCGTGCGTGAAAGGGTTAAGTCATAAGTTTATGTAAGTGGGATGCATCTAACATGTCAGAGCGTCTTAGAAATAGTATTTCCTCCCCTGATTTTGGTTCTAATGATTGTCTATGCCCATCCCCTACTCACCTCCTCCTCTCTGCATCATGAGGGTCCATGCCTGGCAGGGAAATGGCGATGGAGGAGGGTGCTCCCACGTCATACCGTCTGACAGGTCTTCGACACAGTCTGACCCTCACCAAACAGGAGTACACTGCATTTCCCATCACCTGTATTGGTGGCTGGAGGACCGTTGGAAAGAAACTGAAAAATAATCAACCCATTAGAGGATACATGTGCCATCTTTTCAGATAGTGAGAAAGCTTTACATAAATCCTCCACATCATTAGCCCTACTTTCACTAGTAACAGCAGTCTAATCTTCATCAGCAGCAGATATCCTATTATTGCATTTCATGCCCAAGTATTACAAATACAACGTAACTTTCCCTTAAACTACAACTGCAAACTGTATATGTACATTTCTCTAGGCATTGAGTCATCTGGCAAAAGTACATGATAAATAAAAAAATGAAATGGGGAATATCCTATTACCGTCATTTGGGGTAATTTGGATCAATTGTTTCACTCTTTTTAGGATTATAAGAACAGTGAAACAGAAACTTAACCTCTATTGTGGCAAATGAGAGTACTAAAGGTGCTCTCTTATACATGTTACGTTGAATAAAAAAATGCATATATTCATGGTGTAAATATTGCAAAAGATGCAATCCGAATTACCCCACACTTTGAGGTCATTTGGATTTTTCTAAAACTTGATGCAAAATCAATTCAAAATCACAACAAATCACTAGTGTGATTGTTTATCATGGTGTAAATCAACACATATGTCAAGGTAAATAAGGTAAATTCATGCAAAAACTAAATAAGTATTGTAGCAACCAGTCCTTTTTTTTTTTTACGTAAAATGAGATCCCCAAAGTTTTTGTTGAGCATGAGCTTGCCCTTTAATATTTGGGGTTTACTTAAAACCTCAACAATGTCACACACTGGTGTTGAAAAAATATCAGGCACTTCTGGATTCTTGCAAGTGAATTTTATCCATCTTCCCAACACTGTTAAATTTCTGGAAGTACTTGATTTTCCAGTCTATCTTTCCTGGTTCCCCTACATAGTTTATCTAGTTTTCCAATGTAACAATAGTCTTTATGTTTGTTACCCTTGCAATTAACAACAACATAGTCACCATCATTCAGAATGTGTGTATTGCTAAGTCTTACTGTCACTTGAATGTTGTTGTTGTTGTTGTTGTTGTTGTTTTTTTTTTTTTTTTTTTTTTTTTTTTTTTCCATCTATGCCTGTATGCCAGGGGTCCCCAACCCGCGGCCCGCGGGCCACAAGCGGCCCGCGAGGCCATTTCGTGCAGCCCGCCAGATCATTTCCTTTTGGTCATCGGTGCGGCCCTCCATCATTCCAAACGTGTGTGAAACATCTTTTTTCTCAAGAGCGTGTTTTAGGATGGGTTAAGTTATGGTTAGGTTAGGTTAGGTTAGGTTAGGTTAGGTTAGGTTAGGTTATTTGGTTAGTTCAGGTTAGGAGGTTAGGTTAAGTATATTTTTATACGAGTTTAGTCTTCTTATCTTAGTCTTCTTTTCTCTTTGCAGTCTCAAGTTCGCACACGTCGATTGTCGGCCCTGGTACAGAACGCGACGAAAGTGTCGTCGATGTTTGGATCAACATACTTGTGCGAACAGCTGTTTAGCAAGATGAAACTGACAAAATCGAAGACCCGTGCACAGCTCACAGATGACCACTTGGACGACGTTCTCTTGCTGAGTGTTAGTTCCATTACCCCTGATTTTGATAAGCTTTGTGCTGAGAAATGTCACCAGGTGTCTCATTAATAAATTCTTTGAAATTTTTTGTTCTGTATATGTGGTTTTCAGTTTTTTATTGGTGCGGCCCTCGGGCCCTCTCAGACTTGTCGATGCAGCCCGCGGTACTCTGCGGGTTGGGGACCCCTGCAGTGTAGGCAGTGACCCAGGGCTCGGATGGTAGGCCCTGGAGGTTCACTTGAGGGCTGTGATGGTTGGCCCTCACCCGTGGTGGCGCAGGCAGCATTTTTATAGTGACGCCTGTGATTAGAGGCTCATGCCGCCCCCCTGTGTCCTCCCATGCACTCGCAATCAAAGGTAGAGTTAATGGGCAGCATGTGGGTGTTCTCAGGTCACTAGACGGTGCAGAAAGATTTTAAGTGGATTTATGGGTCTCACTCGGGTCACTGAGAACGCCACTCGGAGACGCTAACCACTCTGCTACCGCCTCCCCTAAAATCAGGGTTGTTGATTTTTTTTTTTTTCTAAAGAAAAAAAATCAGATTTATTTGATTTAAATCTATTTTTTTTTTTATTAATTTGATGTTCTACATGAAATCTTCTAACTACTAAATTATATTATTTAGCATATTTATAACTAAAAAGAGAAAGAATAAGTGAATAAAAAATGCATATAACATGAAATACAGATGAATTTACATGTATTTTCTATTTCTGTGATGGACGTTTTCACATCAATAGGCTTATGTCTATAAGCGCATTTTTGTGACATTTGCCAGGCCGGTCTAGACAGGTCTAGGCTAACCCAGGCTGCACTGATGCTCGCGAAAACACATCCAGACTGGTCCTGTCCCATTTGTGGTTCCTATTGGCTGGGGGATCGAGTGGGCGGTCTTTACCGTCCTGCAAGCTTTACTCATCCCCCCCCCCCCAAGACACACCAAATGATTATTAATTTGAACTCCGGTAATAACCTCCTAGCTGGCATATGAAAGGTAATAATTCTGTCTGTGATGAGTCAGCTACACAAAATATTGCCTGATTTTGCTATATCATACTGTTCGGCCTAATTTTTCAGTCATCCTTGCTACTTGACAACTTGATTGAAATATCCCAGATTCAATGGGATATTTGTTGTAGTAATAATTACTTCGACGGTTAAACAAGAGAATTATATTTTTTGTTTGATAATTACGGTAATCATAATGCATATTAAACTTTGGTAAATATCACTTTGGCTTTTTATAAACATGCACATTGCACATTCAAGTTTTGGTTATAGTAGTGTGGCTTTTTGTACAGTACAACAAAAATCTATATATAATTGAGAAAAAAATATTTCTGCTATGAAAACAGCCACATGGCAATTTGCTATCTGAAAGTGCCACAGTGGATTCCCCCGCACCACTCATTTAGTCTCATTATGATATAATAATTATACTACAATGATAAAATTGGTGTTCATAAAGCCCCTTTGCTTAATTTTCCTTCTTTCCCCTCTCATTTTCAAATAATGATAAGGTTATGATTTAAATCAGTAATTTTGAAGAAAAAAATCATTTTATTTAAATCATGATTTAAATCAGTGATTAAAATCAACTTGATTTAAATCAAACAACCCTGCCTAAAATATCTAATATCAACACATCATCTTCTCCTCTGAGTACCTAAACCAATTTGCTCCAAAAACTTTCCTGTAAGTCCTACGCATCTTCTTGTAAATATAAAGAATACCAGATTAAAAAATATTAAAGAACTGTTTGACAGTCTAACATAATATTGAAATATTCTATAACTGGTTCCTGTGATCCGAATTACCCAACCATTCAACTCTACTCATTATACAAGTAATGGTTTATGGAATTAAAATAATATTTGCTGGCACATAGCTTATGAAGTTTGTAGTTAATGATGAAAATTTGAAGTTCGTGGGTGAAGTCCTACAGTAGCAGCCAGGTAATTGTAATTCTACCTTTCAAAATTTAGGTAAATTCTGGTTTATGCACTATTGGGCTTTACTGTTTTCAGGCAATGTGTAAAATTTAAAATAATCCCTTAAAAAATATAAATATATATATATATATATATATATATATATATATATATATATATATAGCACAAAGCCGCCCTCCGGCAGACTTTTTGCTAGCCTGCGGAGGCTATGGGGGCCTTTGGCCCACAAGACCACTTCTTCCATAGCCCTCTTCTAGCTTTCCTGAAATCATGGATGTAGAAATGTATGTATTAACGCCAACCCATTCACATCACCCCCAACCCATTCACTCACCCATTACCCATCACCCCCCACCCATTCATTCACCCATTACCCATCACCACTCACCCATTACCCATCACCACACACCCATTACCCATCACCCCCCATTAGGGTGTCCCAAAATGCAAAAGTTTTGAACTGTTGCACGCTCGTGTGTTATTTCAGTTCTCTCATAGTAAAACAGTATTGCGTTGAAATTTTGGGCGAAATGAGTAATATTTAGGAGTCCCGACAAAGTGAACATTTAGGTGACGTGACTCGAATTTCAGGATTTTTCTAAATTTCCACTTTTTTTTCTCCCTCAGGTTATCAACATGGCAACAAGAGCCCAATTTGTAAAATTCCCAGATTCCTTAATGGTGTGGGGATGCTTCTCTTTCCATGGTGTTGGGAAACTTGTGGTGCTCCCCAAAAATGAGTCAATGAACCAATATAATTATTTGGAACTGCTGTGTGACAATCTGCCTGACTGCTTCGAGGTGTGCCAAGCCCACACATTCGTGCAGGATAATGCACCCTGCCACAAAGCAAAATCGGTGACAACCTGGCTTCATGACTGCTCTGTAGACTTCATTGAGGATTGGCCAGCCTATTCTCCTGACCTTAGTCCCATCGAAAACTTGTGGTCCATTATCAAACGCAAGTTATGTGACCATGATACTTTATTTATTTATAGAACTGGACAGTGCAGAGAACCACAGTAATAAAGTAATAATTGGTGTTGTATATAAGCCTCCGGATGCCCTAGTTGATTCCTTTCTAGAGTCCTTTAGTAATATCTTAAATATTGTGAATAATGAACATAAGGAGATGTATATCATGGGAGATTTCAACATAGATTTGCTTAGACTTAAAAATCACAAACCAACGTCAAATTTCATAGACACTCTATTAAGTTATTCATACCTACCCCTTATTAACAAACCCACAAGAATCACTAGTACCTCTGCCACACTTATTGATAATATATTTTGTAACAATGTTCACAACAATAATTATGTTAATGGTGTTCTTTATGCAGATATTTCAGACCACCTTCCCATATTTTGTATTAAGAAAAATTATATAAGAAACAGAGAAGTTAATTTAATAACAAAGCGAATATTCAATGAAGATTGTATAAAGAAATTTAATGAAATGTGTAACACTGTCAATTGGGATAATGTTATTGATACCACTGACTGCCAAGAAGCATATTCAAAATTTCAAAGTTATTTTTCTAAATGCTATAATGAAGCATTTCCTATAATCAAAATGAAAATGGGTTATAAGCATAGGAAGCCTTGGTTAACCTCAGCCATGAAGGAATCAATTAAGAATAAAAACAAACTATACCTATTGCAATGGACCCGTTTACTCACACCTAAAGCACGGAGTATTATGAAGCTTTGGGTGCAATATAGGCTACATATCACTGTACTCATATTCTTTTTGCTGAGAAATGCACCATAAATGAAATATATGGCTTTTTTGGGGCCAAAATATCACAACACGGCGGAACGCGCTGTGATTGGTTGTGACATAGTAAGCGCAAACTCAGATCTCGCCTGATCAGCTGATGGGCTTGTTTTGGCTCAGCAGACCGCAGTACCTATCTATGCATTCAACATGTACCAGACAAAAAGAACATATTATGCTTGTTTTGTGCTAATGTGCAAAAACACCACAATTAAAACTCCAGAGAATGTGTTCATAACTATGCCTAAAGACAAGAAAAAGAGGAAACAGTGGTGGATGTCTGCAAGGCGTGATTTCTCGATAAAGGAAAATTCATACTATTGCTGTGAAGACTATTTTGATGTATGTATGTACTTGTGCATGGATAAGTAACTTGCAAATGATATGTAGCTGTGGGGCTTTAGCTGAGCTGTGATAAGTTGCGGGAGTAGTATGCAGTATGCAAGGCTTTTGAGGTAGGGATGAGACAGGCTGGGTTTTTCATGTTAAGTATACAACACGCAGTGAGTTAGGTAAAATTCTAGAGTCCTTTCCCGCCCTTATTAGAGTGTTTTTTCCTCCAGACCTTTACAGATCCCTTCAGATACCTCTAAACTGTAATTATAAAGTGGGGGGGAGATGCCCCCTTCACCCCCCTCCCCTCCTTAACGACCCCCCTGGACCCCTCAAAAATATAATATGTTTAATATTACTAATCTAACCTCACTATAACCTAACCTAACCTTATCTCACTAATAACCTCATAGCGAGACCCCCATAAAAAAATAATTACTAACCTAACCTTGTAAAATTATAGTTTTATTTTACTAACCTAACTAACTTGCATTACCCCTACTACTGCAAGATGACCAGTAATCCTCCTTCAAGTGATGTAGTAGGTATTCACTGTGTTTGTGAATATGTAAGTTGTAGTTTATAAGGAAAAAGTGGATAGACAGAGATAAGTGGCCCGTGACACCTGACAAGTGATGACTTCTTGGATCGGCATTCCTTATAGGGAGCTTAAATGAACCTGCAATGACATGTACAGCTAGACAGATAGACGAACTCATAGAGGAACAGGTAGAAATGTATGGTTAGTAAAGGTTGTAGTGGTGAGTAGAGTGACGAAGGGTGTATGTTTTGCTTATGTGGGGAAAGAAAGCCATACATTTCTACCTGTTCCTCTATGAGTTCGTCTATCTGTCTAGCTGTACATGTCATTGCAGGTTCATTTAAGCTCCCTATAAGGAATGCCGATCCAAGAAGTCATCACTTGTCAGGTGTCACGGGCCACTTATCTCTGTCTATCCACTTTTTCCTTATAAACTACAACTTACATATTCACAAACACAGTGAATACCTACTACATCACTTGAAGGAGGATTACTTGTCATCTTGCGGTAGTAGGGGTAATGCAAGTTGGTGTATTAGTAGGTAGTACATATAGTAGCGGCCGCTTCACAGCTGTTTTGCTCTGTTGTCTTCGCTAGTGACGTCACAACATGGCGCCAGTCGTTTTAGAGCGTATAAATTTTCCTGTACTTAAATTGGCTGTATCATCAAAAATACTGTTCATATAGAAAAATCAACATCACTGCCCAACTATATGAGGCTTGAAGATGTCAAATCAATCCTTACCTCAAGTAGAGTAAACGGGTCCATTAAAAAGACCATCTACTGAAACTTCAAAGAATTACAAAACTTATAAAAGGAATCTTCAAAAGTTACTTCGTCTAGCTGAACGTGATCATTATAGTAAGTTATTTAATGACAATATTGGTAACATCAGGAAATCTTGGGATATAATAAATGAAATTATAAATACAAAGAAGAAATCGACTCTGATTTCAAACAAAATTTTAGTGAATGATAGAGAAGAAGACAATTCTGAAATTATTGCTAACACTTTCAATTATTATTTTGTTAATATTGGAAAGAAAATTTGTGATTCATTGCCTCCTTGTAATCAAAATTACTCCGAATATTTGTCAGCGCCTAACATCAATTCTATATTCTTGCATCCGTCAGATACAAACGAAGTCACTACGTAATAAAGGGCTAAAGAGAAAGATCCAGGACATGAATGGAATAAACAGCTGATCTCATTAATTATCATATCCAGTCTTCATAAATGCTCTGACACACTATTATAAATCATCTCTTTTTACAAGGTGTTTTTTTCCCCAAGAATAAAACTGCTAAATTATTCCCATATTTAAAGTAGTAACATTACTCTAATGAATAATTACCGAACCATCTCCTGTACTAGTATATTCTCTAAATATTTTTAGCAAATAATGGCATAAAGATTAACGTTAATTTATAGCAGTCGAACAATATTTTAATATAATATTATCATTTGGTTTTAGGGAAGGCCATGGTACTCGATCTTGCTTTGATCACCTTGGTAGACAAAATCTCAGACATCATTGGATGGCAGGCGCTATGTTGCTAGAGTATTCCCTTGATTTAATTAAGCGTTGATACTGTTAATCATGATATTTTGTTAGGAAAATTGGAGCAGTAATGGCATACGAGGTACAGCTCGTAATGATTAAAAGTTATTTACCGAATAGGTATCAGTATGTGTTATAATGAAGTTGAATCACCACAATTAATTACAAGTTAAAAATCTGGTGTTCCACAGGGGTCTGTGTTTGGGACTCACTACTGTTTTTGATATATGTTAATGACTTATATATATTTCGCGTTGCTTGACCATACTTTTCGCTGATGATACTAACTTATTTCTTAGTGATCAACTATTGATGATTGTTTACAAGCAATCACTCTGACATGAAGAAGGTTGATGAATGACTTATGCTAATAACTTTCATTAAAATATTTCAAAACTCATTATATGATTTTCAGAACTAGAGATAAAACAGTGCAGAACTAATCTCAATGTTTATGTTGAACCAGGTTAAAATAGACATGTAGAATCACCACAAAATTTTAGTGTAGTCATTGATTGAGATTGTCTTGTTCGCAATCATATTATTACATGAAAAGTAAAATGGCAAAAGTATTGGGATTTTGTGTAGCTAAAAATTTAGATAATAATGCCACCTCTTGATTACCTTTGTATAACAGCTTTATATAATCCTTATAATTACTTCTGGTGTAGACGTTTTGGGATCTGCAAATGATTTTATTTCAAGCAAATTATAATATTGCCAAAGAGGGCTGTCAGATAATTACATCATCAAGACCAAGGGATCACACTGCCCCATTGTTTAAGTCACTCAAAAAAATATTACCAATTTTCTAAATGTTTAATTTCATACTGTAGTTACAAAATTGATGTTTACAGTATGTAACCGGATTTGGTGCCTATAGCATTTGAGAGTCAGCATTCCTACCAGTGAGGATATACACTCGTATACCCCACCAGATCAGAGAGGTACCTTCGTGTACCGACAAGGCAGAACACCAATGATACACATACATTTAGATATAAAGGAACCGTATATGGAACGAGATTATCACCTATAGACCATCATTGCTCTTAATCGACTATAATACAGAATTAAGAAGTATTTCATGACCTGTAAATTATGTTTTATATTTATTTTTTCCTGTGTAGGAATGTAGCAATACAATAGAGACATGATAAGAAATTAGATTTAGCCTTCTAAAATTTAATACAGTTATGATATAGAATATGAGGGCAAATATACCAGTAAGGTTCAGTCCTCATTGCCATGTACAATGAAGAAATTTAATCATGATAATTGGTGTATATGTTCATGACAATAGAATTTTGAATTGAATTTTTTTTTTTGTATACGCTCACAGCTTTCCCGACTAGAGCGGCACTCCTCAAATTGTGTGACAGAAATCCCTCTGTCCACGTAACAAAGCTGATAGAGTGTGTCCCATCCGTTTGAAAGAGTGCATTAGACGTAAGGGATGCCTAACAAAGTAATTAACATTAAGGTAATATCCTATTTCTTGTACATACATATTTGTTTAACCCGCTTTGGGCTACGGGCTGACGCCGCCCGAATATTTATACCGTAAAACCCTTATACTCAGGCACGATAGGGGCCTTCTGCTGCATGGCCCCTTGCGGTTTTCATGTTGGCCGAGTTTAATTACATATGTTCTCCTCTGATATTGGGTTATAAAACAAAAAAAAAAAAAATTTATAAAACTAAAAAAAAAATAAAACAAATGAACGGTAGAATGTGCATGAGTTTGTATCAAACTCACACAAATAGCACACATGGACGCACCTGCATCCATCCTTGCAGCACTTTCCCTTTTCCTGCAGGCTAAAAGCCTTCAATTTTCACCCCTTCCTGCTGGAGACCCCCTTGCGTGAGGGACTGACATTTGATAACGTACTGAGAGTAATCCAAAAACTTTAAAATAGGTGCAAAGAAAGAAAAGATCGGGTACCAGCGCGTAAGCTAGCCGTTTTTTTGTCGCCCAAGCACCGTCGGATTACGAACCCCAACCCAAATAACATTTGCTAAAATGTGTTTTATTTTACTTTTGAAATTGTTTGAAATGTTTTGTGTTTATTTTTGGGCTCCTACCAAGCTTGTTTTTTTGAAGCAAAAAATAATCCTTTTTAAATTTTCGAAAAAAAGGGAAAATTCTATCCAAAACGGTGCTGGCGACAAAAAAACCGGTCAGCAGCACAAGCCTACACCGGGGTTTCCCCGCCCTTTTTGCTTTATTTTGCCACCTATTTTACGTGTTTGGGATTACGCCATACGTACTGTATTTCAAGAAGTAGTCCATCACGCAAGGGGTCCCCACAGGGAAGTGAAAAAAAGAAGAGCCGGGCCTGCAGGAAAGGATCAAAAGGACATAAACACGACTTTATGCGATGGGGATATGTGAGTGTAAGAAAAGAGATGCGTTATAACATTAATATGCGAGATACTTTTTTTTTGCCGATTTTCTATTTAAATGTTACAAAAAGGGGTTTGTGAGGGCATGATATCCGAAAAAAACCCAAGAGATGCAGTTTAGAGGGGGGGTAACAGAGTGGTTGGGGCCCCGAGCGCGTCTCAAAGCCCCGGTTCGATCCGAGTGAGAATAAATCCACTAAAAATTTTTCTGCCCCGTCGAGGGGCCTAAAAAAAACCCCCACAGCCCTGTCCTTTAAAACTTACCTTCAACTGCGAGTGCATGGGAGGAACAGGGTGGCAGCATGAGCCTCTAATTACAGGCGTCACTATAAAAATCCTGTCTACGCCCCACGGGCGGGGGCCAAACCCCTCACAGCCCTCGAGTGAGCTCAAGGCCTACCATCCCACCCCTGGAGCCCCTGCTAACGCGCTATACATAATGTAAAAAAAAAAAAAGAAGAAAAAAATTTAAAAAAAATTAAAACTTTGTTTTTGCCTCCCCGGTTATATCAAATTCCGAATTTACAGTGCCGATTATAAGAGTTTTTATGTAGATATATATATGTATTATATATATATATATATATATATATAATATATTATATATATATATATATAATTATATAATTATATATATATAATATATATAATATATATATATATATATATATATATATATATAATATATATATAATATATATAATTATATATATTATATATATATATATATATATATATATTAATATATATTATATTTTAATATAATATATAATATATTTTTAATTTATAATATATATATATATATATATATATATATTGGGGTTTCCCCCAAGATCATAGGGGGAAAAAATTAAACATGCTTTTTTCATTTGCTGGGTTTTTTTACTTCTGTTCACACAGCTATAAGAGTTCCTGTGAAATAGATAAAATTTTTGGAAAATATTTAGGGGTCGCGACAAACTGAAAAATTTTTTCAAATAACTTCAAAAAAAGAAAAAACTAAAAACTTTCCCCTTTTTTTTAGAAACAAATTAAAAGGGAAAAACCAAAACAACATTTTTCATTGTTTCCAAGAAACCCTTCTTTTAAAGGGTCCTCCTTTTTTTCCGTCCCACAATTTTCCCAATGGTGGGGGAAATAACGGGAGGAGATTTTTCTCCTTGGGGGGCCGACTTCTGGACCCCGGGTAGCGCTGGACTAGGGCATTGCCCCGCTCCGCGGATTTTTTGACCACCGGGGGCCCAAGTGCCCTTTTCCCGAGCGCCCTTAAAATGGGTCTTTTCTCCTCCCAATGCCGGGTCCTTTGCCGGGAAAAGCCCTCGTCCGCGTCGAGTTCTGAAAAAAGGGGGACCTGCTTCGAAAACAAGGACGAGAGGGAGGAAGACACGTCATTTTTTTTCCCCCAAATCGCTTGGTTCTTTTTTCGAGGCGGGTTTGTCCAATGTCTTGACCTCTGTTTTTCTCCTCCACATCAACCTTGAGCGAAAAAGGGGCCATCCCGCTTTTTCCCTTTGGGAAACGTACCACAGGTGGCGTCGCAGGGCTTGTTCTGCTCCCTTGGAACTTTTGGTCAGGGTAGGTTTTGAGGACTCGAGGAAGAGCACTGTTCAAGGAGCTTTCCAGAGATGGGGCCCTCATGCCATTGCTTGCAGTAACCAGAGCAACGAAGAGGGCCACTTTCCACCCCGGGCCCTTTTCTCTCGACCGTCGCGACAGCGGGGATTTCACATCTGAAGTTTGGGGCAAAAGGGGGCCGGGGCCTCCACCGGGTTTTATGGAGAGCCCGGCCGGCGGAAGGTTTGGGTGGGCCCTTTACCACCGAGGAACAGGTAGGAGAGCGGGAGAAGTTCTTTTATATCCTCCCGGGGTGGTTTTTTAGAAATCAGAGCCTCCTTCAGGGAAAGGCCCCAAACGTCGTCCCTTTAGCTTGCTGGCGTGTCATTGGTGGCGAAGAACTCTACGGGTCCCTTTAGTTTCCACCCTCTCCTGGAGGAATCCACGAAGGGCCATCGTCACGGAGTCGTTTTTAAGATTCCAAAGTCAGGCCCAAAGGGAAGGCCGAGGCGGGGGTTCGAAACTCCTTTAGGATCCCTGGGACATGATGGCGGACCCAACCAAAGCAACTTCGTCCGGGTTTTTTTGCTGAATCCCAAAGCAAGACCTTTCCCTGCAGGTTGGAAACCCGGGGGTCGAAACAGAAGGGATGATCTTTTTCCCTGACGCCCGCTTCGCCACCTCCTTTAAGACCATGCAGCCACGTTTCTGCCAGTCGAATCCGAGCTTGCCGGGACCCCAAGAAGGAATTTGGCGTCATCTTCCCCCCTTTAGGAGCGGCGATACGGTTCTCTTTTGCCCGAGAGGGACGGGAGGAGTTTTTCCCTCCAATGGGACCCCAACCCCTCAGGTATTCCTGGGTTTCCCCAGTTCCGAACTTCTCGGCGGCTTGCTCTTCCCCGCTTTTGTGCTCGATGGCCGTGCTCTTCGAGACCCCCATACTCCCGTCCATTCCAAGAATTGAGCGGGACTGCGAACGTTTACGTGCTTTCCGCCCCAAAAACTTCTCTCGATCCCCAATTGAAATGAGGTTTAAAATCTTCACGGAATCGATGGGACTGTTTTAGTTTTTTTTCCCCTTTGGGTTGGGGTCCACGAGCTGGTGAGGGGCGTCGTCGACACAGGGCTGCTGCTGCGCTATGCTTTTGGGTTGGGGGTTTCCGCCCCTTTTAGTCAGCCTGGCAAAGTCACGTCTTCACTTTCCCCGGGCCGCTTTTAGTCGAGTTCCGCGCTCACCCGCTTTTTCCACCTTCTTCCTGTCACGAGGTCAATTCCAGCCATGGATGATTTCCCCCCTGTCTTCTCTCTGACTCCGTAGGAATCCTTGTCCCTCGTCCTTTGTCTCCCTTGGGAGAGGAGGAGTGTGCAGGTCGAAGATTTCTTGGGGTTCCTTTGAAAATCTCCTCATGCCCCCCCAGATTTTTTGGCCGTCTTTGTCTTGTTCTTCTTGAGGGCATTGTACGCCTTACCACTTTTTACAGCTTCGTGCCGGCGTGTATTCTGGGTTTTTTGGAATCCCCGGCGCGCGACCAGAAGGGGAGAACCCCTCCCCCACCGCCTTCCCGCTCCCCCTCGCCGTCTTTCCCCCTCTCCGGTGGTGGTGGTAGTACGGAGGAGGACCTGCTCCCCTTTGTGGTAGCCCGGGGTCCCTGATTCATCGATTGGGGGCTTTTCGATCAGCCAAAGATTAAGCGGCCTTTTTTCCCGTTTTATAAACCGAGGGGGAAAAAAAAATGGAAATTTAGAAAAAACCCGAAATTTGATCACGTCACCTAAAAGTCACTTTGTCGGGACCCCCAAAAATTACTCAATTCGCCCAAAATTTAACGCAAAACTGTTTTCTATGAAAAAAAACCGGAATAACAACGAGCGTGCAACATTTTAAAAATTTGCATTTTTGGACACCCAAAATATATATATATTTTATATATATATATAATATATATATATATATTTTTATATATATATATATATATTTATATTATATATATATATATATAAATTATAATTAATATATATTTTTATAATATATATATTATATATTATATATTATATATGTATATATAATATTTTTATATATAAATATATATATTATTTTAATATATAATATATATATATATAATATATATATTATATATATTTAAAATATATATATTTATATTATATATATAAAATATATATATAATATAAGTACCTTATAAGATTATGTTTATATATAAAGTCCAGGTTTTTTTAAACCGTAAAGGGGCTATGCCCATTGGTCACCAAAAAAAAACGCGGGAAAGCCCAATTGGGCGCCGCCAAATTTTAAAAAGGGGGGCAAATTTTTTGGCCGGTAAAATTTTGGCAACTTACTTTTCCTGAGAATACCAAGGGTCACACATGGCCTCAGTGGGGCCCCGCAGGGGGGTAAAGGGGCTGACAAGGGCTCTCCCTCTCGCGGGCAGAGAGAATAGAGAGGAAGGCCCTTGCGGCCTGTTTTCTGTGAACGAGCTGTACCATGGATTCCATAAACTTCAACGCTCTTCATCTTGCAAGTACAATCATAGAATAACCACAAAACTTTAGCAAATTTTTTTTCTTCTAGCGGATGCACAAATATATGGCGAATACATTGATACATATTCAGATTTGTTTAGCGATTATAAGAATTCTGGCAAAAGTCCCGCGTACACAGAGATATTGTCACACAGGTATCCGCAGTTTACGGGTTAAAAGCGGCCAAGGAAGCTTAAGTCTTAATATACAGGCCAGAACAGTTAATATCATGACAAGTACTCACTCACAGGTGAGTACACACTCAGACTCACATAGAGTCTAAGCTTTAGAGCGCCTGGACTGGCGTCTCCCTCTCTTCTGACTTTCCGTCCCCTCATCGACGTGTTATAAAGGAAAGGTTTCTTTCTTGAACAGTATTTATCCAGGAAGTGCTGAGTGTGTGGGGTGAACAGGTCCGTTCGCTGTTCACACGACGATGACGCAAACACACCCGTGTGTGCATAAGAACATAAGAACATAAGAAAATAAGGAACTAAAAAGAGGCCGCGGGGCCCTACAGTGGTAGTTCCGTCCCCTAACACTACACACCACCTTTCCCCACCCATAACCTATCCAGCTCCCTTAAAGTTTCCCTAATGACTCAGCACAAAACACTGTCTACCGAGCCATTCCATTCTTTCACCCCCCTATTTGTAAACCCCAGTTTTTCCCTATTTCCTTTTAAATCAAACGCTTTTCCAGTTTAAATCCGTTATTCTTTTTTTCCCCCTGGTAAAAAGCCGTAAGAACTTTTCCTCCCTTTCCTTTTTTGAACCCCTTTATCCACTTAAAAAAACTTCTATCAGATCGCCCTCTTACTCTGGCCTCTCGATGAGTGTAATCTTAATAACTTAAATCTTTTCTAAAACTAAATTTAGCATCCCTTGTATATTTTGGTCACCCCTTCTCTGCACTGTTTCTAACAAGGCATTCCACCCGTAAATGGAGACCAAAATGAAACCCCATAGTTAGGGGGGGCCCTGATAGAGCCAGAAAAGCTTTAGAATAATTTCCCGCACTTCTATTTTAACACTTGGGAATGAATCCTAATATTTTATTAGCTCTTTTTCTGGCCTCAAACTTTGTTTCCTAGGTCGGAGGTCGGGGCTCACCCTCACTCAAGATTTTTTTCACCTTCGATCTATTCAGCATACTTTGTTATGGTGTATCTCTATTACCAGGGTTTTTTCTCCCAAACTTCAAACGCTGCTTTTATCAATTTAAATTCCATCTGCCATTGACTGCCCCCAATCGTTAAGTTTATTAATTTTCCCGCAATATTTTTACATCAAACTGTGTTTCAAAAACCCTACCTACCTAGTATATAGATAAGTAAGATTTTCATCCTATCTGACACTTAACAAGTACCAACTACAAGGTTATTGATATACAAAGCCCCGCCACGTCAGCACGAACTAGGCGGACTCGAACGCTGACCAAATGCACGGGGACGCGACATTGCGAACTCAGTCTCTACCAACCTTGCCACCTGACGGGCTTAGTACATCAGAAAAACTTGTGATTCATGCTAATCCCACTACCAAGTCGTTGATGTAAATCAAAATAGAATTAGACCCAAAACGACCCTTGTGAAACTCTACTTGTCACCACCCCCTTTCAGTTTTAGAACCATTAATTGAATCTTTTTTCCCATTATTTACCCAAAGCCTGAGCCAATGAAAACCCCCCATCTATTCCATGATTTTAACCTTTTTTAAAGCGCTTGTGGAATTTTTGTAAAATGCCTTACAAAAGTCCAGATATATATATCATAACCCTTTATCATTACTCCGTCTCAAAACTTTCCTAAAAACTAAATAAATTGGGAGACATGCCCTACCCCTTGGTGAATCCATTTTGTGAATCTTTGATCAAACTATTTTTTATCTAAGTGCTTCTAATTTTTTTTGAAAATAATTCAAAAATTTACCCCCCTGACTTAGACTTACGGGTAATAATTTGAGTTTAGCCTTTCCCCCCCCCCCCCTTTTAAATATGGAACAGCTTTTCCCTTTCCTCTACAAAAATGGACATGCCATCTCAACCGTTTCCTAAAAAAGTGCACTAACGACTCATAAAAAACTCCTTGCATTTCCTTTAAACCCTGGGAACCTTCATCGGGTCCGGGCGTTTTAAAATTTCTTCTTTTTATCTATACCCTCTCCCCATTTCCCTAGTTATACAATTCTTTGGTTTTCCTCTCGCTTCCTTTAAAACATCTGTTCACTGTAGGTACGTCTGTGTACCTTTTCCGTAAAAAACATTTAAAAAATAATCTTTTTAGACTCTAACCCATATCCTATCCGTATTTAAGACCCACCCTGTCCTGCCCTTTTAAGGGCCCAACAAATTTCTTTTGCTTTGTTTTATAAAATATAAACCCCTTTGGGTCCCTTTTCCCCTGTCCTGCACTTTAATTCAAAATTTTGTTTTTACAACTCGATTTATTTTTCATTTCCCTTCCCCATACTTTAACTGTTTTTTGTTTACCAACCCTCCCTTGACCTTTAAATAAATGTTTTTTTTTACTCAAATTTTGTTTTTTAAAATTAGGGGTCATCCTTTTGGGTCACTCTTTCTGGCCCTTTATTTCCTATAAGGAATATTTCTTTTCTTCCGTCAATTAATTCCTTACAAATGAGGTAAAAATCCTCCTCACCCGCCCTCATTTCCCATATCAAAAACCGCTCTAATTACTCCAGGTCCCTTTCCTAATCCTTCAAAATTTGGGCCTTTTTCCAGCGTCATTCCCCTGCCTTCCCCTGGGAAAAATCTTCCTTTCCACCCAACTCGATTAAAAACCCCCAGGTTCTTCTTAATCCTGCAAAATTTGGCCTTTTTCTGAAATAGGTATTCGATTTATTGCCACTTAATTTTCCAACTTCCTTTTTAAGAAAAATCTGATTCACAATGGTCGCATTATCAAAATTTCCACCGCCCTCACTTTTGTAATAAATGTCTCATTTATCAGCAATGATCTAAAATGTTTTTCCTCTAGTAGGCTCCTTGATTGCTTGACTTTAGGAAGTTACCTGGTTTAATTTTTTAACAATTCATCTGGCGCGTCCCCTATGATTAAACCCCATCTATTTTTCCAAAATTTTAAAATTCCCCCCACATAGTCGATTATATCTGAGGCCTTTTTATTTTTCCCATATAGGAGCTGAATCTCTTTTTCATAAGTTTGGAGGCCTATACACACACCCAAAACCATGTTTCAGTTCCCTCCGAACCTCTACCAAAGATACCCAACTGGACTTGTATCTTTTTTGGGTATTTTCCCGTTGAGGCCAGTTTTTTGGTTCGCCATTTCGAAAAAATCACCCCTTTTCACTTCTATGGTTTTATCAGTATATATGATATACCTTATCTTTTTAAAATGTTTTTTTCTTAATTATAAATAAAAAACAGTAAAATACACTAAAAAAATCCATTATGAGAGGTGAAAAAATACCATGAACTAATATTTTACTTGAACTCATCGCCATTTAATATTTTTTCGAGAAAAAATTTTAGATACACTATCAATAGAAGGGTTTTTTATTAGCTTTCCATTGATATATTTCGTTTTTTGAAAATGAAACAGAACCATTTAAATTAGCGTTAACTAAAAAAAATAAAATTATCTATCGGGATAATTACCCGATTTTATAAGTTTTTTATTTAGTTAAGCTAATTTATGCTGGTTTTAATTCATTTATCAAAACGAAATATAGCAATGGAAACTAATAAAATTCCGCTTCTTGAATGTTGCAGTAAAAAGTCTTTACGCAAAATATTAAATGGCGATGAGTTTTAAATGAATATAAGTCACGCAATTTCTTCAGTTCATAATGGAATTTTTTAGGTATTTTTTCAGTTTTTTATTTGATAAATTATAGAACAAAAATTTTTCGAAGTACAGTGTTAAATTTTACTGATAAGCCATATCTACTGTATTCTCGAACACTTTTTTACTTGCCCCATCCCATTGATGATTTTTATTTTTTTGTTAACGCTAATTTATGCATGGTTTTTAAATTTTATCAGAAAACTAAAATATCAATGGAAAATAATGAAAATCCGCTTCATTGAGATGTTTTTTCTAAAATGTTTGCTCCAAAAAATTGATGGAGAAGAGTTTAAGTATTATTTTAGGGCATGCATATTTTTTCACTCTCTCAAAGGCCTTTCTTTAATTATTTTACTGTATTTTTTTGTAATATTATAGAACAAAAATTTACGAAGATAATGGGATACCAAATACTGATAAACCCTTAGGGAAGGGAAAAAGGGGTGATGTTCTAAAATGGCGGAACCAAACTGGCCCAATGGTCTGGGCGGGTTGGGGCGGGGCACGAGTAGCAAGTCCAGTATAGAGTGTTTTTTGCCTTACCCTATAAAAACCCGTGCTGTCATTGTTTTTTATAAAAAAATTATTAACACAACACTGCAATGCATTTTGCATAAAGTGCAACTCCTCCACCTCGGCTCCCCCCTTGTCCTTGTGAAATAAATTTACCCCTATCTCGACTTCCGGATCAAATACCCTTTCCCGACATTCCAAAACCCTTTTTGTTAAAGCCCATTATATCAAAATCCCCTTTCACTATTTATTCCCCCCAGGAAAAATATCTTTTTTAAAAAACCCTACAGTTTGTATAGTAAACCTTTAAGAACTCCTCTTTTTTTTTCCCCTTTCCCTTTATCTTTAATTAAAAACCCCCCTCTCTCTCTTCTTACGAATCCCTTTAGTTTCCTGCCTTCTGAAAAATCCTCCTGTGTGCAATTTCCTTTCCCCCACCTCAGTGTCTAAAATCCGGTGCTCTATTAAAAAAACCCGTAGTGATTACTCCCCCTTTTAAGGGATTCAGAAAGATCTGAACCCTTTCTCGAAAAGTGCACCCCGTCCCCGCGGAGAGGCTGTTATGCCCGAAAAAGAGGTCCCGCTGTCCCCCCCTTCAAGGGGTTCAGACAAGATCTGAACTCCTTCTCGAAAAGTGCACCCGTCCCTGCGTAGAGGCTGTTAGCCCGAAAAAGAGGTCCCCGCTGTCACAAAGGCCCAACCCTTTGGCTTTGCAATGAAATGCCAGCGGCAAATTCAAAACAATAGCCCTGGATACCCCAAAAACGTCAACAAAGCGTCTTGGAAAAGGGCCCACAACCCCAGGAACCCCCCCTGTCCCTAAATTTTTCTACAGCTTCCCTTTAACCGCCGTAGCAATTCTCCTTTTTTTACACATTCAAATCATTTCCCCCTGCCCACAGGCGACATGGGGTTTTTCCCTGGTCCCATGACCCCAAATATCTTGTCACTAAAATAACTATCCCTTCCCCGGATAAAATCACCGACTTTTGCGCATCCCTTTTCTGTCACAGAACCTGCTGTCGAGAGCCTAAAAAAGACTGTCACCTCAACCAGTTTACCTTTGGGTAATGATGTATCGTCTCTTCCTTTCCTCCGTATCTTCCTCTTGCGCCCCGTTCAGTTGCTTATCAACTAAAAAAGTGGCAATTAAAAAAGGGACACCCAAAAAACTGACTATTCATTCTCAAGAAAGCAAGCAGAGCGGAAAAACCCATTATGTCCATGTCAACTTATTTTAAAGAGGTAGTGTCGTCCGAGCAACACAATAAAAGCGTGTTGCTGAAAAAGGCAGGACCAACTACACCTCCAACTGATAATGCTGCTAATATATGTTTCACATACACTACTACATAAATATATCCAGTGCCATAACAATGAAAATACTAATATTTTTCTAAATATTTTTTTATCTTTTTGATTTTATGAGATCACCCCCGGCTAGAGATACGGCGGGGTGTTCCTATGGTGTGGTAAGGAACGGGGGGCGTCACCCACCGTAGCTAACATTAAGTCCCCCCTTTTTTTAGACAACGTTTTGGTTTTTTTTCCCG